>JAVXUO010000746.1:0-26210 GCA_033065855.1 Escallonia rubra | reverse complement strand
CGTGACCGGCCGCAGCCCAATAGACTCCAATTTAGGGCTCTGCTAGGCCTTACAACAACCTGTACACAAGAACCTGTAACCAAGTAATTTAAATCTATCTCCTTAATAAGGTTTCTAAAATCATGCTTAAATTTTCTCAATAAATCTCTAATGAAATTCTTTGTTTAACAACTAACATAGATCATTTTAAATCCGGTGGACATCTAAGCTCCGAAAAATCTTAAATTACAAATTTAGTACTAGCATACCACCTAAAGACTTATTAAATAATTTAAGAGGACTACGGCTCCTCTAGCAGTCGGCTACCGTAATCCTCGTGGCCTTCATCAGTGTCGGTTCCACCTAGATCATCGCCTGAAAAATATTTAAAAGAATGAGCTTGGGGCCCAGTAAGTACACAAACCATATCCCTAAAATAGTTTTGGGATTCATAAAAAACATGAAACATGCCATGGTTTTCTTCAATTTGAAACTGGTAAATATTTTCACAAGAGTTATTATACATATATCTACTTTATGAAAGCAATTCATCCAAGATTCACATTAACGAAGCATGACATCAAGAAGGCTCATTAACAACTATAAGAGTTCTCATCATAACTTAGGTATGTTGCGGTCAGCGTACATTCCCCTGACTAGGGCCCACAATCCCTACTCCACCTGGGATGAACATTATTTGGTCAGGGTATGCGCCCCCCTGACTAGGGCACACAATCCCTCCTTCATCCGGGATACATATGTGGACGCAATGGCGCACCACGAGCAACAGTACTGTGCGTCAACGTATCGTCCCGTTGACCAGGACCCAACAATCCAACTTTCCCCCGTGGATATGGGGCGCAACAACCAAGCCAGAAATACCGTCTCATTCAACATAAGCCAACTTTAAAACACTACTCATATAAAACATTCCATGGCATTTTTTATGCATTTTCTCATCAAACAATTTACACAAAAGCAGTAGCATGTAAAAGGCTTTAAAAATTCAAATTGGAACAATTCATTTATACATATACATAAACGGAAAATAGGGTATACGGAGGAATATGGCAGGAGTACTTACCTCGCTCAAAATCCGCTTCAGGTATTTGCTCAAATGCCGGCCCTAACTCTTGACTATCAAAACCTAAATAACAAATCATACGAATGTCATTCATTAACGCTCGAGCACACCTAAGTATTAGGTTTCTTTTAAATGAGTAAAACTTTACCCAACTGTCCCCCGACTTATGTATAATTACCTATTTGCACTTTGTCTGAATCTATTCAGAAGAGGTCCTTAGAAATAATTTAATAACTATCGTGACAATGAAGCGTTACGCTATATCCATTCGGACGCTACACTCCTAAGAACGCTAAAAATAGCAAACGACTTTCAAAACTTTTAAAACTCTGGAATATACATTATCATAGCTATGTAAGACTATTATAAAAGTATCATAATTTAATAACTTAGTTTACTATTTTAAAATACTCCGAAATCTCCTATACGGATAAAACTAGTTAGCATGCTTCCCGAGCTCAAAAAAATCTAATATGTTTCCTGTGTGTAGATCTTGCAAAAATAACATAGGTTACTCTTTTGAGTTTTATCCAAATAAATTCCTAAATATTTATTAAAAATTTGGAAAGTAACTGTTAAAAGGGATAACCATTAGCGACACTTTTAAGTTTAAAGCACGAGTGACACACACTATTACACCTAATAAACACACATATAACTGGCACACGTCTTCCACACCATGAGTTAGTGGGTCTCCTTTGTTAGTTTAGCACATGCACTCCACACCTACGTAGCACAGGTTCCCTAAGATGCACAATCACATATACTAATCTTCAAGTATCACCTTCACCATTTTGTCCAAAGCCCTAGCAGGCAGTGGCTTCTTCCTGCTACCCTTGTGCAAGGTCTCTTCCCAGAACACTAACACCCACTCCCTCTCAAGTACACGCACACACTACACTCTCAAGTTTGCACTTTAACACTTAGATATACCCATTTAAACACCATATAAACACAGCCACAACACAGCATCATGGCTGTCCATTACGGTAATCCTTCCTCTTCTATGCCGTTACCCGCAAATCAAAGCTCTTCACAGCGCTTATACAACTGCCCCATGGCAGCCCTTTCCCCCTCCCCTTTTCCACCTTTTTAGCCTCCTAAGCACCGCACAATTACACCCACAACACAGCACCACAATTGTTCATCGCGGCAGCCTTCTCTTCCCATGCCGTTACCCGCAAATCACACCACTACCACAGCCCTCACACGGCATCTCAGCCCTTGCATGACCCTCATGCAACGTCCCAGTAGCCCTAAAATCTTCTCTTGCGGTAGCCCTATCTCTCACAGCCATAAACCACCCAACAGCCAACACTAAACACACACACATACATATATAGACACAATCATATAAAATACCTCACGGCTTCCTCGCGGATCTCACCCACTCATCACACCAAATTCACGCCCAACTAAAGGTAAAAGAAACCAAGCTATGATCTACGAAATGAAATAAACTCAATGGATGAAATTCTGCTATGTTATGCTACCCATAAACTGAATTTGGCTATTGCTCCTAACCTCCCATAATATCATGTAAAGAGATCATGAAAATAGCAGAGAAGAGGATAGACTAGGTCTTACCGAAATTTGAATGCCTTCGCCGGAATTTCCTTGATCCCTCTTTAATCTCCCTATCCCCCTATCGGTGTTCCTTAGCCGTGAATGAAGGTGGCAGCAAGCAGAGAAGAGAAGCTAGGGTCGGCTGGCTTTTATAACTCATGTATATATAATAAACCCTAGACTAAAGAATTACTAAAAAGCCCCCTTATTCGTGGTTAGTTAGTTTAACTTATACTCAAAATTCCCTCTTATTGCAACAAAGCCCAAAAATAATTATTTACGAAAGTTCAACATACTAAAGTAATTTAATGGGTTGTTAACTAACCTCGCTTCACTAATCGTCGTTAAAAGTTGCCACATAAAATATCGATACTAACTAAACGAAAATTCATTGCTAAAACATTTCCAAAATTTCACTCACGCTAATCGTTTCTAAAGGCTCCAATTAACACCACATATAATAGCTATCATTAAATTTCAACTTATGGTTCCTAAAAAATTCCACTAAAGGTTGCCGATGAAATTTCGCTAATAGAAATCGACGTTAAATTTCGCATATAAGAGTCATCACCTAGATAAGAAACTAACCGGTTAGACATATCACGGTTAAGGGTATTACAATCTCCCCCGCTTATAAAAATTTCGTCCTCGAAATTTCACATACCTATAATATTGAAACATTACGTAACTCCCAAACAAAGGTGTTACCGAATCTTTCACATGTATAAACTCAAAAATATCAGTCGAGAACATCAATAACCGCTTCAAACATTTCACTATACTATATGATTTCAGTTATAACCCAGGATTTCATAATCTTACAAACCGGATACCATTACTCAACCTCGAAATAATTACCCAATTCCTATAAGTACTCACACATCAATGCCTCAAATCAAATGATGTACCAACTATGCTTTCACTACGTGACCGCTATAGTATCCAACATAATGGCCGAGCATTCTTTAAACCCTTCACCGAACTTCATGTGCCACAACTTTAAGTCAACTTCATAAGTTAACTGGAAACATTTTGTTCCCACCATCTTAAGTCAACTTCACTCAAAAGAAAAGCATCCTAGTGACTTTTATATATAATCGTCCAAAGTATTTGTCAAAAATCCAAAACTATAATTCAGTAACCTTAGAATTTCACTATACTATAGGATTCTGGTTATGACTTAAGTTTTTAGAACCCAATCAACTAGATCATTACTTAATATCTAAGTACTATGGAATCCAATATTGTCATATACGCTCCGAAAGTAGTAAGATGGGACGGCTATCAAGATTCTTACAATGAAATATCAATCCACCATATCACTAGTAATAAAAGGTATAGACAGTAGCTCTAAATTCATAAAAGGAAAAGTCTCTATGAGGTCACAATTAAAGAGAGCTCGTTCTCTTAAGAATCCCTTTCGGAAGAAAATTTCAAACACACGGTTATAACTATTACACAAACAAAATTTTAATCAAATTGCCTACATCCAGGTGAAACTATCAAATGTTTCACATACCAAAAGAAAATGCTCTTAACTTATGTCCGACTTAAACCATGGCCAAACTAAAATAACATACTCAGTCATGTTCGTTCTTTAGAACCAAGATTGTATTCCTACAGTACTAAGTCAAAAAAAACACATTTGCAAGGATAGAAGGAATAGAACGCGCACCCGTAACCATTGAATCAGATGCCTGCGAGTTCTGCTGGGTTTTCGCAAGGACCTTTGTCGTTACCTGAGGTTGTGTTGCATCCTCATTTGGTTGACTCTGTGGTCCAATTCCAGGGCAATTCCTAACGAAATGACCCTCTTGTCCACATGAGAAACATTCCCTCGTATTCCATCTACAGAGTCGACCAGGATGAAAGTGATCACACCTGCGGCATGGCAGCGATCTAGCTTTTCTACTTTTCCAAGGTGCTGAGTTCCTTTGGAAGTTCTTCCATTGGCCATTCTGAGTTTTGTGCAGCTCCTTTCGCGGAAAGGCGTCATCTTCCTGAAGTTTATCTCTCGCCGCTGCTCTAATTCTAGCACGCCTACTCCCTTCTTTGACAGATATAGATGCCCATATGGCCCCAGAATGTGGATTCGTTAATGTCCTTAGGTTAGACCCTTGAGGTTGCTCGCTTAACGTCTTCTGGGATAATGAGGAGTTTCCTTTGTCCATAGAAGGTTCGATAGAGGCTTCTGGTCTAGACATCCTACAGCTAATGAAAAAGAGAGGTCGTCAGATGAAAGGCGGAATATATCTCACTTATTTAAATCAACGAGTACAATGTGTTTGAAGTTGACTAACCAAAACCATGGGATCACCTAGTGGTGAATATTCCTCCCATCTATTTTTATTAGTTTGACACCAAAATCAATACCATCAGGCAACCTATGAAGCACACTACTTGGACTTAGTCAATATGTTTAACCAATGTCTATGTGCCCTTACACATCATACCCCAGACTGAAAACTCTGACCACAATGCTTTCGTTACGCATTCTAATACCTCAAAACAACCAGTTGAAATTGTTGCCAAAATCCAACACAGAGAAAAGTATTACCTTAAAAGTACCCAAATAATAGTCACACACATATATCACGCATCCATCAAAGTTTAAATCTCCAATCTACCACATCACTCACATCTCTCAATCACAACACAGCCTATAGCCACTAGCTGTTAGAGCTATTCACAAGAAGATCATAATCCTATTCCTCCATCCTCTTCTTCGAGTACTATTAAAAATCTTTCAATTCGAAAGGCAAGTAATATCGGTCAACTACTGCGTAATTGGCACAAATCTCAATCTTATGCTGAAACATCAGATAAAAAATGGTCAAAACCTAATCCACCTTTTCAAAGTCTAATCTCAATCACATACTATCTTATGCTTAGGACTCTACAGTATCTCAGCTTAAGCCCTAACTACCACCAGACTGTAGTGTTTTAGCTTAATGACCAATCACTTAACCTTTTCCCAAACTTGTAAAAAGAACACGTATCAACAAATTCCTAAAATTATTTAGTCCAAGCCTTCTCCTTCCCATCCTATTCCCATTTTCATCAGCTTAGATACGAGTCTACAGAATCATATAACCTAACTAGCAAAATCATTTCTTAAATACTAATATCCCAAAACCGTAATGCTCTGATACCATTTCTGTCACGACCCGAACCCACGGGCAGGCCCGCGAGCTAGGCACGTGACCGGCCGCAGACCCAATAGACTCCAATTTAGGGCTCTGCCAGGCCTTACAACAACCTGTACACAAGAACCTGTAACCAAGTAATTTAAATCTATCTCCTTAATAAGGTTTCTAAAATCATGCTTAAATTTTCTCAATAAATCTCTAATGAAATTCTTTGTTTAACAACTAACATATATCATTTTAAATCCGGTGGACATCTAAGTTCCAAAAATCTTAAATTACAAAATTTAGTACTAGCATACCACCTAAAGACTTATTAAATAATTTAAGAGGACTACGACTCCTCTAGCAGTCGGCTACTGTAATTCCTCGTGGCCTTCATTAGTGCCGGTTCCATCTAGATCATCGCCTGAAAAATATTTAAAAGAATGAGCTTGGGGCCCAGTAAGTACACATACCATATTCCTAAAATAGTTTTGGGATTCATAAAAAACATGAAACATGCCATGGTTTTCTTCAATTTGAAACTGGTAAATATTTTCACAAGAGTTATTATACATATATCTACTTTATGAAAGCAATTCATCCAAGATTCACATTAACGAAGCATGACATCAAGAAGGCTCATTAACAACTATAAGAGTTCTCATCATAACTTAGGTATGTTGCGGTCAGCGTACATTCCCCCCTTGACTAGGGCCCACAATCCCTACTCCACCTGGGATGAACATTATTTGGTCAGGGTATGCGCCCCCCTGACTAGGGCACACAATCCCTCCTTCATCCGGGATACATATGTGGACGCAATGGCGCACCACGAGCAACAGTACTGTGCGTCAACGTATCGTCCCGTTGACCAGGACCCAACAATCCAACTTTCCCCCGTGGATATGGGGCGCAACAACCAAGTCAGAAATACCGTCTCATTCAACAGAAGCCAACTTTAAAACACTACTCATATAAAACATTCCATGGCATTTTTTATGCATTTTCTCATCAAACAATTTACACAAAAGCAGTAGCATGTAAAAGGCTTTAAAAATTCAAATTGGAACAATTCATTTATACATATACATAAACGGAAAATAGGGTATACGGAGGAATATGGCAGGAGTACTTACCTCGCTCAAAATCCGCTTCAGGTATTTGCTCAAATGCCGGCCCTAACTCTTGACTATCAAAACCTAAATAACAAATCATACGAATGTCATTCATTAACGCTCGAGCACACCTAAGTATTAGGTTTCTTTTAAATGAGTAAAACTTTACCCAACTGTCCCCCGACTTATGTATAATTACCTATTTGCACTTTGTCTGAATCTATTCAGAAGAGGTCCTTAGAAATAATTTAATAACTATCGTGACAATGAAGCGTTACGCTATATCCATTCGGACGCTACACTCCTAAGAACGCTAAAAATAGCAAACGACTTTCAAAACTTTTAAAACTCTGGAATATACATTATCATAGCTATGTAAGACTATTATAAAAGTTTCATAATTTAATAACTTAGTTTACTATTTTAAAATACTCCGAAATCTCCTATACGGATAAAACTAGTTAGCATGCTTCCCGAGCTCAAAAAAATCTAATATGTTTCCTGTGTGTAGATCTTGCAAAAATAACATAGGTTACTCTTTTGAGTTTTATCCAAATAAATTCCTAAATATTTATTAAAAATTTGGAAAGTAACTGTTAAAAGGGATAACCATTAGCGACACTTTTAAGTTTAAAGCATGAGTGACACACACTATTACACCTAATAAACACACATATAGCTGGCACACGTCTTCCACACCATGAGTTAGTGGGTCTCCTTTGTTAGTTTAGCACATGCACTCCACACCTACGTAGCACAGGTTCCCTAAGATGCACAATCACATATACTAATCTTCAAGTATCACCTTCACCATTTTGTCCAAAGCCCCAGCAGGCAGTGGCTTCTTCCTGCTACCCTTGTCCAAGGTCTCTTCCCAGAACACTAACACCCACTCCCTCTCAAGTACACGCACACACTACACTCTCAAGTTTGCACTTTAACACTTAGATATACCCATTTAAACACCATATAAACACAGCCACAACACAGCATCATGGCTGTCCATTACGGTAATCCTTCCTCTTCTATGCCGTTACCCGCAAATCAAAGCTCTTCACAGCGCTTATACAACTGCCCCATGGCAGCCCTTTCCCCCTCCCCTTTTCCACCTTTTTAGCCTCCTAAGCACCGCACAATTACACCCACAACACAGCACCACAATTGTTCATCGCGGCAGCCTTCTCTTCTCATGCCGTTACCCGCAAATCACACCACTACCACAGCACTCACACGGCATCTCAGCCCTTGCACGACCCACATGCAACGTCCCAGTAGCCCTAAAATCTTCTCTTGCGGTAGCCCTATCTCTCACAGCCATAAACCACCCAACAGCCAACACTAAACACACACACATACATATATAGACACAATCATATAAAATACCTCACGGCTTCCTCGCGGATCTCACCCACTCATCACACCAAATTCACGCCCAACTAAAGGTAAAGGAAACCAAGCTATGATCTACGAAATGAAATAAACTCAATGGATGAAATTCTGCTATGCTATGCTACCCATAAACTGAATTTGGCTATTGCTCCTAACCTCCCATAATATCATGTAAAGAGATCATGAAAATAGCAGAGAAGAGGATAGACTAGGTCTTACCGAAATTTGAATGCCTTCGCCGGAATTTCCTTGATCCCTCTTTAATCTCCCTATCCCCCTATCGGTGTTCCTTAGCCGTGAATGAAGGTGGCAGCAAGCAGAGAAGAGAAGCTAGGGTCGGCTGGCTTTTATAACTCATGTATATATAATAAACCCTAGATTAAAGAATTACTAAAAGCCCCCTTATTCCTTGTTAGTTAGTTTAACTTTTACTCAAAATTCCCTCTTATTGCAACAAAGCCCAAAAATAATTATTTACGAAAGTTCAACATACTAAAGTAATTTAATGGGTTGTTAACTAACCTCGCTTCACTAATCGTCGTTAAAAGTTGCCACATAAAATATCGATACTAACTAAACGAAAATTCATTGCTAAAACATTTCCAAAATTTCACTCACGCTAATCGTTTCTAAAGGCTCCAATTAACACCACATATAATAGCTATCATTAAGTTTCAACTTATGGTTCCTAAAAAATTTCACTAAAGGCTGCCGATAAAATTTCGCTAATAGAAATCGACGTTAAATTTCGCATATAAAAGTCGTCACCTAGATAAGAAACTAACCGGTTAGACATATCACGGTTCAGGGTATTACAATCTCCCCCGCTTATAAAAAATTTTGTCCTCGAAATTTCACATACTTATAATATCGAAGCATTACGTAACTCCCAAACAAAGGTGTTACCGAATCTTTCACATGTATAAACTAAAAAAATAGCAGTCGAGAACATCAATAACCGCTTCAAACATTTCACTATACTATATGATTTCAATTATAACCCAGGATTTCATAATCCTACCAACCGGATACCATTACTCAACCTCGAAATAATTACCCAATTCCTATAAGTACTCACACATCAATGCCTCAAATCAAATGATGTACCAACTATGCGTTCACTACGTGACCGCTATAGTATCCAACATAATGGCCGAGCATTCTTTAAACCCTTCACCGAACTTCATGTGCCACAACTTTAAGTCAACTTCATAAGTTAACTGGAAACATTTTTGTTCCCACCATCTTAAGTCAACTTCACTCAAAAGAAAAACATCCTAGTGACTTTATATATAATCGTCCAAAGTATTCGTCAAAAATCCAAAATTATAATTCAGTAACCTTAGAATTTCACTATACTATAGGATTCTGGTTATGACTTAAGTTTTTAGAATCCAATCAACTAGATCATTACTTAATCTCTAAGTACTATGGAACCCAACATTGTCATATACGCTCCGAAAGTAGTAAGATGGGACGGCTATCAAGGTTCTTACAATGGAATATCAATCCACCATATCACTAGTAATAAAAGGTACAGACAGTACCTCTAAATTCATAAAAGGAAAAGTCTCTATGAGGTCACAATTAAAGAGAGCTCGTTCTCTTAAGAATCCCTTTCGGAAGAAAATTTCAAATGCACAGTTATAAATATTACACAAACAAAATTTTAATCAAATTGCCTACATCCAGGTGAAACTATCAAATGTTTCACATGCCAAAAGAAAATGCTCTTAACTTATGTCCGACTTAAACCATGGCCAAACTAAAATAACATACTCAGTCAGGTTCGTTCTTTAGAACCAAGATTGTATTCCTACAATACTAAATCAGAAAACACTTTTGCAAGGATAGAAGGAATAGAAAGCGCACCCGTAACCATTAAATCAGATGCCTGCGAGTCCTGCTGGGTTTTTGCAAGAACCCTTATCGTTACCCGGGATCATGTTGCATCCTCATTTGGTTGAATCTGTGGTCCAATTCTAGGGCAATTCCTAACGAAATGACCCTCTTGTCCACATGAGAAACATTCCCTCGTTTTCCACCTACAGAGTCGACCAGGATGAAAGTGATTACACCTGCGGCATGGCAGCGATCTAGCTTTTTTACTTTTCCAAGGTGCTGAGTTCCTTTGGAAGTTCTTCAATTGGCCATTCCGAGTTTTGTGCAGCTCCTTTCGCGGAAAGGCGTCATCTTCCTGAAGTTTATTTCTCGCCGCTACTCTAATTCTATCACGCCTACTCCCTTCTTTGACAGATGTAGATGCCCATATGGCCCTAGAATGTGGATTCGTCAATGTCCTTAGGTTAGATCCTTGAGGTTGCTCGCTTAACGTCTTCTGGGATAATGAGGAGTTTCCCTTGTCCATAGAAGGTTCGATAGGGGCTTCTTGTCTAGACATCCTACAGCTAAGGAAAAAAGAGAGGTCGTCAGATGAAAGGCGGAATATATCTCACTTATGTAAATCAACGAGTACAATGCGTTTGAAGTTCACTAACTAAAATCACGAGATCACCCAGTGGTGAATAATTCTCCCATCTATTGTTATTAGTCTGACACCAAAATCAATATAAATCAGGCAACCTATGAAGCACACTGCTTGGACTTAGTCAATATGTTTAACCAATGTCTATGTGCACTTACACATCATACCCCTGACTGAAAACTCTGACCACAATGCTTTCGTTACGCATTCTAATACCTCAAAACAACCAGTTGAAACTGTTGCCAAAATCCAACACAGAGAAAAGTATTACCTTAAAAGTACCCAAAATATAGTTACACATATATATCACGCATCCGCCAAAGTTTAACTCTCTAATCTATCACATCACTTACATCTCTCAATCACAACACAGCCTATAGCCACTAGCTGTTAGAGCTATTCACAAAAAGATCATAATCCTATTCCTCCATCATCTTCTTCGAGTATAAATTCCTAAAATTATTTAGTCCAAGCCTTCTCCTTCCCATCCTATCCCCACTTTCATTAGCCTAGATACGAGTCTACAGAATCATATAACCTAACTAGAAAAATCATTTTTTAAATTCTAATATCCCAAAACCGTAATGCTCTGATACCATTTCTGTCACGACCCGAACCTACGGGCAGGCCCGTGAGCTAGGCACGTGACCGGCCGCAGACCCAATAGACTCCAATTTAGGGCTCTGCCAGGCCTTACAACAACTTGTACACAAAAACCTGTAACAAAGTAATTTAAATCTATCTCCTTAATAAGGTTTCTAAAATCATGCTTAAATTTTCTCAATAAATCTCTAATGAAATTCTTTGTTCAACAACTAACAACTAACATAGATCATTTTAAATCCGGTGGACATCTAAGCTCCGAAAAATCTTAAATTACAAATTTAGTACTAGCATACCACCTAAAGACTTATTACATAATTTAAGAGGACTACGACTCCTCTAGCAGTCGGCTACCGTAATCCTCGTGGTCTTCATCAGTGTCGGTTGCATCTAGATCATCGCCTGAAAAATATTTAAAAGAATGAGCTTGGGGCCCAGTAAGTACACATACCATATTCCTAAAATAGTTTTGGGATTCATAAAACATGAAACATGCCACGATTTTCTTCAATTTAAAGCTGGTAAACATTTTCACAAGAGATACTATACATATATAGACTTTTTGAAAGCAATGCATCCAAGATTCTCAGAAACGAAGTATGACATCAAGTAGGCTTATTAACAACTATCACAGTTCATCATAACATGGGTATGTTGCGGTCAGCGTACGTTCCCCCCTGACTAGGGCCCACAATCCCTACTCCACCTGGGATGAACATTATTTGGTTAGGGTATGCGCCCCCCCGACTAGGGCACACAATCCCTCCTTCATCCGGGATACATATGTGGACGCAATGGCGCACCACGAGCAACAGTACGGTGCGTCAACGTATCGTCCCGTTGACCAGGACCCAACAATCCAACTTTCCCCCGTGGATATGGGGCGCAACAACCGAGCCAGAAATACCGTCTCATTCAACATAAGCCAACTTTAAAACACTACTCATAGAAAACATTCCATGGCATTTTTTTATCCATTTTCTCATCAAACAATTTACACAAAAACAGTAGCATGTAAAAGGCTTTAAAACTTCTAATTGGAACAATTCATTTACACATATAGATAAACGGAAATAGGGTATACGGAGGAATATGGCAGGAGTACTTACCTCGCTCAAAATCCGCTTCAGGTATTTGCTCAAATGCCGGCCCTAACTCTTGACTATCAAAACCTAAATAACAAATCATACGAATGTCATTCATTAACGCTCGAGCACACCTAAGTATTAGGTTTCTTTTAAATGAGTAAAACTTTACCCAATTGTCCCCCGACTTATGAATAATTACCTATTTGCACTTTGTCTGAATCTATTCAGAAGAGGTCCTTATAAATAATTTAATAACTATCGTGACAATGAAGCGTTACGCTATATCCCCGTTCGGACGCTACACTGCTAAGAACGCTAAAAATAGCAAACGACTTTCAAAACTTTTAAAACTCTGGAATATACATTATCATAGCTACATAAGACTATTTTAAAAGTTTCATAATTTAATAACTTAGTTTACTATTTTAAAATACTCCGAAATCTCCTATACGGATAAAACTAGTTAGAATGCTTCTCGAGCTCAAAAAATCTAATATGTTTCCTGTGTGTAG
The DNA here is from genome assembly GCA_033065855.1 of Escallonia rubra. Classification (NCBI taxonomy): domain Eukaryota; kingdom Viridiplantae; phylum Streptophyta; class Magnoliopsida; order Escalloniales; family Escalloniaceae; genus Escallonia; species Escallonia rubra. The sequence goes on along the minus strand of JAVXUO010000746.1, from coordinate 13,258 downwards.
ATCTTGCAAAAATAACATAGGTTACTCTTTTGAGTTTTATCCAAATAAATTCCTAAATATTTATTAAAAATTCGGAAAGTAACTGTTAAAAGGGATAACCAATAGCGACACTTTTAAGTTTAAAGCATGAGTGACACACACTATTACACCTAATAAACACACATATAGCTGGCACACGTCTTCCACACCATGAGTTAGTGGGTCTCCTTTGTTAGTTTAGCACATGCACTCCACACCTACGTAGCACAGGTTCCCTAAGATGCACAATCACATATACTAATCTTCAAGTATCACCTTCACCGTTTTGTCCAAAGCCCCAGCAGGCAGTGGCTTCTTCCTGCTACCCTTGTCCAAGGTCTCTTCCCAGAACACTAACACCCACTCCCTCTCAAGTACACGCACACACTACACTCTCAAGTTTGCACTTTAACACTTAGATATACCCATTTAAACACCATATAAACACAGCCACAACACAGCATCATGGCTGTCCATTACGGTAATCCTTCCTCTTCTATGCCGTTACCCGCAAATCAAAGCTCTTCACAGCGCTTGTACAGCTGCCCCATGGCAGCCCTTTCCCCCTCCCCTTTTCCACCTTTTTAGCCTCCTAAGCACCGCACAATTACACCCACAACACAGCACCACAATTGTTCATCGCGGCAGCCTTCTCTTCCCATGCCGTTACCCGCAAATCACACCACTACCACATCACTCACACGGCATCTCAGCCCTTGCACGACCCACATGCAACGTCCCAGTAGCCCTAAAATCTTCTCTTGCGGTAGCCCTATCTCTCACAGCCATAAACCACCCAACAGCCAACACTAAACACACACACATACATATATAGACACAATCATATAAAATACCTCACGGCTTCCTCGCGGATCTCACCCACTCATCACACCAAATTCACGCCCAACTAAAGGTAAAGGAAACCAAGCTATGATCTACGAAATGAAATAAACTCAATGGATGAAATTCTGCTATGCTACGCTACCCATAAACTGAATTTGGCTATTGCTCCTAACCTCCCATAATATCATGTAAAGAGATCATGAAAATAGCAGAGAAGAGGATAGACTAGGTCTTACCGAAATTTGAATGCCTTCGCCGGAATTTCCTTGATCCCTCTTTAATCTCCCTATCCCCCTATCGGTGTTCCTTAGCCGTGAATGAAGGTGGCAGCAAGCAGAGAAGAGAAGCTAGGGTCGGCTGGCTTTTATAACTCATGTATATATAATAAACCCTAGACTAAAGAATTACTAAAGGCCCCCTTATTCCTTGTTAGTTAGTTTAACTTTTACTCAAAATTCCCTCTTATTGCAACAAAGCCCAAAAATAATTATTTACGAAAGTTCAACATACTAAAGTAATTTAATGGGTTGTTAACTAACCTCGCTTCACTAATCGTCGTTAAAAGTTACCACATAAAATATCGATACTAACTAAACGAAAATTCATTGCTAAAACATTTCCAAAATTTCACTCACGCTAATCGTTTCTAAAGGCTCAAATTAACACCACATATAATAGCTATCATTAAGTTTCAACTTATGGTTCCTAAAAAATTTCACTAAAGGCTGCCGATAAAATTTCGCTAATAGAAATCGACGTTAAATTTCGCATATAAGAGTCGTCACCTAGATAAGAAACTAATCGGTTAGACATATCACGGTTCAGGGTATTACAGGTAAGCATTATTTCAGACCGAGATCCTCATTTTACTTCGAGGTTTTGGAAGGCTTTTCAAGATGCAATGGGACCTAAACTTGCTTCAAGCACATCTTTCCATCCTCCAAACAGATGGTCAAAGCGAAAGAACAATTCAGACATTGGAGGATATGTCACGAGCATGTACTGTGGAATTGGGAGGTAGCTGGGATGATCACTTGGCACCTGTGGAGTTTTCTTACAATAACAGCTACCACTCTAGCATTAGAATGGCACCATTTGAAGCTCTATATGGCAGGAAGTGTAGATCTCCAGTTTGTTGGCATGAAGTTGGTGAAAGACAGTTACTTGGACCCAAATTGGTGCAAGAAACCACAGACAATCAAGGTGATCCGTGATCATTTGTTAACGGCTAGGAGTAGACAGAAAAGTTATGCGGATAAAAGAATATGAGATTTGGAAATTGCTATGAGAGATCATGTATTTCTACGTGGTTCACCTTCTAAAAGGGGTTACGAGGTTTGGAAAGAAAGGAAAACTGGCACCGCGCTACATTGGTCCCTTTGAGAGTTTGGAACGGATTGGTGCAGTAGCATATCGGCTTGCATTGCCACCATCGCGAGCTGGTATTCGTGATGCTTTCCACGTATCTATGTTGTGGAAGTATGAGCCTGATCCTTCACATGTATTGCATCATGAACCGATTCGGATTCAGAATGACTTATATCGAGCAACCGATTCAGATTTTGGACCGAAAGTAACAAGCACTACGGAACAGAAACATACCACTTGTTAAGGTGTTATGGGACCACCACGGAATTGAAGAAGCTACATGGGAAAGGGAGGCTGAAATCAGAGAGCAGTATCCCCATCTTTTTCCTTAGCGAGGTATGAATTTAGGGACTAAATTCTTTTATGGAGGGGTAGGTGTGAGGACCTTCGTTTAGCCCAGCGGTGCATATCATTTGATGGTCGTTATTATGCATGTGACGTGGATATCCTTCTTGTTGAAAGGTCTTATGCATTATATGGGCGGTATTCATGACCATTTATGTAGAACAAGTTTTGTGCTTGTGTTGGCATAGAAGCACCTCAAGTAGGTGTGGATTAGCTTAGTCTAAATGCAGATTAGTTGGCCTTAAGTGCGATTAGTTATCCCTAAGCATGATTAGTTAAGCCCTATTCGCGATTATGCTAATCTGGATTAGTCAAGGCTAAACGGGATTAGTTAGTGACTAAGCTTGACTAGTTTGCCCTAATCTTAACGAAGCTAATTGTGATTACTTAGTTACTAACCTAGGTTAAGTAGTACTAATGAAGCTTATTAAGTCTGAAAATTGATTTGGGTTGTCATGCCCTTATTGGTAAGACCTGGAAGGGGTCTAATACCCTTGAAACACTTGTTTCTCTAGGCAGAAAACTCAGCAGATTTCTCTAAAGTTTGGTGACTCGTGTCTTCTATTTTTTAAAGTAAAAACAAGAAGAGAATAGAGAAGGGAGCTGCCTAGTTTTAGAGAAAACTATAGAAGAGGTTTGAGAGCCTGAGGAGGGGAGAGAAAAAAAAAGGAGAATTTGCTATTACATATTTCAGATTAGTTTCTTCTCTTCTTGACAAAAGATGAATTTCTTGATGAGATTTAAACCCTAATCAGTTTCTTTTTATCAAAGGTAGGGTTTTACATATGAGCAACCTTGAACATGGTATTAATCATGGTCGGTGTGTATATGTGGCGTGTTATTGAGCTTATGGAGTGTTAGAATTGGATTAGAGAAATCTGGGCAGAGTCTATGTTGATCTTTAAACACGCGTATCTCATTCAATACTTCTCGGATTTGAGTGTTCCATGGCTTTCTGGAAAGCTGAAGATGTGTGCTGTAAATATGAATGTCCTAATCCGAGGCGAAAGCCAGTTCAGCAAAGTGGCAAGCAGGGAACGAGCACGGGCCGAGGTATCGGGAAACCAAGACTTCAGGGACAGGCTTTTGCTTTGGGACAAGAGGAGGCAAGAAATTCGGTCGAAGTGATTGAAGTTGCACTTTCTATTTTTCAGCACTTGGCAAGAGTTTTGATTGATCCAGGTTCATCACATTCTTATGTTGCCCCACATTTTGTGCATCATTGGGGTAAGAAGACTGAGAGTTTACCATGTGAACATGTGGTGAGTATACCTACGGGGAGGTCCTGACTTGGCGACGTCATATATAGATCATGCTCAGTAATAGAGTGTGGTAAGGGACTTAACGCGGATTTGGTACTTTTGCCCCTTCAGAATTTGGCTGTCATTCTTGGTATGGACCCGTTATCTCAACATCATGCTAATGTTGATTGTCATGCTAAGAGTGTTACTTTTGACGTGCCGGAACAAGGTATACAAGGATTTGTCGCGGATAAAGGGTTTTCTTCAACACCTATTATTTCTGCTATTCATGCTCGTAAGTTGCTTTCCAGAGGTTGTATAGGGTACCTTTGTTATGCAATTGATCACGGTAAGAAAGAGCAAAAAATTGAAGACATTCCAGTTGTTCGTGAGTTCAGTGATGTGTTCCCTGATGATATAAAAGCTCTACCCCCTGATCGAGAATTTGAATTTGTTATTGCCAGGAACAAGTTCGCTTTCTAAAGCTCCATATAGAATGGCTCCAACATAGTCAAAAGAGTTGAAGGTTCAGTTGCAAGAACTACTAGATAAAGGCCTTATTCAACCTAGTGTATCGCGTTAGGGTACTCTCCCGTATTTTTCGTTAAAAAGAAAGACGGTTCGTTCAGATTGTGCATTGATTATAGGCAATTGAATCATGTGACTGTGAGGAACAAATATTCACTTCTGCACATTGATGACTTGTTTGATCAATTACAGGGTGCCACAGTATTTTCTAAGCTTGATTTGAGATCAGGATACCATCAATTGAAGGTCCGGAAAGAAGATGTTCCCAAAACAGCTTTTAGAACACGTTGTGGTCATTATGAGTTCCTTGTTATGCCGTTTGGTGTTACTAACGCTCCAGCAGCCTTCATGGACATGATGAATCGTGCTTTAAGCCATACTTGGATTCCTCTGTTGTAGTATTTATTGATGATACTCTTGTCTACTCCAAGGACCGTGAACATCGTGAATACCATCTCCAGGTAGTGTTGCAAGTGAAAAGAAACTGTACGCAAAGTTCAGAACATGTAAATTTTGGCTTGAGCAAGTTACATTTTTGGGACGTATTGCATCTAGTGCAGGTGTACCTGTAGATCCGGTAAAGATTGAAGCGGTTGTAAATTGGCAATGACCGGCTACCGTGAAAGAGGTTCGTTGCCTTTTGGGATTGGCATGGTATAACCGTAGATTTGTGAAAATGTTCTCAATGGTTTCAAGCCCATTAACAAAGCTTTACTCAAAAATCAGTGAAGTTTGTTTGGGATACAGAGTGTGAGGCTAGTTTCCAAGAATTGAAGCAACGATTGATATCAGCCCCTACTCTAACTCTATCGGAAGGTAATGATAACCTTATAATCTACGGTGATGCCTCACATGTCGATTTGGGTTGTGTTCTAATGTAGCGGGGAAAGGTAATAGCCTATGCTTCAAGGAAGCTAAAACCCTATGAGCAAAACTATCCTACACATGATTCGGAATTGGCAGCAATTGTATTTGCCCTGCATAAACGGCGGCATTACTTGTATGGGGCATCGTCTGAAGTGTACACGGAGCATAAAAGCTTGAGGTATTTATTTTCACAGAAAGAGCTTAATAGGAGGCAGCGTAGATGGATGGAACTTCTAAATGATTATAATTGCACCATCCTATATCATCCGGGCAAAGCCAACGTGGTTGATGATGCATTGAGTACAAAAGTTGTGGTTGCACACTTGATTACAAAACAATGGAAATTGTTAGAAGATGCACGCGTTTGGAAGCCTCGACTACTTAAGACAGGTATTGTCTCTGCTAATACTAGGATGCAGCCTATTTTGATAGAATGGACTAAAGAAGCACGCACAAGCACGAAGTCCAGAAGTACAAGCTTTTTTGAAAGATTTGAGTTCCAAATCGGATTTGACATTGCACAGTGACGGTTTGCTCTGAATTGGTAAGAGAATGTGTGTTCCGAATGATGCTAGTTTGAGACGAGAGATAATGGAAGAAGGACATCGGTCCAAGCATTCTATCCACCCCGGAAGTACTAAAATGTATTTGGATGTGAAATCTAGTTATTGGTGGAGTAACGCGAAGGGAGATGTGGCTGAATTTGTTGCAAAATGTCTTACCTGTCAACAAGTTAAGTTAGAACATCGCAAACCAGCTGGGTTACTTCAACCGCTATCCGTGCCTGAGTGGAAATGGGAGCATATTACGATGGACTTTGTATCAGGTTTACCTCGAACTCGAAATGGACATGATGCCATTTGGGTGATTGCTGATAGACTTACTAAATCTGCTCACTTCCTTGCTATAAATGTGACTTACACCTTAGAGAAGTTGGTGCGTATGTATATAAAAGAGATTGTTAGATTCCATGGAGTACCGGTAAGCATTATTTCAGACCGAGATCCTCATTTTACTTCGAGGTTTTGGAAGGCTTTTCAAGATGCAATGGGAACTAAACTTGCTTCAAGCACATCTTTCCATCCTCCAAACAGATGGTCAAAGCGAAAGAACAATTCAGACATTGGAGGATATGTCACGAGCATGTACTGTGGAATTGGGAGGTAGCTGGGATGATCACTTGGCACCTGTGGAGTTTTCTTACAATAACAGCTACCACTCTAGCATTAGAATGGCACCATTTGAAGCTCTATATGGCAGGAAGTGTAGATCTCCAGTTTGTTGGCATGAAGTTGGTGAAAGACAGTTACTTGGACCCAAATTGGTGCAAGAAACCACAGACAATCAAGGTGATCCGTGATCATTTGTTAACGGCTAGGAGTAGACAGAAAAGTTATGCGGATAAAAGAATATGAGATTTGGAAATTGCTATGAGAGATCATGTATTTCTACGTGGTTCACCTTCTAAAAGGGGTTACGAGGTTTGGAAAGAAAGGAAAACTGGCACCGCGCTACATTGGTCCCTTTGAGAGTTTGGAACGGATTGGTGCAGTAGCATATCGGCTTGCATTGCCACCATCGCGAGCTGGTATTCGTGATGCTTTCCACGTATCTATGTTGTGGAAGTATGAGCCTGATCCTTCACATGTATTGCATCATGAACCGATTCGGATTCAGAATGACTTATATCGAGCAACCGATTCAGATTTTGGACCGAAAGTAACAAGCACTACGGAACAGAAACATACCACTTGTTAAGGTGTTATGGGAACACCACGGAATTGAAGAAGCTACATGGGAAAGAGAGGCTGAAATCAGAGAGCAGTATCCCCATCTTTTTCCTTAGCGAGGTATGAATTTAGGGACTAAATTCTTTTATGGAGGGGTAGGTGTGAGGACCTTCGTTTAGCCCAGCGGTGCATATCATTTGATGGTCGTTATTATGCATGTGACGTGGATATCCTTCTTGTTGAAAGGTCTTATGCATTATATGGGCGGTATTCATGACCATTTATGTAGAACAAGTTTTGTGCTTGTGTTGGCATAGAAGCACCTCAAGTAGGTGTGGATTAGCTTAGTCTAAATGCAGATTAGTTGGCCTTAAGTGCGATTAGTTATCCCTAAGCATGATTAGTTAAGCCCTATTCGCGATTATGCTAATCTGGATTAGTCAAGGCTAAACGGGATTAGTTAGTGACTAAGCTTGACTAGTTTGCCCTAATCTTAACGAAGCTAATTGTGATTACTTAGTTACTAACCTAGGTTAAGTAGTACTAATGAAGCTTATTAAGTCTGAAAATTGATTTGGGTTGTCATGCCCTTATTGGTAAGACCTGGAAGGGGTCTAATACCCTTGAAACACTTGTTTCTCTAGGCAGAAAACTCAGCAGATTTCTCTAAAGTTTGGTGACTCGTGTCTTCTATTTTTTAAAGTAAAAACAAGAAGAGAATAGAGAAGGGAGCTGCCTAGTTTTAGAGAAAACTATAGAAGAGGTTTGAGAGCCTGAGGAGGGGAGAGAAAAAAAAAGAGGAGAATTTGCTATTACATATTTCAGATTAGTTTCTTCTCTTCTTGACAAAAGATGAATTTCTTGATGAGATTTAAACCCTAATCAGTTTCTTTTTATCAAAGGTAGGGTTTTACATATGAGCAACCTTGAACATGGTATTAATCATGGTCGGTGTGTATATGTGGCGTGTTATTGAGCTTATGGAGTGTTAGAATTGGATTAGAGAAATCTGGGCAGAGTCTATGTTGATCTTTAAACACGCGTATCTCATTCAATACTTCTCGGATTTGAGTGTTCCATGGCTTTCTGGAAAGCTGAAGATGTGTGCTGTAAATATGAATGTCCTAATCCGAGGCGAAAGCCAGTTCAGCAAAGTGGCAAGCAGGGAACGAGCACGGGCCGAGGTATCGGGAAACCAAGACTTCAGGGACAGGCTTTTGCTTTGGGACAAGAGGAGGCAAGAAATTCGGTCGAAGTGATTGAAGTTGCACTTTCTATTTTTCAGCACTTGGCAAGAGTTTTGATTGATCCAGGTTCATCACATTCTTATGTTGCCCCACATTTTGTGCATCATTGGGGTAAGAAGACTGAGAGTTTACCATGTGAACATGTGGTGAGTATACCTACGGGGAGGTCCTGACTTGGCGACGTCATATATAGATCATGCTCAGTAATAGAGTGTGGTAAGGGACTTAACGCGGATTTGGTACTTTTGCCCCTTCAGAATTTGGCTGTCATTCTTGGTATGGACCCGTTATCTCAACATCATGCTAATGTTGATTGTCATGCTAAGAGTGTTACTTTTGACGTGCCGGAACAAGGTATACAAGGATTTGTCGCGGATAAAGGGTTTTCTTCAACACCTATTATTTCTGCTATTCATGCTCGTAAGTTGCTTTCCAGAGGTTGTATAGGGTACCTTTGTTATGCAATTGATCACGGTAAGAAAGAGCAAAAAATTGAAGACATTCCAGTTGTTCGTGAGTTCAGTGATGTGTTCCCTGATGATATAAAAGCTCTACCCCCTGATCGAGAATTTGAATTTGTTATTGCCAGGAACAAGTTCGCTTTCTAAAGCTCCATATAGAATGGCTCCAACATAGTCAAAAGAGTTGAAGGTTCAGTTGCAAGAACTACTAGATAAAGGCCTTATTCAACCTAGTGTATCGCGTTAGGGTACTCTCCCGTATTTTTCGTTAAAAAGAAAGACGGTTCGTTGAGATTGTGCATTGATTATAGGCAATTGAATCATGTGACTGTGAGGAACAAATATTCACTTCTGCACATTGATGACTTGTTTGATCAATTACAGGGTGCCACAGTATTTTCTAAGCTTGATTTGAGATCAGGATACCATCAATTGAAGGTCCGGAAAGAAGATGTTCCCAAAACAGCTTTTAGAACACGTTGTGGTCATTATGAGTTCCTTGTTATGCCGTTTGGTGTTACTAACGCTCCAGCAGCCTTCATGGACATGATGAATCGTGCTTTAAGCCATACTTGGATTCCTCTGTTGTAGTATTTATTGATGATACTCTTGTCTACTCCAAGGACCGTGAACATCATGAATACCATCTCCAGGTAGTGTTGCAAGTGAAAAGAAACTGTACGCAAAGTTCAGAACATGTAAATTTTGGCTCGAGCAAGTTACATTTTTGGGACATATTGTATCTAGTGCAGGTGTACCTGTAGATCCGGTAAAGATTGAAGCGGTTGTAAATTGGCAATGACCGGCTACCGTGAAAGAGGTTCGTTGCCTTTTGGGATTGGCATGGTATAACCGTAGATTTGTGAAAATTTTCTCAATGGTTTCAAGCCCATTAACAAAGCTTACTCAAAAATCAGTGAAGTTTGTTTGGGATACAGAGTGTGAGGCTAGTTTCCAAGAATTGAAGCAACGATTGATATCAGCCCCTACTCTAACTCTATCGGAAGGTAATGATAACCTTATAATCTACGGTGATGCCTCACATGTCGATTTGGGTTGTGTTCTAATGCAGCGGGGAAAGGTAATAGCCTATGCTTCAAGGAAGCTAAAACCCTATGAGCAAAACTATCCTACACATGATTCGGAATTGGCAGCAATTGTATTTGCCCTGCATAAACGGCGGCATTACTTGTATGGGGCATCGTCTGAAGTGTACACGGAGCATAAAAGCTTGAGGTATTTATTTTCACAGAAAGAGCTTAATAGGAGGCAGCGTAGATGGATGGAACTTCTAAATGATTATAATTGCACCATCCAATATCATCCGGGCAAAGCCAAGGTGGTTGATGATGCATTGAGTAGAAAAGCTATGTTGCACACTTTATGATAAAAGAATGGAAATTGTTAGAAGATGCACGCGTTTGGAAGCCTCGACTACTTAAGACAGGTATTGTCTTTGCTAATACTAGAATGCAGCCTATTTTGATGGACTAAAGAAGCACGCACAAGCACGAGATCAGAAGTACAAGATTTTTTGAAAGATTTGAGTTTCAAATCGGATTTGACATTGCACAGTGATGGTTTGCTCCGAATTGGTAAGAGAATGTGTGTTCCGAATGACGCTAGTTTGAGACGAGAGATAATGGAAGAAGGACATCGGTCCAAGCATTTTATCCACCCCGGAAGTACTAAAATGTATAAGGATTTGAAATCTAGTTATTGGTGGAGTAACATGAAGGGAGATGTGGCTGAATTTGTTGCAAAATGTCTTACCTGTCATCAAGTGAAGTTAGAACATCGCAAACCAGCTGGGTTACTTCAACCGATATCCGTGCCTGAGTGGAAATAGGGGCATATTACGATGGACTTTGTATCAGGTTTACCTCGAACTCGAAATGGACATGATGACATTTGGGTGATTATTGATAGACTTACTAAATCTGCTCACTTCCTTGCTATAAATGTGACTTAAACCTTAGAGAAGTTGGGGCGTATGTATATAAAAGAGATTGTTAGATTCCATGGAGTACCGGTAAGCATTATTTCAGACCGAGATCCTCATTTTACTTCGAGGTTTTGGAAGGCTTTTCAAGATGCAATGGGAACTAAACTTATCTTTTCATCCACAAACAGATGGTCAAAGCGAAAGAACAATTCAGACATTGGAGGATATGTTATGAGCATGTACCATGGAATTGAAAGGTAACTGGGATGATCACTTGGCACTTGTGGAGTTTTCTTACAATAACAGCTACCACTCTAGCATTAGAATGGCACCATTTGAAGCTCTATATGGCAGGAAGTGTAGATCTCCAGTTTGTTGGCATGAAGTTGGTGAAAGACAGTTACTTGGACCCAAATTGGTGCAAGAAACCACAGACAATCAAGGTGATCCGTGATCATTTGTTAACGGCTAGGAGTAGACAGAAAAGTTATGCAGATAAAAGAATATGAGATTTGGAATTTGCTATGAGAGATCATGTATTTCTACGTGTTTCACCTTCTAAAAGGGGTTACGAGGTTTGGAAAGAAAGGAAAACTGGCACCGCGCTACATTGGTCCCTTTGAGAGTTTGGAACGGATTGGTGCAGTAGCATATCGGCTTGCATTGCCACCATCGCTAGCTGGTCTACATGATGTTTTCCACGTATCTATGTTGTGGAAGTATGAGCCTGATCCTTCACATGTATTGCATCATGAACCGATTCGGATTCAGAATGACTTATATCGAGCAACCGATTCAGATTTTGGACCGAAAGTAACAAGCACTACGGAACAGAAACATACCACTTGTTAAGGTGTTATGGGAACACCACGGAATTGAAGAAGCTACATGGGAAAGAGAGGCTGAAATCAGAGAGCAGTATCCCCATCTTTTTCCTTAGCGAGGTATGAATTTAGGGACTAAATTCTTTTATGGAGGGGTAGGTGTGAGGACCTTCGTTTAGCCCAGCGGTGCATATCATTTGATGGTCGTTATTATGCATGTGACGTGGATATCCTTCTTGTTGAAAGGTCTTATGCATTATATGGGCGGTATTCATGACCATTTATGTAGAACAAGTTTTATGCTTGTGTTGGCATAGAAGCACCTCAAGTAGGTGTGGATTAGCTTAGTCTAAATGCAGATTAGTTGGCCTTAAGTGCGATTAGTTATCCCTAAGCATGATTAGTTAAGCCCTATTCGCGATTATGCTAATCTGGATTAGTCAAGGCTAAACGGGATTAGTTAGTGACTAAGCTTGACTAGTTTGCCCTAATCTTAACGAAGCTAATTGTGATTACTTAGTTACTAACCTAGGTTAAGTAGTACTAATGAAGCTTATTAAGTCTGAAAATTGATTTGGGTTGTCATGCCCTTATTGGTAAGACCTGGAAGGGGTCTAATACCCTTGAAACACTTGTTTCTCTAGGCAGAAAACTCAGCAGATTTCTCTAAAGTTTGGTGACTCGTGTCTTCTATTTTTTAAAGTAAAAACAAGAAGAGAATAGAGAAGGGAGCTGCCTAGTTTTAGAGAAAACTATAGAAGAGGTTTGAGAGCCTGAGGAGGGGAGAGAAAAAAAAAAGGAGAATTTGCTATTACATATTTCAGATTAGTTTCTTCTCTTCTTGACAAAAGATGAATTTCTTGATGAGATTTAAACCCCAATCAGTTTCTTTTTATCAAAGGTAGGGTTTTACATATGAGCAACCTTGAACATGGTATTAATCATGGTCGGTGTGTATATGTGGCGTGTTATTGAGCTTATGGAGTGTTAGAATTGGATTAGAGAAATCTGGGCAGAGTCTATGTTGATCTTTAAACACGCGTATCTCATTCAATACTTCTCGGATTTGAGTGTTCCATGGCTTTCTGGAAAGCTGAAGATGTGTGCTGTAAATATGAATGTCCTAATCCGAGGCGAAAGCCAGTTCAGCAAAGTGGCAAGCAGGGAACGAGCACGGGCCGAGGTATCGGGAAACCAAGACTTCAGGGACAGGCTTTTGCTTTGGGACAAGAGGAGGCAAGAAATTCGGTCGAAGTGATTGAAGTTGCACTTTCTATTTTTCAGCACTTGGCAAGAGTTTTGATTGATCCAGGTTCATCACATTCTTATGTTGCCCCACATTTTGTGCATCATTGGGGTAAGAAGACTGAGAGTTTACCATGTGAACATGTGGTGAGTATACCTACGGGGAGGTCCTGACTTGGCGACGTCATATATAGATCATGCTCAGTAATAGAGTGTGGTAAGGGACTTAACGCGGATTTGGTACTTTTGCCCCTTCAGAATTTGGCTGTCATTCTTGGTATGGACCCGTTATCTCAACATCATGCTAATGTTGATTGTCATGCTAAGAGTGTTACTTTTGACGTGCCGGAACAAGGTATACAAGGATTTGTCGCGGATAAAGGGTTTTCTTCAACACCTATTATTTCTGCTATTCATGCTCGTAAGTTGCTTTCCAGAGGTTGTATAGGGTACCTTTGTTATGCAATTGATCACGGTAAGAAAGAGCAAAAAATTGAAGACATTCCAGTTGTTCGTGAGTTCAGTGATGTGTTCCCTGATGATATAAAAGCTCTACCCCCTGATCGAGAATTTGAATTTGTTATTGCCAGGAACAA
>JAVXUO010000890.1:0-7500 GCA_033065855.1 Escallonia rubra | reverse complement strand
TCAATCACTAGGGGGCTTCAGCCCTCGTACCGGGATGGGCTCACAACCTTATAGCCATCGCCGTCTCAATCACCAGGGGGGCTTCCGCCCTCGTACGGGGATGGGCTCACAACCTTATAGCCATCGCCGTCTCAATCACAAGGGGGGGCTTCGGCCCTCGTACTGGGATGGGCTCACAAGCTTATAGTCATCGCCATCTCAATAACGGGGGGCTCCAGCACGAGGACCCCTCGCAGTGGACTCTGAGCACTGAGTTGTGACTATGTCCACTCATGTTACTGTCGATCATCGACACCACCAGGATAATGACCCACAGGTCACTCCGGGACGGGAGCAGGTCCTCGGTGGGCATCGCTCCTAGCCCGCCTGGCGGTTGGCTACAGGGGTCACCCTCACCGCTGTTAGGTTCTCCGCGCGTCTCTTGACGCACCTCGTGGGATTCAGTAAGGGCTTGGATCGGTGGCTGGGGCAACGGGCTTACTCTGATCATGCCATCGCGGTATGGTCAGTCTTCTCAGACAGGTAGAGCGACGCTGTGCGAGGCATGCAACGTGAATTTGGGAACCGACAGTCAAACAGAGAACCGGTATTTTAGGACCCCCTGGTGACGCGTCACTCCCAGGGGACGACATGTGGCACTTTATGACATAAGCACACTATTTCCTATAAATAGTGAACTTTATAACTCAAAAAGGGACTTTTGGCTTTTCTTACAAAAATCATTTTCTCACTCTAGAATTTGGGAGCTCTTGGATTCTAGTGAGAGAAACGTAACTTTGGACCGTAACTTCAGACCGTAGCATTGGACCCCGACTCTGACCTTGACTTGGACTGTCGACTGCCGGCACCGTTCGTCTCAGTCTCGTCTCCGTAGCACTGCCACTCCTCATGGGTTGTCTGGGAAGCCTTGCTCTCAGCCCTTACTCTGTCCTTCCTGTCTCTCACTTTGCATACTTGGAAGCTGACACGGACTGCAGCCTTTGTGGCACCTCCACGTAAGTACGAACCCACTTTCCTTGGCATCAATTTCTCACTTGGGTTCCTGAATTCTTGGCGGAATCTAGTAGCAACAGTGAGCACGAATCTACCATGGATGGCCATAGCTTACGTTGTTCTGAATCGTTGAGGAATTACGCGGTGCACAACATTTGGCTTCCTAAATTTTGTGTTACTAGATTGCAACTAATCTCTAACTTATCAGTTCCATTTCGATCGTCGTGCAAGAAGCCTAAATCTCTTTTCCATTACAATGCTTTTATATCCTCTGACCATTGTTTCAAAAAACGGAGCTTCAGTGTGAAGACTCAGGTAGGCGTACAACGGTTTGGACTGTGGGTTTCGAAGAAGCGAGACTATTCTCACCTTGGTAGTGTCTATGAACCTCGGGGCAAACGTTTATGTGATTGGCATGGAAGCAGTAATGCCATTTTGCCGTTAAAGCCTTTTGCTGCTTTCAATCTCCTCTGCTCAACAGTACCACTTACACCTCCTTGCGAGGGTGTGTTTTCCCCAATCCCACTTCAGCCATGCAAACCTGAGAGTCTGGACTCTTCAGAAAATTTGGGGAACAACATGGTGGCAAGCGCTTGTGCTCACTTCCGAAATCCCCTCTCGAACGGCCACCAGCACGCCCCAAAGACTTGTTGGTATTTGAGTGGACTCCTGTGTAGGTGGTTGACACTAATTCTCCTTCTTCTTCTTCCTCCATTGGATCCCTTCATAAACGCAAGCATGAGCTGTTGTCTTCCTCGGGTTTCTTGCCAGCTTTGCCCAAGAAAGCCTGCAATGGAGCGGCGTTAGGGAACTTTAGTCATCGGCATTCTTGTCATCTTTTGGCAGAATTTGTGGGAGTGGGTGCGGAGGGACTTATAAAGGACAGCAATTGTATTCCCGTGTCAATGACGGAGTTCGTGAGTAGGTGGGGGTTGTTGTTGATCCGGTAGAGCCACCAATGCCCATGGTAGGTATTACAACGACAGCAGATCGAATGCAGGATGGTTGTGCTCATGGTTTGGATCATTTGGGCATCAGCTCCCATAGATCTAACGAATTGCGCAAACGCCCTCGTGATTTGGCTATCGATTACTTTGATACTGCAAGTCCCCTAAAGCGACGTCGTTATCTACCGGATATATCTAGTCACTCGCCAGGTTTGTCTAAAAGACTTGTAGTAGGATATCTCATTTTCTTTGCGTGCACTCTACAAATAATCTCGATGCATCAGCTTCTTCTCTGCATAACTACTGTGCTCTTGGTCCCTCTGTTGCCCATTCTGACCTTAAGAGTTTCTTTAATGATACCATGTCTCTGCGTGCCATGGCTTTGGTGATTGAGCCGAATCAATCACGGGTGCAGAAATTAATGAAGCTGTTTTGCTGGAAATGCGCTACATGGGTCAAGCCACCACAGTTCGGACACCGATCGATTTGATCCGGAGGCATTTTCCTGAGATCGTTTTTTTCATGGAAACTAAGATGGTTTTTGCTAAAGTAGCTTGCTTATTTAGGAAGTTAGGTTTTGTGAACTTTGTTGGTGTGGATCCGGTTAGTAGTAGTGGCGGTCTCTGGCTTGGGTGGCTCTCTACCATCCCGTTGTCGGTTCTTACGGTGCATGCTAACCTTATTTTAACCTCTTTCAAAGATTCTAAGGATTTCCTAGTTAATTATGCCTTTCTTTATGGCCATCCTCGTGTCCAACTCAGGCCTGGCATTTGGAATTTCATCTCCTCCACCCTATCTCCCCTTCCTGGCCCCTTCTGTCTCTGTAGAGACTTTAATCAGGTTTTGATCCCCGTTGAGAAAACTTGTCCGAATTCATCTGTGATCCCGGGAGCCCAATCGTTGAGAGATTTTTTTGAAGCATTTGCCTTGTCGGATGTTCGCTAGGATGTCCCTTTATTCACTTGGGTACCAGGATCCCCTAAACATGGTTTTCTTTATGAAAAAACTAGATCGAGTTATGGCCTCGCCACCTTGGATTGTACATTACTCCCAGGCCATTGTTAGCAATTTAGCTATTCAACATTCTGATCATGCTCTAATCCTTTGTGATACCTCTCCCCTCCTCCGCAAGTACAGGTTACCCCTGCATTTTGAGGCTATGTGGTTTTCATCCCCTCAGGTTTTCTCGATAATTAGGAATGTTTGGACTTCTCCGTCTGCTGGCTCCCCACTTTTTCAGGTTATAAGTAAGTTTAAAGTGCTTTTGCGAGTCCTGCGTTAATGGAGTCAAGTTAGCTTCAGGCAATTGGAAAGTCAAATTGCTAATGTCCAACATAGATTGCTCATATTTCAAGGTGAATCAGAAATATCGAGGCAGGTGATGCCTACGGAATTTTTCTTAGACACAAACTGGATTTCCTATTGAAATGTGAGATGGTTTTCTGGGAACAACGTGCTAAGATTACGTGGTTAGACCTAGGTGACAGAAATACTAGGCTTTTTCACATCTCCACCATCATTGATCGTCGGGCTAATCAAATCATCTCACTCAAAGATGATAGTGGTCTGCTCCTTTCTAATGAGGACGCTATCCGAGGTCTACTTGTGAATTATTTCACTATCCTATTCTCGCCTCCTAACTCGCAACCTAATGCGGATGTCGTCAGAGCATTTTTGCATAAATACTCATTCCATGTCATTCTTATCGCTCAGTTGTTTATGCTTTCGTAAGCTTTTACTCCGGAAGAGGTTAAACATGTGGTTTTCCAACTAGGTGAGATGAAAGCACCAGGGCCTGACGGTATTCCTGCTATTGTCCTGCAAAAATGCTGGGCACTTATGGGGCCCCTTTATCACCCGTGGTGTATTGTCCTTCATGTAATCGGGGAAAATGCCAACTGAAGCTAACCAAACCTTCATTACCTTGATTCTAAAAAAAACACCCTCCGGTATTTGCAAGTGATGTTTGACCCATTTGTCTGTGTAATGTTATCTACAAAATCATTTCCAAAATCCTAGTTTCTCGCATGGCCCCCATTATGGGTAGCATTATATACGAGTTTTAGAATGCTTTCATTTCGGGTCGCTCACTTGCTGATAATGTGCTTCTTTTCCAAGAGCTTACTGACTGTGTTAGACGAAGAAAGAAAGGTTCAGCAATTTTGATTGCCCTTAAGTTGGACATGAGCAAAACTTTTGACAAGATCAGCTGGATTTTCTTGGAAGAGGTCCTCCGTTGCTTTGGATTCCTGGAGGTATGGGTGAATTTGTTGTTTCAGTGTGTTGCCTCAGTTTCCTATTCCACCCTTGACAATGGGGCACCAACCCCTCATTTCAAGCCAAAATGTGGTATCCGTCAAGGAGACCCTTTATCCTTTTCATGTTTATTTTATGTTCTGAAATTCTATCGATGGGACTAGTCTCGACAGTGCCCCAAAAGAAAATTTAGGGTATTAAAGCCGGTGCAGCCCCCTGAGATTACGCATCTGATGTATGCGGATGACATCTTCATGTTCCTTCGACTTCCCAAGAGCTCAATTCAAGGCATTGTTGAAGTTAAGAAGGTGCTAAAGGATTACTACTGCATGTCTGGTCAGCAAATCAACTGGGTTAAGTCCAGTCTTTTGATTAGTCCTAATGCCTCAGCTGAATTTAGATCTCTCATCCAGCAGGAATTTGATCTTGAAGCTAATCTAAGCATTGGAAAAAATTTGGGCATTAACTTAGATATTGGGGTGAATATAAAGGATATCGTTAATGCTATTGTGCAGCAGGTGCAAGACATGTGCACACACTGGTTAGGCCTTTTGATCAATAAAGCGGGCCGTGCGACTATTGTTAAATCTGTCTTTTCTTCACTTCTTGTCATTACATGTCAGTGTACAAATTCCCGGTGCACATCTATAAGCAGCTCGACCAAATTTTGGCTAGGTTCTGGTGGTCAGGAGATGCTTCTCGGAAGTCTATTCACTGGTTATCCTGGCCTACCTTGTGTGTAATACCCCGAACCTATGTTTGAACTTTTTAGTAAAATTTTAGCAGCTTTACTTATTATTTATTCTTATTTAGCGACAAATTTTACAAGTAAAAATATTGTTTTGTCTATAGCAATGATTGACATGAACAATCTGATCGTCAATTAATGAAAGCGAGGGACGTAACTTGAGAAATTATTATTAAATTAGGATTTAGTATATAGTTGCCAGCTTTGGTTATTTTAAATATGAAAGAGAGTGATTTATGGAGAAAATGTGGCATTTGAAGTGACTGAGAGAGATAAAAAGGAGGAGACTGTGGAAGCAATTAAAACCATATATGTTTTTAGACAAAAAAGAGTCAAAAGGAAAAAAAAGAAAAGAAAACGGGAGAGAGAGAGATGAGAACAGAAGAGAAGATGGGAGAGGAGATGAGAGATGGCAGTCGGCCCTAGATCGGCGGCGCCACTCACACCTCGGGACAGCCCCGCTGCCGGCCATGGACCCCATCACCGGCGATCAACTCCGGCGCTCCTTCACTGAACGCCACCGCCCAACACCTCCGCTACCACCTACCGCAACCAACGCTTCGCTGCCCTGTTTCCCGCAATTCTGGCTACACTAAGGCTGCCGACCATGGATTCGGTCACCGGCGACAAATCTGGCTACATGCCTCCACCGAGTGCCATGGCCCAAGGACCCCGTGACCGTCAAGCTGCGTTCGATCGCCGTTGCCGGCCACCCTCCAGTGTTCAACTCCGACCATGCGCCTTCATCAGAAGCACCGCCCGACGCCTCCGTGCACCACCTACGACACGGACACCGCAAGAGTCATCTACCATTACCAGCGACACAGCGCGTGCCACCATCGTTTCCCTAAGTTTATGCCACCACCGTGCCGCCCTTCTTCATCTGCTGCCGACCAGATCCACGACACAGCCATGGGTATTCTCCGATCACCACCTCAGTTTTTATGTACCTCCTGTCACCACCGCGATTTGTAATCGAAACTGCCCTGCCACCCTCAAATCAGTCACAACGGTCGTTCGATTGTCGTCGGTACTTGGACTCATATGACTATGGCGTAGAATTTGGTTTTGTGATATTGAATGCGAAGCGGGGTTTGATGGTATTGTTGTGATTTTGGTGGCTGTGTAGTGGTTGTCTTTTGGCAGCAGTGTTGGCGGTGGATGGTGGTTTGTGTGCATAACTGTGGGTGCACGAAATTTGTGTGGCTATCAGGTGTGTAGATGTGGTTGTTCTCAGACAATTATGTGTAATAAGGTGTGGACGTGGGGCACTGTGGTGTGAGTGTATATTGGGTAAGGAGTGCGATTGTGTATATCTGGATATGTGAGTATGTGCAGGTGTTTGTGAGTGGATGGATATCTGAAATTTGGTGGTGTTGTGATTTTTAACAGCAGTGCTTACATTGATTGTAGTTGGGTTATATGTGCGCAGCTGTGGGTGTACGTTGTGTGTGTTTGGCAGGCGTGTAAGTGGTTATTGTCCAACGAACATGTGTTTGGGGGGGAGTTGTGATTTTCGTACGGTGTGTTTTTAAAGGAATCATGGCTTTGCTTGCGGTGGTTTGGCCGGAGTAGTTTTGGTGGTGTATATGGCGGTGTGAACTAGGTGTGGACAGAGTGTGCAGTGCGACTAGGTGTACTGCATGTCGTGGAGTACGTGTTCTGGGTGAGGAAGCGCCAGGTGATTGGTGTTGTCTGTGTTATTGATGTGTTGTAATTGTTTGGGCGTAGAGGGTGTGTCTACACAGAGATTTGTGGGCACATGTGGGTATGTGCATGGGGGGCTATGCGTGGTGGCGGTTTTGTGTTGGGTGGCGGTTTTGTGTTGGGCGGCGGCGTACAGAGTGTGCATGTGCACTATGTGTAGTGAAGAGTGTAATGTGAGTGCGTGCATGTTTGTAAGTTATGTGAGTGTGTACGGTGTGCAGTGGTGCACGTGCAAAGGGCGTTCTTATATACAGGGTGTGCCTGTATGTGTATGTATTGAGGGTATGGGTGTACATAAATAGCGATTGTGTGAGTTGTCAGCGGGTATAAAGCGGTGTTATGGTTTGACAGGGAAAAGAAGGCGGAAATGTGAATGAGGTCTAGAAAATGTTTTAGGTGATGAAGAGGAGAGACATTATTTCCTGGAATACTTTGGGGGTCATCAAAACGGGTGAGTTGTGGGTATGTCGAGGTCAGACTTTGAATACGGCGTTCGAATGGTTGAGGAGAATTCTAAAAGGAATATTGTGTTGATCGACATTGCTTTCGAGTTACTGAACGGATGAGGATATGCAAAGGAAAGGAATGGCCATACTGGTCCTTTTAGCTAAATGTAGCAGGGTGATCGTTGCTCCAGAAATTGTGAAGTGGGTAACGCGTAGCTTCAGGTAAGTGACCCTTGATTCAACTAGTATTTTTATATGCAACGTATATGTTTATCTGCTGTTAAAAATATGTTGTTTATTAGCATTGACCGTTTTAAGCACGTTTAGCTGCTCTGGCTTAATTTGTCGAAAAAAATTTAGTGATTTATTTCTCGTTAAAAACCGGACCAGTATGTAACTGATA
>JAVXUO010001404.1:5000-17500 GCA_033065855.1 Escallonia rubra | reverse complement strand
GTTTTACTCGATCGCAGCTCAAGTCGCTTCCGTTGCTTCGAGAATTCCAGCCACCCAACATGTTCGATCACAGCGCGAGTCATGGCCTATGCGTTGAGAAAGCATGCCAATTAGCATTCGATCAATCGCGGCGCAAGTCGTTTTGCATGGGCGTCGTCTCAGTTCGTGCTGAGAAATTTTCATCGGTCGGGCGGTCGAACGGTCGAAAACTCGGTCGGTCGGGGGGCGTTGCCTCGATTGTAGCATCGTGCAACGTCGTCGCTAGGCAAGAAGAATTCACGAGACGGCAGCTACTAGGCTGCCACGCGCTACTAAAATCATGCCATCATTGCTAGACAAATGCCCCAGCCACGCCCAAGCCAAACCCCCCTTGCGGGGGCGTTGCCTCGATTGTAGCATCGTGCAACGTCGTCGCTAGGCAAGAAGAATTCACGAGACGGCAGCTACTAGGCTGCCACGCGCTACTAAAATCATGCCATCATTGCTAGACAATGCCCCAGCCACGCCCAAGCCAACCCCCCCTCGCAGTGCCCAAGCTGCTCGCTTGAGGCCCCTGCTTATAGTACCATTAGGAGGAAAAACCAAGTTGTCAGTAGTAGACGTCACCTTGTTCGAGGAGTCATAGTGCCCTTTTTTTTTGAAGGGCAAACTTTTGTTTCGAGATATCACTCCCAAATGAAAGATAATAATGTAAGGGAGGTACTGAAAAAAGTTTGGGAATTTTTGGACATGTATGCTATTTTTTTCGAATTTCCAAAGAAAAAATCATCAAAAAATACAAAAAAAATCATAAATCACAGAATAAAAGGGAGAAAAATCTGAAACTTTGTGGAATATTTTAGTTTCATATGAGGAACACCCAGGAATCAAAAAATCACAAATGGCACGAGGGAATAATTTTGTGAGAAAATGCATGGTGGAATTAAAAATACCGAATATTAGAAAAAAATAGGAAAAAGGCATAAAGATGGGGTTTGCAATATGGAGATGGGTATTTTGGTGTGTGGAGGTTCAAAAGTGGTTGTTCGGTTGAACGTTTGAGATATATGTGGGATACATGTAAGCCGTTGCCGGTGAGGTGCACTGCATACTCTCGACGGGGCGTGCCGTTGCACTATCGTAAGCATTTGAAAAGCAACGAGCGGGGCGCTTGTTTTCGTGCGGGGTGGGCGATGTAGCCTCCAAGTACGTTTTCTAGCACGTGCGACGCGTTGGCCTTGCTTGGCCGTGGCTAGCCTTGGCCGAGAAAATGGGGCTGGGGAACCTCAATGCTGCGAGAAAATGGGGCTGGGGAACCTCAATGCTGCGAGAAAATGGGCCACGGGCTAGGCCAAGCCACGCCCATGACTTAGGCCGTGGCTGCCTTGGCCGAGAAAATGGGGCGGGGAAACCTCAATGCTGCGAGAATTTTAGCCAAGGCCGTGGCTGCCCAGGCCGAGAAAATGGGGCGCGCGCGCGGGGGCTTGCGAGAATTTTAGCCACGGCAAGGCCACGCCCATGACTAGGCGTTGGCCAAGAAAATGGGGCGGGGGAACCTCGATGCTGCGAGAATTTTAGCCACGGGCTAGGCCACCCCCGCACAAGGCCAAGCGTGGCTGCCTCGGCCGAGAAAATGGGGCGCGGGAATCACAGTGCTGCGAGAATTTTCGCCAAGGCCGTGGCTGCCTCGGCCGAGAAAATGGGGCGCGCTGCTGCGAGAATTTTAGCCACGGCAAGGCCAAGTGTCACGGGCTGCCCCTTGCACCCGCCTAGCACCGCGCCCCCGCGCCCATCTTGCACAGCGCCCCCGCGCCCATCCAGCACAGCGCCCATGCGCCCTTCCAACACGCGCCCATGCGCCCTCGCAAGTTCTTCAAGCCTCGCGCCCATCAAGCACAGCGCCCGCGCGCCCATCTGCAGTGCCCGTGCACGCCAAAAGCCAACCATGAAGATCTGAAGATCCAGGCGTGCGTTTTTGCTCATTTTTGGTGGAGATCACCCTTGTATATATTTAAGCTTCCCTGTAAAATTTCAAGTCATTTCGAGTTGTATTTCTCTAAAAAGGGGCACTATGACTCCTCGCACATTGTAACGTCTACTACTGTCACTTAGGAAAATCCTCCTAATGGTACTATATAGGGAGTACATGTACACCTATACCCGAGAGTCCCTTGCTTTGTTTTAGCTTGCCTGTTTAGCTAGATTGCACATTGTGGATGCAAACAAAGCCTTCTGAAGTTGTAACGATGATTTTGAAGTAATGAGAATATTTGGGACCGTTTTGCCCTTGTGTTGAAATTACTTCTTTGTGCACTGTTTTATGCAATGTTGATGCACTGATTGCTATAGATTGTTGAGATTTGTTGGCGGACTCTTCTTGCAAGAGGCAAGTCGAGTGCCACATACGGTTTCCTTTGTGCCATCAAAGGCCACCGTGTGTCAGGTGGTATCAGAGCCGCGGTTGTCCCAAAAAGACCGTGGCTTCAGCTAAGAGAATAGTTTGGGATAGTTTGTTGAGAAAAACTATGGCCAACACGAAAGAAAGAATCGATGCTTTGGAAGCACAGATACAAAGCATGTTCAAGGGCGACGAGGATGCTCCAGGCATCCTGAAGCAATTTTCCATTCGCCTGGACGCGTTGGAAGTGAATCTTGAAGCCTCTGATAATGCCCGCTATGCTGAGAACATGGATTGGGAGGGCAAGTTTCAGGAGCTTCATGATCGAGTGGAGCACCATACACGGCATACTGAAGGCATAGACTGGGAGTCTAAATTTCAAGAGCTCCAGGATCGAGTGGAGCTTCTTAGTCGTGCGGTGGTTAACACACCCGCAGGGGGTGTGGAGCACTCATCGAGGCCACGAGTGCCAGAGCCCAAGAGTTACGGGGGAGCCCGTGACGCCAAGGAATTAGAAAACTTCCTTTTCGATATAGAACAATACTTTCGAGCCATCAGAGTTGACTCGGAAGCGACAAAGGTGTCGATGGCTACCATGTACTTGGTTGGAGATGCCAAGTTATGGTGGCGGAAGAAATACGCAGAGATCGAAGATGGGTCTTGCGTCATAAACACATGGGAAATACTCAAACGCGAGCTAAAGAGCCAGTTTTTCCCAGAGAACACCGCAATCAACGCGAGGAAAGCGTTGTTGGAATGCAAGAACACCGGATCGGTCCGGGAATATTGCCAGGCATTTTCTGCCCTGATGTTGGACATCAGCGACATGTCCGCAGTCGACAGACTCTTCTTCTTCATGGAAGGGTTAAAACCATGGGCTCGCACCGAGCTTAATAGACGTCGGGTGAACAACCTTAACGAAGCCATCATCGCTGCCGAGAGCCTTTCAGACTATAACTCCGAACCACAGAGACCCCCTCAGAGAGGGAATCCAAGCAGGAGTAATGGTGTCAAGAAGCCAGGGAGTCAAGCACCAAACCAAAGTTGGGGCAGTAAAAGCAGTTGGGCGTCAAACTCTTCTACCCTACAGAAGAGTGGAGTTGGGTTCAAAGCCAAACCTGACGCTAGCACTAGCGGAGAAGTGAAGAAACCCGCTTTCAGGGGTTGCTTCTTGTGTCAAGGGCCGCACGTGATCGCTAACTGTCCGCAACGACAGATGATGAATGCCTTCTTTGACAACATGGGGCAGGTGCAACGTGGGGGACAATCTGGCTCTCAATCAAGGCATCCACCAACAGAGGAACAAACAGATGCACAAGATTACGAAGAGGAAGATGCCGTCGGGGCCTTTCCTCAGTGGTGTAATGCTGTGACAACGCAGGTTGGGAACCCTGAAGAGAGCTCGACTGGGGAAAAGCCTAAAGACATGCCGCCAAAGAAAAAGAGTGATGTACCAGGGAAAGGCTTGATGTATGTGGACATCAAGGTTAACGGGAAGGCCATCAGGGCCATGGTGGACACAGGAGCTACCCATAATTACATTTCAAGCACCGAAGTGGAAAGACTGGGTCTAACTCTAGAAAAAGGGTGCGGACGGGTGAAGGCTATCAACTCTGCCGCACAGCCAGTAGCGGGAATAGCGAGATCTGTTTTGATCAAGATTGGCCCATACGAAGGAAGGACCAACTTTTCAGTAGTCACCATGGACGACTTTAAGCTGATCCTTGGGTTGGAGTTTCTGCGTGACACGAAGACCACCGTGATGCCATGCACCAACTCTCTGGCCATGCTTGGGAGTAAACCGTGTGTCATCCCGACTGTATCTACTAGGGCGGGAGAGCGTTCCATTTCAGCCCTCCAGTTGAAAAAGGGATTAAAACGGGACGAAACGACCTACCTTGCCATGCTACGGTGGGACGAGATTGAAGAAGTATCGGGACCATTATCCAAAGAAGTTAAAGTGATATTAAACGACTTTGAAGATGTGATGCCTGATGAATTGCCGAAGAAATTACCACCCAGAAGGGCAATTGACCATGAGATCGAGCTTGTGCCAGGCACGAAGCCACCCGCCCGAGCTCCGTATCGGATGTCACAACCAGAACTTGCTGAACTCAGAAAACAACTGACAGAGTTGTTAGACGCGGGTTTGATCACTCCAGCGAAGTCGCCTTATGGTGCGCCAGTCCTCTTCCAGAAGAAACAAGATGGTTCCTTGCGGATGTGTGTGGACTACAGGGCG
The DNA here is from genome assembly GCA_033065855.1 of Escallonia rubra. Lineage (NCBI taxonomy): Eukaryota > Viridiplantae > Streptophyta > Magnoliopsida > Escalloniales > Escalloniaceae > Escallonia > Escallonia rubra. The sequence continues at coordinate 12,881 of JAVXUO010001404.1, read as the reverse complement.
CTAAACAAGGTGACTATTCGGAACAAGTATCCTATCCCTTTAGTCGCCGATTGTTTTGATCAGCTTAGTAGGGCGAGAGTGTTTACCAAGTTGGACTTGAAGTCTGGGTATTGGCAGGTCCGAATCGCCCAAGGTGATGAGGCGAAGACAACTTGTGTCACCAGATACGGTGCGTATGAGTTCCTGGTCATGCCGTTCGGCTTGACCAACGCCCCGGCCACATTTTGCACCTTGATGAATCAGGTTTTGCGGGACTACATTGATGATTTTGTAGTGGTGTATCTCGATGATATTGTGATCTATAGTTCCAGCTTGGACGAGCATCTGAAGCACTTGAGGAAGGTGCTTACCCGACTGAGGGAGCACGAGCTATATGTAAAGCTGTCGAAATGCACATTTGCCCAGACCAAGATTAAATTCTTGGGCCATGTGATAGAACAGGGTCAGATCAGGATGGACTCAGCTAAAGTTCAAGTGATACAGGAGTGGCAGCCGCCAACCAATGTTTCAGAACTGAGATCTTTCCTAGGATTGGCCAACTATTATAGGAAATTTGTTCGAGATTATTCGAGAATGGCCCATCCCCTAACCGAACTTCTGAAGAAGAGCAAAGTTTGGGAATGGTCCAAGGAATGTGAATCGGCCTTCTTGGCCATGAAGCGGGCTATGTCTGAAGATCCGGTACTTGCTCTCCCCGATGTGTCGAAGTCTTTTGAAGTTCATACAGACGCTTCCGACTTTGCACTTGGAGGGGTTCTAATGCAAGAATGCCACCCGGTGGCATATGAGAGTAGGAAGCTCAACGAAGCAGAACGTCGCTACACGACTCATGAGAAAGAGTTACTCGCGGTAGTGCATTGTCTCAGAGTTTGGAGGCACTACCTGCTTGGTTCAAGCTTCATAGTGCGGACAGACAACACTGCGGTGAGCCACTTCTTGAGTCAATCTAAGCTCACCTCGAAACAGGCCAGGTGGCAGGAACTTCTGGCAGAATTCAATTTCATGCTCGAGTACAGGGCCGGCTCAACCAACAGCGTAGCAGACGCCCTCAGCAGGAGAGCCGAACTAAATCAGGTAGCATTGATGGCCATGAATGCTATTGTTAGAGCAGACAGCCGAGTTGCCATCAACATCGGACAGAAGATCAAGAAGGCCCTTACCAGGGACCCGGTTGCCCAACAACTACTGAAACTGATCGAGAGCGGTAAAACTCGACAGTTTTGGCAAGAAGATGGTTTGCTGATGACCAAAGGAAGACGGGTATACGTCCCCAGAGTTGATGATCTGAGACGAACATTGATTCGAGAATGTCATGACACCCTTTGGGCAGGCCATGCCGGAGGAGAAAGAACATTAGCTCTCCTTCAACAAGGTTACTACTGGCCCCAAATGGGGGATGAAGTGCAGGAGTATGTGAAGACATGCCTTACTTGTCAGCAGGACAAGGTGGAGCGTAAGAAGAAAGCAGGGTTACTACAACCACTGCCGATCGCCAAGAGACCGTGGGAGAGTGTGTCGTTGGATTTCATCACTGGTCTGCCGAAGGTTGGAGACTTAGGCACGATTCTTGTTGTTGTTGATCGGTTTAGCAAGTATGCGAGCTTTATCGCAACACCCAAGTATTGCTCAGCCGAAGACACAGCGCAACTTTTCTTTAAGTATGTGGTGAAGTATTGGGGCATGCCTCAAGACATTGTCAGTGATCGGGACTCCCGCTTCACTGGAAACTTTTGGACTGAACTCTTTAAGTTATTTGGATCACAACTTTCGATGAGTTCGAGTTATCATCCAGAATCAGACGGTCAGACGGAGCGGTTCAATTCCATGCTAGAAGAGTACCTCCGCCATTTTGTCAGTGCAACACAGAAAAATTGGGTCAAGCTACTGGATGTTGCCCAGCTGTGTTTCAACTCACGCAAAAGCTCTTCGACAGGGAAGAGTGCTTTTGAGATTGTGAATGGACAACAACCGTTACTACCGCACACAGTAAATGTCCCCAATGCAGGAAAATCTCCAAGAGCCATAAGCTTCAGTGAAGAATGGAGGCAGAATATAGATCTAGCTCATTCCTACCTGGAGAAAGCAGCCAGAAGAATGAAGAAACACGCCGACAAGAACAGGAGATCTCAGGAGTTTAACGTGGGCGACAAAGTTATGGTTAAGCTATTGCCACAGGATCGCAAATTTCTAAGGGGAAGAGACTCTCGTCTTTTGCAGAAATATGAGGGACCCCTGACTATAGTGAAGAAGATAGGCAAGATGGCTTACAGAGTTGATCCGCCAAATTGGTGGAGCCGTCAGCTCCATCCTGTCTTTCACGTCAGCATGTTGAAGCCATTCTATGAAGATGGAGCAGATCCCTCCAGGGGCCAAATCAGGAGACCAGGACTCAAACCCAAAGCGGCAGGCAAGCGAGTTGCTGAAGCTATTCTGAACGATAGAGTGATTACAGCATCCCGCAAGCGCCATCAGGAGTACCTAGTCAAGTGGCAGGGATATATGGACGAAGAGAACACTTGGGAACGAGCAGCAGACTTGTCAGCCTACACCGACAAGATCGAAGCCTACCACAGGCAAAAGTTGACGAGGGCGTCAACAGCTCTAGTGGGGGAGAATGTCACGGGCTGCCCCTTGCACCCGCCTAGCACCGCGCCCCCGCGCCCATCTTGCACAGCGCCCCCGCGCCCATCCAGCACAGCGCCCATGCGCCCTTCCAACACGCGCCCATGCGCCCTCGCAAGTTCTTCAAGCCTCGCGCCCATCAAGCACAGCGCCCGCGCGCCCATCTGCAGTGCCCGTGCACGCCAAAAGCCAACCATGAAGATCTGAAGATCCAGGCGTGCGTTTTTGCTCATTTTTGGTGGAGATCACCCTTGTATATATTTAAGCTTCCCTGTAAAATTTCAAGTCATTTCGAGTTGTATTTCTCTAAAAAGGGGCACTATGACTCCTCGCACATTGTAACGTCTACTACTGTCACTTAGGAAAATCCTCCTAATGGTACTATATAGGGAGTACATGTACACCTATACCCGAGAGTCCCTTGCTTTGTTTTAGCTTGCCTGTTTAGCTAGATTGCACATTGTGGATGCAAACAAAGCCTTCTGAAGTTGTAACGATGATTTTGAAGTAATGAGAATATTTGGGACCGTTTTGCCCTTGTGTTGAAATTACTTCTTTGTGCACTGTTTTATGCAATGTTGATGCACTGATTGCTATAGATTGTTGAGATTTGTTGGCGGACTCTTCTTGCAAGAGGCAAGTCGAGTGCCACATACGGTTTCCTTTGTGCCATCAAAGGCCACCGTGTGTCAGGTGGTATCAGAGCCGCGGTTGTCCCAAAAGACCGTGGCTTCAGCTAAGAGAATTGTTTGGGATAGTTTGTTGAGAAAAACTATGGCCAACACGAAAGAAAGAATCGATGCTTTGGAAGCACAGATACAAAGCATGTTCAAGGGCGACGAGGATGCTCCAGGCATCCTGAAGCAATTTTCCATTCGCCTGGACGCGTTGGAAGTGAATCTTGAAGCCTCTGATAATGCCCGCTATGCTGAGAACATGGATTGGGAGGGCAAGTTTCAGGAGCTTCATGATCGAGTGGAGCACCATACACGGCATACTGAAGGCATAGACTGGGAGTCTAAATTTCAAGAGCTCCAGGATCGAGTGGAGCTTCTTAGTCGTGCGGTGGTTAACACACCCGCAGGGGGTGTGGAGCACTCATCGAGGCCACGAGTGCCAGAGCCCAAGAGTTACGGGGGAGCCCGTGACGCCAAGGAATTAGAAAACTTCCTTTTCGATATAGAACAATACTTTCGAGCCATCAGAGTTGACTCGGAAGCGACAAAGGTGTCGATGGCTACCATGTACTTGGTTGGAGATGCCAAGTTATGGTGGCGGAAGAAATACGCAGAGATCGAAGATGGGTCTTGCGTCATAAACACATGGGAAATACTCAAACGCGAGCTAAAGAGCCAGTTTTTCCCAGAGAACACCGCAATCAACGCGAGGAAAGCGTTGTTGGAATGCAAGAACACCGGATCGGTCCGGGAATATTGCCAGGCATTTTCTGCCCTGATGTTGGACATCAGCGACATGTCCGCAGTCGACAGACTCTTCTTCTTCATGGAAGGGTTAAAACCATGGGCTCGCACCGAGCTTAATAGACGTCGGGTGAACAACCTTAACGAAGCCATCATCGCTGCCGAGAGCCTTTCAGACTATAACTCCGAACCACAGAGACCCCCTCAGAGAGGGAATCCAAGCAGGAGTAATGGTGTCAAGAAGCCAGGGAGTCAAGCACCAAACCAAAGTTGGGGCAGTAAAAGCAGTTGGGCGTCAAACTCTTCTACCCTACAGAAGAGTGGAGTTGGGTTCAAAGCCAAACCTGACGCTAGCACTAGCGGAGAAGTGAAGAAACCCGCTTTCAGGGGTTGCTTCTTGTGTCAAGGGCCGCACGTGATCGCTAACTGTCCGCAACGACAGATGATGAATGCCTTCTTTGACAACATGGGGCAGGTGCAACGTGGGGGACAATCTGGCTCTCAATCAAGGCATCCACCAACAGAGGAACAAACAGATGCACAAGATTACGAAGAGGAAGACGCCGTCGGGGCCTTTCCTCAGTGGTGTAATGCTGTGACAACGCAGGTTGGGAACCCTGAAGAGAGCTCGACTGGGGAAAAGCCTAAAGACATGCCGCCAAAGAAAAAGAGTGATGTACCAGGGAAAGGCTTGATGTATGTGGACATCAAGGTTAACGGGAAGGCCATCAGGGCCATGGTGGACACAGGAGCTACCCATAATTACATTTCAAGCACCGAAGTGGAAAGACTGGGTCTAACTCTAGAAAAAGGGTGCGGACGGGTGAAGGCTATCAACTCTGCCGCACAGCCAGTAGCGGGAATAGCGAGATCTGTTTTGATCAAGATTGGCCCATACGAAGGAAGGACCAACTTTTCAGTAGTCACCATGGACGACTTTAAGCTGATCCTTGGGTTGGAGTTTCTGCGTGACACGAAGACCACCGTGATGCCATGCACCAACTCTCTGGCCATGCTTGGGAGTAAACCGTGTGTCATCCCGACTGTATCTACTAGGGCGGGAGAGCGTTCCATTTCAGCCCTCCAGTTGAAAAAGGGATTAAAACGGGACGAAACGACCTACCTTGCCATGCTACGGTGGGACGAGATTGAAGAAGTATCGGGACCATTATCCAAAGAAGTTAAAGTAATATTAAACGACTTTGAAGATGTGATGCCTGATGAATTGCCGAAGAAATTACCACCCAGAAGGGCAATTGACCATGAGATCGAGCTTGTGCCAGGCACGAAGCCACCCGCCCGAGCTCCGTATCGGATGTCACAACCAGAACTTGCTGAACTCAGAAAACAACTGACAGAGTTGTTAGACGCGGGTTTGATCACTCCAGCGAAGTCGCCTTATGGTGCGCCAGTCCTCTTCCAGAAGAAACAAGATGGTTCCTTGCGGATGTGTGTGGACTACAGGGCGCTAAACAAGGTGACTATTCGGAACAAGTATCCTATCCCTTTAGTCGCCGATTGTTTTGATCAGCTTAGTAGGGCGAGAGTGTTTACCAAGTTGGACTTGAAGTCTGGGTATTGGCAGGTCCGAATCGCCCAAGGTGATGAGGCGAAGACAACTTGTGTCACCAGATACGGTGCGTATGAGTTCCTGGTCATGCCGTTCGGCTTGACCAACGCCCCGGCCACATTTTGCACCTTGATGAATCAGGTTTTGCGGGACTACATTGATGATTTTGTAGTGGTGTATCTCGATGATATTGTGATCTATAGTTCCAGCTTGGACGAGCATCTGAAGCACTTGAGGAAGGTGCTTACCCGACTGAGGGAGCACGAGCTATATGTAAAGCTGTCGAAATGCACATTTGCCCAGACCAAGATTAAATTCTTGGGCCATGTGATAGAACAGGGTCAGATCAGGATGGACTCAGCTAAAGTTCAAGTGATACAGGAGTGGCAGCCGCCAACCAATGTTTCAGAACTGAGATCTTTCCTAGGATTGGCCAACTATTATAGGAAATTTGTTCGAGATTATTCGAGAATGGCCCATCCCCTAACCGAACTTCTGAAGAAGAGCAAAGTTTGGGAATGGTCCAAGGAATGTGAATCGGCCTTCTTGGCCATGAAGCGGGCTATGTCTGAAGATCCGGTACTTGCTCTCCCCGATGTGTCGAAGTCTTTCGAAGTTCATACAGACGCTTCCGACTTTGCACTTGGAGGGGTTCTAATGCAAGAATGCCACCCGGTGGCATATGAGAGTAGGAAGCTCAACGAAGCAGAACGTCGCTACACGACTCATGAGAAAGAGTTACTCGCGGTAGTGCATTGTCTCAGAGTTTGGAGACACTACCTGCTTGGTTCAAGCTTCATAGTGCGGACAGACAACACTGCGGTGAGCCACTTCTTGAGTCAATCTAAGCTCACCTCGAAACAGGCCAGGTGGCAGGAACTTCTGGCAGAATTCAATTTCATGCTCGAGTACAGGGCCGGCTCAACCAACAGCGTAGCAGACGCCCTCAGCAGGAGAGCCGAACTAAATCAGGTAGCATTGATGGCCATGAATGCTATTGTTAGAGCAGACAGCCGAGTTGCCATCAACATCGGACAGAAGATCAAGAAGGCCCTTACCAGGGACCCGGTTGCCCAACAACTACTGAAACTGATCGAGAGCGGTAAAACTCGACAGTTTTGGCAAGAAGATGGTTTGCTGATGACCAAAGGAAGACGGGTATACGTCCCCAGAGTTGATGATCTGAGACGAACATTGATTCGAGAATGTCATGACACCCTTTGGGCAGGCCATGCCGGAGGAGAAAGAACATTAGCTCTCCTTCAACAAGGTTACTACTGGCCCCAAATGGGGGATGAAGTGCAGGAGTATGTGAAGACATGCCTTACTTGTCAGCAGGACAAGGTGGAGCGTAAGAAGAAAGCAGGGTTACTACAACCACTGCCGATCGCCAAGAGACCGTGGGAGAGTGTGTCGTTGGATTTCATCACTGGTCTGCCGAAGGTTGGAGACTTAGGCACGATTCTTGTTGTTGTTGATCGGTTTAGCAAGTATGCGAGCTTTATCGCAACACCCAAGTATTGCTCAGCCGAAGACACAGCGCAACTTTTCTTTAAGTATGTGGTGAAGTATTGGGGCATGCCTCAAGACATTGTCAGTGATCGGGACTCCCGCTTCACTGGAAACTTTTGGACTGAACTCTTTAAGTTATTTGGATCACAACTTTCGATGAGTTCGAGTTATCATCCAGAATCAGACGGTCAGACGGAGCGGTTCAATTCCATGCTAGAAGAGTACCTCCGCCATTTTGTCAGTGCAACACAGAAAAATTGGGTCAAGCTACTGGATGTTGCCCAGCTGTGTTTCAACTCACGCAAAAGCTCTTCGACAGGGAAGAGTGCTTTTGAGATTGTGAATGGACAACAACCGTTACTACCGCACACAGTAAATGTCCCCAATGCAGGAAAATCTCCAAGAGCCATAAGCTTCAGTGAAGAATGGAGGCAGAATATAGATCTAGCTCATTCCTACCTGGAGAAAGCAGCCAGAAGAATGAAGAAACACGCCGACAAGAACAGGAGATCTCAGGAGTTTAACGTGGGCGACAAAGTTATGGTTAAGCTATTGCCACAGGATCGCAAATTTCTAAGGGGAAGAGACTCTCGTCTTTTGCAGAAATATGAGGGACCCCTGACTATAGTGAAGAAGATAGGCAAGATGGCTTACAGAGTTGATCCGCCAAATTGGTGGAGCCGTCAGCTCCATCCTGTCTTTCACGTCAGCATGTTGAAGCCATTCTATGAAGATGGAGCAGATCCCTCCAGGGGC
>JAVXUO010000079.1:0-46490 GCA_033065855.1 Escallonia rubra | reverse complement strand
TTGCCGTTGGGGTTTTTTAATTTCGCGGGCTAAAATTTTGCAACCGCCACTTTTTCAAGAAAAAAAAAACACATTTGACCCGTCCACGAGTACACGTGGACAGCTACATTTATGGTGGAGAAATTGTTATTTCTCCACCGGTAGAAAGGAATCGGCTCCCTATATGTGTGTGTGTGTGTGTGTGTGTGTGTGTGTGTGTGTATATATATATATATATATATATATATATATATATATATATATATATATATATATATATATGGGGGCCGATCCCATATCGACCGATGGGAAAATTTTTATTTTCCCACTGACTCGCTGCAAAGTGTAGCAATTGCACAAAAATCGAATAAATTATTTTTGTACAAACACCACTCTTTGTGGGGATTGGCATTAAACAATCATTCCAATCCCCACAAAGAGTGGGGATTGGCATTATTGCACAAAAATGCCAATCACAACTCTTTGTTGCGATTGCTTTTGTCCCTTTTTCTCCCCCCCCCCACCCCCCCATCCGGTCAACCTTCCTTCCCCCTGGCCCCCATGTCCTTTTTCCCCCGAAAGAGAAAGACAAGGCCCCACCCATTGTCCTTTCCCCCACTCGTGATCCCTCTTTTCCCCGTGATGACCCCTTCCCCCCACGCGTCATTTCCCCCCCTCCCCCCACCCCCCGTGTCAGCTCCCCCTCCCCCCCCTACTGCTCACTCACGGGTTTCCTGTGAGTGACTGTCTTCTTCTTCCTTTTCTCGCTATAAAATCCCCCTCCCCGAACCACAATTTAAACAATCTCCTCATTCTCCATATCTCACCTACATAATCTCCACAACAATACAAACAAAAAAATTTTACGCTAGAAGATCGGTGGATTTTTCGTCCAATTTTTCAAGTCAAAACAAGTAAGTATTTTGAATTTTCTTATAATTCAATGTTAATTTCAAATTGTTCTTACCAATTGATTATTTAAATTGTGTTACGCTTAAATTGTTCTTACCATAGTCTAAAATTCGTGTTTAGGGCGTCAAAATTACGTTTTTACAAATCGGGGTATTACATTCGAAAGATTCGAAAATAGCGATTTTTTAGGGCGTCAAAATTATGATTTTTCACGAATTTATAAAAAATATCTAGAGCTAGATTTTGCCAAAGTGCAAAAAAGAGACCCTAGTTATTTTTAAAAGATCTGTATCAGGTAAAAATTTCAGATTTTTCCAAAGACTGGAAATGGGTAAACTGATACGCGCAACCTTGTAACTTCGCAGTGTAATTTAAAATATCAAGCTAGCGCGATTTCGCGCGAAACTTTTTTGAGAACCCTAGGATGTTGGGAAGTTCCATTCCCCAGGAATTCGGGCCATTCCGAAATCGGTAGCAATTTTTTGCCGAACGGGCTTTTAAGCGCTCGATCCGGACACCGGTTCGGGATTTTTGGACGAAAAATCCGTAAAATACTTTTTAGATCAAGAATGAACTCAGGAAGCTTAAAATAGCATCTTAAAGCACTTTTGAGATTTTTCCTGATGCCAGGGGCATTTTGGTAATTCGCCGCCCGAGAGGGGTATTTTGGTAATTTTACGGTGTCAACTTTTTCAAACGACTTTTCAGTCCGTAAATGTAAGCAAAGCACCTGAAAGGCTGATTTGAAGCCGATTCGCGGGGCGTTGGGGTCGCTAAAGGTGAAAACTTAATTAGACAGTTTTTCACAAATTTATAAAAAATAGCTAGAGCTAGATTTTGCCAAAGTGCAAAAAAGAGACCCTAGTTATTGTTAAAAGATATGTATCAGGTAAAAATTTCAGATTTTTCCAGCATCTGGAAAGGGGTTAACTGATACGCGCAACCTTGTAACTTTGCAGTGTAATTTAAAATATCAAGCTAGCGCGATTTCGCGCGAAACTTTTTTGAGAACCCTAGGATGCTGGGAAGTTCCATTCCCCAGGCATTCGGGCCATTCCGAAGCCGTTAGCAATTTTTTTGCCGAACGGGCTTTTACGCGCTCGATCCGGACACCGGTTCGGGAAAAAAAAAAAAAAAATCCCTAAAATACTTTTTAGATCAAGAATGAACTCAGGAAGCTTAAAATAGCATTTTAAAGCACTTTTGAGATTTTTCCTGATGCCAGGGGGCATCTTGGTAGTTCGCCGCCCCGAGAGGGGTATTTTGGTAATTTTACGGTGTCAAGTTTTTGAAACGACTCCTCAGTCTGTAAATGTAAGCAAAGCACCTGAAAGGCTGATTTGAAGCCGATTCGCGGGGCGTTGGGGTCGCTAAAGGTGAAAACTTAATTAGATAGTGTATCAAAAAAAAAAAAAAAATAGCTAGAGCTAGATTTTGCCAAAGTGTAAAAAAGAGACCTTAGTTATTTTGAAACGATCTATGTCAGGTAAAAATTTCAGATTTTTCTAGCATCTGGAAAGGGGTTAACTGATACACAAAACCTTGTAACTTCGTAGTGTAATTTAAAATATCAAGCTAGCGCGATTTCGCGCGAAACTTTTTTGAGAACCCTAGGATGCTGGGAAGTTCCATTCCCCAGGCATTCGGGCCATTCCGAAGCCGTTAGCAATTTTTTTGCCGAACGGGCTTTTACGCGCTCGATCCGGACACCGGTTCGGGATTTTTGGGCGAAACTTCCGTAAAATACTTTTTACATCACGAATCAGTTCAGGAACCTTAAAATAGCATCTTAAAGCACTTTTGAGATTTTTCTTGATGCCAGGGGGCATCTTGGTAGTTCGCCGCCCCGAGAGGGGTATTTTGGTAATTTTACGGTGTCAAGTTTTTGAAACGACTTCTCAGTCCGTAAATGTAAGCAAAGCACCTGAAAGGCTGATTTGAAGCCGATTCGCGGGGCGTTGGGGTCCTAATGAACCCCGGGCCATTTCGGTAATTTGCCGCTCATCGGGGGCTATTTTCCTAATTTTACATTACACGAATTTCCCGAATGACTTTTAGTTCAGGAAAGGGTGTGAGACACCCGAAAAGTTATTTTAAAGTTGTGAATTCAAGAAGCTTAAAAGTCGTTCGTAAAAACTATTCAGCTTTTCTGATGCCAGGGGGCATTTTGGTAATTCGCATTCCCGATAGGGGTATTTCGTTACTTTGCCCCTTTCAGTTTTTCAAATGACTGCTTCGTCCAGAAATGTAAGCAAAGCACCGGAAAGGTTGTTTCGAAGCTGATTTGGGGCGTTAGGGTGATAATGAACCCCCGGGCCATTTCGGTAATTTGCCGCTCATCGGGGGTTATTTTGGTAATTTTACATTATACAAATTTTCCAACAATTACACTGCAACTAATTTTTATTCTTCTTTTATTTAATTCTATGACTTGTTGAGAATGATATAATTGTTATTTTTTAGATTTCTGTATAAATATGGATGCAACTGGATGAAGTAATTTTTGTGAAGGTTCTGATCCACCTTACTTGGATCAAGTTTTTCAAACACTGGACAAAGTCGAAGCATACTACAGAGCATATTCGAAAACGATGGGTTTCGGTATTAGAACTAAGACGACTAGAAAACGGGTGAATACCGATCAAATTTGTGCAAGGTTATTTGAGTGTCATAGAGGAGCACCGCATGTACCCCCGGTCGTTCAGATCAGTGACGAAGGGACAACAAGACAAAGAAAACGCGACACATTTCCGGGTACCGGCTGCAAGGCCCATGTGTATGCAGTACACCAGAAAAAAGAAAACCATTGGGTTGTGACGGGAGTGGAGTTGAGTCATAATCATCAGTTGATGACCCCCAGTAAGATTGGTCAAATTCATCAACACCGAGAAATTAGCGCGGCACACAGACAACTGATTTTTACAATGGCCGGGGCTAAAATTCCACCTTCTAAGATGATGGGGGTTTTCTCAAGCCAGGCTGGGGGGATTGACAGGGTGAGTTTCAACGAAGTAGACCGTCGAAATGAACTTCGTGCTCAGAAGAGAGAGTCTTTCGGTAGGAGTGATTCTCAAGCTACACTTGATCTCTTCAGGTGCCTTCAGAGTGAGAATTCTGGATTTTTCTACAGTATCCAACTCGATGATGAGAACCGCATTAGTACTATATTTTGGGCGGACCCCTGTTCTAGAGCTGCTTACCAAAATTTTGGGGATGTTGTGACGTTTGACACCACATACCGCACCAATAAGTACTCTATGCCTTTTGCTCCGTTCACCTGGGTGAACCACCACTATCAGTCAATCTCGTTTGGCTTTGCCCTGCTTAGGGATGAGATGGAGGAGTCATTTACGTGGTTATTTGAAACGTGGCTTCAAGCAATGTATCATATTCCTCCAAAGACCATCATCACCGACCAAGATCTGGCAATGAAAAATGCAATCGCTAAGGTCCTTCCAGATACTCACCATGGCCTGTGCACGTGGCACATAAGCAACAAATATCCCGAACGGCTTCACAATGTATATGCAAACCATCCGGAATTCAAGACTGACTTTAATACATGTGTGAAGAAATCATTGACGGTAGACGTGTTCGAGGAGAGGTGGGCCACGTTAATGGATGACTACGGTTTGCACAATCATGGATGGTTACAATCGTTGTATGAGATCAAGACACAGTGGGTCGGTGCCTACACCAAGAAGTTTTTTGCAGCCGGAATGACTACGACCTCGAGAAGCGAAGCTATGAATTCATTCTTTGATGGGTACGTAAGCCAGTCTTCAAGTATAGTGGAGTTCGTACGCGTGAACCAGAAAGCCGTTCATAGGCAATTGTACCGTGAGAGAGAAGCCGACGCGGCTACAGTTTACAGAGAAAGAGCCATACTACTCTTTTCACCTTTGGAGGCTCATGCGGCTCAAGTCTATACCAAGGAAATGTTTAGACAGTTTCAAGATGAACTACTAAAGTCGAATCAATATGGCATGACAAAGTTGCACGAGTATTCCACCAGAGATCTCAAGGTTTATGCTTTGACAAACGACACGAATTTCGCCAATCGGTGCTTTTCGTCGACTCCGAGGAACAGAAGACATTTTACCGTGGCTAAATGTATGGACACCGGGTTGGTAAATTACAACTGTCAATTGTTTGAGCATAAAGGTATACTTTGTCGACACGCGTTGAGGGTTTTGAGCTCCAAGAATGCTCGTGAAATCCCTCCACAGTATATCTTGGAACGGTGGACGAAGGAAGCCAATAGAGTCCACGGTCACATTCCTTACGTGCCCAATGTTTCAGTTGATTTCGAGCAATCTGAGCCGCTGCGATATAATCACCTTTGTAACATCATGCACGGTTTATCATTGGATGCAGCGTCAACATTTGATGGGTACAGGTATCAAGTTGAAGCAGCCGCACGAGATAAGGCTAAGCATGCACAATTTAGGATGGCTGATCCAGAAAGACGGGACAGTCCGACTACTCAGACGACTCCAGCCGGTAGATTCAATCGAGCCAAACAGCCAGTCATTGACGGCACTAGCATGCAAGGTGAGGAGGACGACATTTTTGATCCAATTATTTCTCAAACAAAAGGGCGAAAACGAGAAATACGCATGAAGAATCCGATTGAAAAAGAAACGAGTCAAAAAAAATTGCGAAAGTGTGCGTTGTGTAATAAGATGACTGATCATGACAAGAGAAACCATTATAAAGTGTTAGGTCTCGCACCTGGCAGTATGGTCGAGGAGGACGATGATGATGAAGAGTGTTAGGGTTAATGTTTCAGTTGTATAACGAATAACTTTTATAATGTTTAAATTTGTGATTTGGTTTGTTGAATCTTTAATTTGTGATTTGGTTTGTGGATTATTGATATTTTTGGAAGGGCCTATTCGGGCACACTTTAGGGCCCAATTCATAGCTTCCGAAAATCTTGTAATATTTTTTGTCACTTTTTTCCCACTCATTGCACCTCAGGCACGCTAGTTAGCCCATTCGTAAGAATTTCGGCGAAAAACGAGACACGTTATTTTTTGGGTTTTCCTATGAAGGGCCTATTCGGGCACACTTTAGGGCCCAATTCATAGCTTCCGAAAAATCTTGTAATATTTTTTGTCACTTTTTTTCCGCTCATTGCACCTCAGGCACGCTAGTTAGCCCATTCGTAAGAATTTCGGCAAAAAACGAGACACGTTATTTTTTGGGTTTTCCTATTGGGGTCCTATTCGGGCACACTTTAAGGCCCAATTCATAGCTTCCGAAAAATCTTGTAACATTTTTTGTCACTTTTTTTCCGCTTATTGCACCTCAGGCACGCTAGTTAGCCCATTCGTAAGAATTTCGGCGAAAAACGAGACACGTTATTTTTTGGGTTTTCCTATTGGGGTCCTATTCGGGCACACTTTAGGGCCCAATTCACAGCTTCCGAAAAATCTTGTAATATTTTTTGTCACTTTTTTTCCGCTCATTGCACCTCAGGCACGCTAGTTAGCCCATTCGTAAGAATTTCGGCGAAAAACGAGACACGTTATTTTTTGGGTTTTCCTATGAAGGGCCTATTCGGGCACACTTTAGGGCCCAATTCATAGCTTCCGAAAAATCTTGTAATTTTTTTGTCACTTTTTTTTCGCTCATTGCACCTCAGGCACGCTAGTTAGCCCATTCGTAAGAATTTTGGCGAAAAACGAGACACGTTATTTTTTGGGTTTTCCTATGAAGGGCCTATTCGGGCACACTTTAGGGCCCAATTCATAATTTCCAACCAATATTGTAATTTTTTTCGTCACTTTTTTTTCGCTCATTGCACCTCAGGCACACAAATAGGCCATTTCTATGAATTTCGGCGAAAATCGAGACAAATAATATATTTGGTTTTCCTATAAAAGGCATATTCGCGCACACTTTATCGCCAATTTCATAGCTTGCGAAAATACATGTACATTTTTTAAGGGGTTCTTTGCTCAGTGCACCTTAGTCACGCTAGTTAGGATAATGGTAATGAAGCCATCTAGCTTCATTCTTTTTCAGCTCCCAGGCTATCCTATACCTAAACGTCAAGGCAGCCTTCCTAGTCCACGACGTATATCTGAGCACCTCCGAGGGAGACATGTAGTCCATGTACTTGAGGACGTAAATCCCGCAATCGTGACTGTTATATTGCTTTGGTCGGTCCTTTATCATCACGACCGTCCAAGGCTCTACCGTCGAATTCCTGGTGATGGATTCCCCCGAATAATCTCGGC
The DNA here is from genome assembly GCA_033065855.1 of Escallonia rubra. NCBI lineage: Eukaryota > Viridiplantae > Streptophyta > Magnoliopsida > Escalloniales > Escalloniaceae > Escallonia > Escallonia rubra. The sequence goes on along the minus strand of JAVXUO010000079.1, from coordinate 39,351 downwards.
ACGCTAGCGAGAAGATAGTAGTCTGCATCCAACAATTAAAAAGATCATCAAGCCTATGTTACAATAAGAATATGCTATGAGCCAAGGTCAACCGATAAAAACTAACCACTGCAGTGATGTACTCGCTATACATCTGTGCCAGCGACCGCCCAGGAGAGTCCTCCCTTAGGCTATCGTATATGTTGACCTGTCTGTTCGCTGGATGGAGAACTAATGGAAACCAGTGGTGTTCATGATGGAAAGGTATCATGACAAGGTTTGCATCGGCAGCGTGACATTGGTTGTCTGCGTTCAACATGCCTAATACGTTTCCAGATGGTTTCCACTTACCCTTGCCTGCCCCTCGCCTCCTCGATTCTGTTAACTCCCTCATGCTGGTCACCATTAATGTGACAAAGTAAGTGGGATGCAGGTTAAGCTTCATGCCTTCGCACTGGTTATAACGTAGCTCTCTAATCCAGAGCAGATCTATATAAGCGTTCATGACGAAATTTGAAATATCTGTCTCCGGTGCCAACATTCTCACATCCGCGTGACCTAGACATGTTCCAAGAGGAAAGTCTGTTGAATCGACAGGCTCAGGCCCGAAGTAGTGCCGGTCGATCCAATCCCTCTTGTTCGCCTCAATGGCTTTGTCGATTGTCCTTTATCCGACCGGTTGCTTGGGCGCGAGGCCTGGATTCCTGCTTGGATCACCTGACTCTGGAGGTGAGAGGCGTACGTGGCAGGAGGCAAGCGACTAGATGGCTCCCAGAATTCCCTCTGGGGCAAAGACGCGTCAGGAGGCAAGTGACTAGACAGCTCCCAGAATTCACTCTGGCGCACAACGTCGTACCCGTCAGGAGGCGAGAGACTAGACGGCTCCCACACCACACTCTGGGGCACATCGTCGTACGCGTCCGGAGGCAAGCGACTAGACGGCTCCCCCAGGCCCTGACTCTGGGGCTGAGAACCGAACGAGTCAGGAGGCAAGCGACTAGACGGCTCCCCTTGGTAACCCCGATACGCAACACCAAAGTTGTGAAGATCAGTCTTGTACGACTCAATGGAGCTCTTGAAACTGTCAGGCGCATGCGCGACATACCAGTCAAACCGCTCGAGCTGCTTGAACATCTCAGTGCCCTTGTTAACCTAAAAAACATGCATAGAAAAATCACCGTCATCATTTCAGGCATGGTCGAGAAGGTGCGCAAATAAATATTGAAACGACACTAGGGGAACTTACAATGCTCAATGCCCAGAACTGGTCATAGACCTCACGTGGCGCATACGATTTGGTCCTCACTTGGGAAGGGCGAGTCACCCTCGTGCGCGTCACCCTGAGAAACCACTGTAAGTATTCCTCAGTACTAATGCCGTCGTGCTTCACACGCGCAATGTCATTACAATTCATAAAAAGTCAAAGCGGACGAGAATAATGAAACGGAGGGATTAAGCTGCCTAGAAGCCTTTCGGATAAAACATCTACGATTAAGAATACGGAACATGTGTGTTGGATCTTCCACACACGTTATGTGTTTATATTCATGATCAGTCTGTTGCAGGTGTTGGAGCAGTTGCCGCAGGTAATATCAGCGCTGGATGCGCATATGGACAGCGGATTACGAAGGTCATCTTTTGCGTCCTCTTAACGCGTTATGTGTTGTTGTTTACGTCTCTTGTCTTGCTTCAACAATTGGGTTTAAGTTGAAGTTTGTGTACCATATAATGCACCAACAGACACTTGAGAAATCATGTAGCACGTCTTATATAAGGTATCAGAAAGAAATTTGAAGAATTGAGGTAATAGAACAGTGCTGAGATTGTCTAAGAAAATAAATAAGCCGTCTGCACTTCCCATTTTCATTTCAGATAGAATGAGCTTTTATTAACAAAGGAGTAGCAATATCCACAAATCTGAGGAGGGAATGCCCCTATGCGGAAACTACAGCAAGAAACAGCATCCCTTCTATCTAATTTTTGAAATACAATATTTTTGCTCCTCGAACATTACTCAAGTACTATGCTAGTACGATGTAAAATTAGGTTTATGTCTCAAATCCGGGCACATCCCAAAACTGTACCCTCAACTTTACAATTAGTGCAACTTTAGTACCCAAGTTTGAAAGTGTGCCAAATAAGTACCTAATTTTGAAAAAAACGTACAAAATCAGTACCTCGGTTGACAACGGATGACGTTAATAAGTCCGAGGGGTAAAATTGTCATTATGAAAAAATGATAGCTTAAAAACACGTGGCACTATCATAGTTGTCCGATTTTTTGTCTTCCTTAATTTAATCAAAACAAATCTCTCTCTCTCTCTCTCTCTCTCTCTCTCTCTCTCTCTCTCTCTCTCTGTGCGCGTGCGCGCCCGCGCGTGTCTGTGTAACAAATTTATACATGTTACCCATCGCCCTTATTACCACTATCATCCACCAAAACCACCATATCACCACCACCACTGTCATCGCCTAACATCACCGCCGTCCACCGCGTGTCACCACCACTGTCACAAACCCAACGCAGTCGTCACAAACTCAACGCTGCGGTTAGAAACCAAATAACTATTACCCATCATCTCATTACTACCATCACCCACCAAAATCACCTAACCACCACCACCAATGTCGTCGCTTAACACCGCCTTCGACACCCGCGTGTCACCACTGCTGTGCCAATCGGCTCCTCTTAATTATTTGTGCCCTATGACTAAATTTATTGGAAATTTCAAAATTCAAACCCCTCCCGGAATTTCTACAGCCTAATATTGACTTCATCCCTTTTGCTTAATAAGTAAAGCTACTCCGAGAGGGTTCTAACTTTTTTACTGCAAATAAGGTTCTTTTCCTCATAAGTAATGTGCAGAATAAGACATAGTTTACTTGTCCAGGTTGCAAAAGACCTTCCCTCTCCATATTGAAGGTACCATATTCTCGGAGTGGTGATTAACGAGGCTTCGTGTGGCGGCGGGGGAGGTAAGTGGGCTGAAGAAGAAGAAGTGAAAAAATAGAAAAAGACAGGTGAAAAGACCAAACCTGGGTGGACAATTTTACCCTTGTTGGTTTTGTCTCAAAAGTTAGGGATTTGGATGGAAGTACTTACTTATGGCCTCATTGAAACTCCATACCCTTAATTAAAAAAATTGAATATCTGGTCCTGAAGTGAGATTTTGGTACTTTGAGGGTACTAAAATAGGAAGCAACTTCAAGTTGCAATGTGAGAATCAATTAACCTTTTTGTGATCCGTCTAATATTATAGTCGATAAAACAATTTGTCCTTTCACCACGTGCAAACTTTGTTAGAGATTGTACTTTAACTAGTCGATTACTAGGAAATAACTGGATGCTGCACTTATTGAATTTGTTACTTGTATAACATAGATCATAAAAGGATGCCGTGGTTACCCTATTAGTATTTTTAATCCGTTATGAATGGCCGGAATTATGGGTGTAACTTGGGCTGACAACCCGTGCTAGCCCGTTCAATTTTTATAGGGTAAATTACACGCGACACTTCTGAGGTTTACCCTAAACTACACACGGCTCCGCCTAAGTATTTTTATTGCTCTTCGCCCCCTGTAGTTCGTCATTGTGTTACATAAGGCCCATTTCTGTTAGGGCACGGTGAGAAAAAATTAGGGAAACATTGATTTATTATGATATACCAAAAATGCCCTTCTGTCTTCCTCTTCTCTCTCACCACAAAAAGCCAAGCTACCACCGTCACTGATGCCCGCTATCGCCGACGACGGCCAGCTACTGCCCCCCCCCCCCCCACACACACACTGAGAGGCATATACACATAGAAAAATTCATGGGAGAAAAAAGGATAGAGAGATTGGAGGCAAATAAAGAAAAAAAGCAAGGTAGAGAGAGAAGTAGAAGGGGGGGGGGGGAGAAATAGAGGGAAACGGATAGAGCAAAGGAAGGGAGAAAGGGAGAGATAAGGGAAAGAGAGAGTGAATCGACGATTCAGTGCTGGTGGACGTCTACCAAGGATGACCGGCATCCCCGCAATTTATCTCGATGACCGTCGACATCGATCTACTCCAGCAATAATCGGTGACCACTGACAACATGGATCTCGAGGCAAAGAAGATTTTTGGCAATGGGGTGACCATCTTTGCCGAGGGGTAGGTCGTGGTGGCAATGGTGGATGGTGGGGCTATTGGTGGTTGGTTAAAGATCGGGAATTGGATTTCTTTTGGGCGGTGGTGGCAAGGCAATTGAAGGGGGGTGGGGCAGTCGTTATTATCGACAGTGGACGGGGCTGTTGGTGGGTGGTTGTTGGTGGGGCAATGGTGGTTGGTGGTTGGTGGGGCTGTTGGTTGTTGGTTGGTTCACTGGGAGGTGTGTGTGTGTGTGTGTGTGTGTGTGTGAGTGAGAGAGAGAGAGAGAGAGAGGGGTAAGGGGAGTTCAAGTCTAAAGATGTGCATTAGGTGGTTGTGATCGGGGCGGTAGTGGGTCGTGGTGATAGGGACGATAGTAGGTCGTTGTGGCCCATGGCTTCACCGGTAGTGGGTGTGGCAGTCTAGAGGGTGCTGACGGCCTCTGTGTGTGTGTGGTTTGTGTGTGAGGGTAGAGAGAGAGAGATGGGTAAATTGACTTGTTTATCAGGGGTATGACCGTCCTTTCATTAATTTTGTTAACTCTGTTAACAGAAAAATAGAATTGTTTATTTTAGTCTAATAAAAATACTTAGGCGGACCGTGCGTAGTTTAGAGCAAATCTCAGGGGTGCCGTGTGTAATTTACCCATTTATAAAATATATATATATATATATATATATATATATATATATATATATATATATATATATAATTTATGTGTTTTTTCTTTAGTGTTTAAAATCCTCCAAGCATGTGGGTTTGGAGACATTTGAAGACTTCTTTGTTTTTTTGCTTTGTCTTTCATTATAGGAGTATACTTCTTAATTTTTTTTGGAGACTCTTGTCTTTTTTTATTCCCTTTCATTTTGTCTTAAAACATTGTTTCCATGCTTATGTTTAATTTCATTTTGAGACTTCACTATACTTTTCTTCTTTTTACTCCTTAGCCGATTGGTTGGTAATTTATATATTTAGAAATTAAATAAACAAAAACTTAGGACTAAATAGTAAAGTTCAATGGTAATTGATATGCTTAAAAATTAAGTAAATCAAAACTAATTTGTAACCATGAACAACCCGTGGGTAACACTTGTCCAGCTCATTGTCACCAAAGTTTTCATGGGCTGGACATGAACATATAATATTTGGGCCATAGATGGGCTGGCTAGGCATGGGCATGAGTTTTTGAGAGTGAGCTGGTATGGTCTGACCTTTGGACCCGTCCAACCCGTCCAAGTTGCAGCCCTAGTCGGAATGAATTGAATAGTCAGAATTTGGTCTATTGATCGTGTAGGACGAAATTGTTTTATAATTACTATCGGGTTGGAAGAGTCTTTTAATTCAGATCAACGAGACTAATAGAGTTCAAATTAAAACATGTACCACCATCCACAATTACAACCCTTTGGATTCTATACCGTACAAAAGTATTCTCTTTAGCTTGTGTGCCAAAAAATAAAGGCTTTAAATAGATTTAGACTCCTTTATGGATTGGAAACTAAGAAATTAGCTTTTGTACTTCTGGTTATGTTACTCCTCAAATCCCACAAATTAATTCCAATGATCACATTCCAATACTATCATGTAACGAACACATCCTACTAATTAACGAGCTTAAAGCATTATATTAGGGCGCTTGATCAACGTGTCGTCATCAAAATATAACATGTTGGTATTTATGTGTCAATATAAACTTCGTATTAGTTCCAGCTATGTCAAAGTTAGGAACAAATGAGTTTTGGCTAAGTCTTTTACGGTCATTTGCACCATATGACCGTCACAGATCATTGATGGTGGATTCACCTTGTTATGCTAATGGTGCAGCGATTAAGGTGTTTTTAAAGGTTAATTTCAAACACTAAAGTATTCGATTAAGGATAGGGTCTTAAAGTATCTGCTCCTTGAGTTCTGGTGTCCTGTCCAAAGACAACCTTGTCAAACGTAATCTAAGATCTCCTTCAAGAGCCATTGGCTAACTCGCCTCTTACATGGGATATATACCCAAGTTTGTCTTTCTTTTCTTCGACCACCGGCAACTCCAGTGGATAGTCTGCTCTGGCACTATCATCACTGTCGTTCTGCGCGTGATCCTTGACACGGTCTTTTAGGAGTAATTTTGAACACTAACACATTTGATGTGGAATGAGGTCTCAAAGCTGAATTTTGGACGTAAGCATATGCATTACTTAGTAAAATATTTCGCTCGAAGTGTTCTAACAATCCTCAGTCGCGTGATCATTTTTAGTTGGACACCTTTTTTTAAAATGTTCTCCTCTTTAGAAATACAACTATTGGACAAACTTATGCTTAACGATGTATCCGGCCTTTGCATATGGTCTTTGTCTATTAGAAGATATTTCTTGAGCTGAAAAATCGGGTATCATTCTGAAAAACGTAATCCACCTAAAAAATGTCCTTTCGTATATATAGTCGGTCAAGAGAATTGAGTTGTCATAACTGATGAGATCCCAATATAGATTTGCCTGGACATTGCGTACCGGAGAGTAAAATGTTACCCTGCAACCATTTTTCTTTGGGAGTATGCAGGGCATAAAACTTCATTTGTTCTAACAAGAAGATTTTTTAGAACTGGTACATAGACGAAATGAGGCATTTCACGTGGGCTTAAAATACCGGAGTTTTACACAAAATTTGGGCTAAAAAATTGTCTAACTAGCCAAAAGAGATCAACAATGATCAGGGGCAGATCTAGAAATTCTAATCGGGGGGTGCCAAAAAAATCATAAAAAGGTTCAAATTCACATAAAACATGAATAATAAAAAAATACATTATAATTAGCGTCACTGTTAAATCCGTTAAATACAAAATAGATTGCTCAATATGTCCACTAACAATATATTTTCACTATGACTTGTTAAGGTTAGTCAGCAATAAATTTCTAATTTTGCATTGAAAAAGCTTAACTATTACTGTATAAATTTATTATTAATGTGATTGTTAACTATATGAGTAAATTAGTTACGTATAAGTTAACCTACTATACGAATTTAAACTTAAAAAAAAAGAATGAACCTTAATCTATTTGTTTTTGGTAATGTGGAAATTTAAATTTTGGAGTTTAGAAGAATGAAGATAAAGCAAGAAAATGAACAAGATAATGACTATGATAGGGCACAAAGAGTAAAAGATACAACAAATTAAATCTTAATAAATTGGTGTTATAATATAATATATTTTTTAAACATTTTAAAAGGATCCAAGGACGGTTAGTTAAGTCCAGTTCTAATCTTAACTTAAAGGGTGATGCCAAGGAAAGTGGGTTCGTACTTACGTGGAGGTGCCACAAAGGCTGCAGTCCGAGTCAGCTTCCAAGTATGTAAAGTGAGAGACAACAAGGGTGGAACAAGGGCTGAGAGCAAGGCTTCCCAGACAGGCCGTGAGGAATGGCAGTGCTGCGAAGGCCAAGCTAAGACGAACAAGGCCGGCAGTCGATAGTCCGAGTCAGGGTCCGAGTCGAGGTCCAAGTCAGGGTCCAATGTTACGATCTTAAATTATGTCCAATTTTGTGTTTCTCTCTCTAGAATCCAAGAGCTCTCCAATTCTAGAGTGAGAAAGTGATTTTTGTGAGAATAAAGAAGTCCTTTTTTGAGTTGTAAGTTCACTATTTATAGGAAACAGTGTGTTTATATCATAAAGTGCCACATGTCGTCCCCTGGGAGTGACACGTCACCAGGGGGTCCCAAAATACCGGTTCTCTGTTGGACTGCTGGTTCCCAAATTCGCGTTACCCGCCTCGCACAGCGTCGCTCTACCTGTCTGAGAAGACTGACCATACCATGACGGCATGATCAGAGTAAACCCGTTGCCCCAGCCACCAATCCAAGCCCTTACTGAATCCCACGAGGTGCGTCAAGAGACGCGCAGAGAACCTGACAGTGGTGAGGGTTACCCCTGTAGCCAACTGCCAGGCGGACTAGGCGCGATGCCCTCCAAGGACCTGCTCCCGTCCCGGAGTGACCCTGGGGTTATTGCCTTGGTGGTGTCGATGATCAACGGTAACATGAGCGGACATGATCACAGCTCAGTGCTCAGAGTCCGTGGCGAGGGGTCCTCATGCCGGAGCCCCCTGTGACTGTGACGGCGATGGCTATGAGGTTGTGAGCCCATCCCGGTATGAGGCCGAAGCCCCCCTTGTGATTGAGACGGCGATGGCTATCAAGTTGTGAGCCCCTCCCGGTACGAGGCCGAAGCCCCCCTTGTGATTGAGACGGCGATGGCTATAAGGTTGTGAGCCCATCCCGGTACGAGGCCGAAGCCCCCCTTGTGATTGAGACGGCGATGGCTATAAGGTTATGAGCCCATCCCGGTAGTATGTAACATGATTGTGGCACATGAGCGCGGTGCCTATAGCACGAGACAATACCTGGTGCCTGGGGCACGTGTTGTGAAAGTGGTGCGTCGACGAACGTCGCGGAGCAATATTTGGTGCCGGGGCACGTATCATGAGAATGACGCACGGGCGCGGCGACGAACGTCGCGGAGCAATATTTGGTGCCGGGGCACGTATCATGAGAATGGTGCAAGGGCGCGACGACGAACGTCGCGGAGCAATATTTGGTGCCGGGGCACGTATCATGAGAATGGCGCAAGGGCGCGACGACGAACGTCGCGGAGCAATATTTGGTGCCGGGGCACGTATCATGAGAATGGCGCACGGGCGCGCGTCGGGTGTCCCGAAGACAGGATGTGAGCTAAGTGTACCTGTCATAACAAGATAATGAATGCAACATGTAGTAGTGACAAAGTTGGGGAGTGATGGTATGCGGTTGTCAACGATGGGTTATTCGGTGGTAGCGTGCGACTTTGGGTGACGGGCATCGCGTGAGCGGTGCGCAGTCATGGACGACGGACGTCACGAGGTTGATGCACGGCGGACGTCGCGAGGTTGATGCACGGTGGACGTCGCGAGGTTGATGCACGACGGACGTAAACATCGCGAAGGTGCGAAGACTCGAGAAAATAAGTGCGCGCGGGAGGGGAGGCCATAGGCCAAACATTGGGGGGAAGGCCAAGGCCACCACCCTTGGGGAGGCCGAGGCCAACTCCTTGGAGGTGGCCAAGGCCAATGGCCAACTCCTTTGAAGGGAGGCTAAGGCCACTCCCCCTATTGGTGAACTTTGGGCACGCCGACGATAGGTGTTTTGATAAGCAATGACGAATCCGGTAGTTGCATCATGACGAGCATGTCGACATGAATCGTACCTACGTGACGAATGAGATTTCAAAGTCACGTGCAAAGCGTATGAAGCGAGAAAAGGGCGGAAAAGGGGGGTTGCGCGGATGGGTGGACCACCGGGGGAAAATGACCGAGGCCAAGCCCTCCAGGAGGCCGAAGCCGACCCCCATGGCCTGGGGAAGGCCGAGGTCGACCCCTGGGGTTGGCCAAGGTCATTTGGCTATCTTCCATTTTCGGAGCCCAAGGCCACTTCTCCTTTTGCGAACTTCGGGCGCGCCGTCGGTAGGTGTTTTGACAAGCAATGATGATTCCGGAAGTTGCGTTATGACGAGCGCGTTGCCAAGAATCATACCCACGTAGCGATCAAGGTGCCAAGGTTACGTACAAAGCATATAAGAGGAAAGAAGTACGAAAAATGGGTATGCAGGAAAGGGGTGAACCACCGGGGGAAAGTGGCCAAGGCTTCCATTTTCGGAGCCCAAGGCCACTTCTCCTTTTGCGAACTTCGGGCGCACCGTCGGTAGGTGTTTTGACAAGCAATGATGATTCCGGAAGTTGCGTTATGATGAGCACGTTGCCAAGAATCATAACCACATAGCGATCAAGGTGCCAAGGTTACGTACAAAGCATATAAGAGGAAAGAAGTACGAAAAATGGGTATGCAGGAAAGGGGTGAACCACCGGGGGAAAGTGGCCAAGGCCAAGCCCCCTAGGAGGCCGAGGCCGACCCCTATGGCCTGGGGAAGGCCGAGGCCGACCCCCTGGGGTTGGCCAAGGCCATTTGCCCCTTGACCCCGTTTCTCCAAATACGCCGTCGCCCGATATTTTTGATGAAATGGTGTTCGGATGGTCTCGGCGTGACGATCGCGTTAGCGTTAGTGACGTCGACACGAAAATAAGATGTCTAAGTCGCGCACGAAGCGCGCGGAACGAGAAAAAACACGTGTCTTGAGCACGCATGCGCTGACCAGTTTGATGCGTTGAAAAATTGACCGTTAATAATGTCGACGTGTTCGCATGAAATGGGACCCCTATTGGGCCCTTGGGTATGACCAGAATAGGTTCGGAACAAAGGGTATGGCCTTTTATTAGCTACTGCTTCCGATCCAAAGGACATGATAGTATTTTAAATATATTGATTAAAAACTAAAGAAGAATTCCAAAAAAAATGAGGGGTGCCATGCCCCCCCCCCTCAATCTGTTTAGATCCATCTTTGGGTTCATTTGTTCCTTTTTTTTTGTGAAAATATAATCTACTTCACCATTGAGATGTATGGTTGTCAGGAACTTCGTTGCTTTAAGCGGCAAATGGTTTTAACCAAGGTATGTAGTGGTTCATGAGTCATCCACAGTTCTTCGCTCTTAGAATATGTGTCTATGTGTGTAGTTGTTCTCGTACCTGGGGGGTAAACTCCTTTATATAGCTGTAGGAGAAGACTCCTAGTAGGACTGGGCCGTGGGCTAGATGTGTTAGGATTACGTTAGGATCCTCAAGGATCACGTCACGATCTCTAAGGACTCTTTTAGAATCCTAATAAGATAATCATCAATAACCCAGTTTGACTGGGATCGCCGGGTGTCCCCCAATTATTGGGAGTTATATCATAAGCCCCCCGCTTCCTTAACCAAAATGTTTGGCATGAGAAGTTATACCAGGCGTCTTGAGACACACATCAGGTTTGTAAGGGATTCCCCATCCGCTTGTAGGGGTAAATAATATTTCTCTACTCCATGTGCTCGGACCTATGTTCTTGGGAGCTTAAGCGATGGAACTTTGCCCAAGTAGGGCGGTAAAACTCTAGCTCTTAGAATTTGGCCCAAGCAGGCTATTCAGAATCATCTTTCGGAAGACGTATCATGGGGTCTCGAGATCCTTTAGAGGCTGTGCCCCATGGTAGCCTCTCTAGACAGAGGACACAAAGTTGTGCATGCAAATTGTTGCATGTGCTAAGTGTTTCAATGTCCCCTCGAGAGGTCACCTCTCCTTCAGAGGGTGTTCATTTTCCGTAAGTGTGTGTTCTTTAGCTTGAGTTGACCACATCATGCTTGCGTTTTACTTTGTGGCAAACTCTTATCATCATCTAGAGCTAGAAAAAAAGCCTCGCACTCACGCTTGGCTGAGTTTTGAATTGACAAAGAATGGTGGGGGGGATGAAGTCCCACATAGTGCTTTGCCGTTTCATGGGTTAGAATTGTAGCTAAACCGTTCGAATAGAACTCGAGCTCTATCCTGTCACCCTTGGGGGTGTTCGTCCCTCGAGGGATAAGTGCCTTTGAGGACTGATGGAGTGTAGAGCTCATGAAAATACCCTTGGGGGTTTGACAGAACTTAGAGTTCTCGTCGTACGCGCCCGGGGGCGGATGGAGTGCAAAGCTCATGAAAATACCCTCGGGGCTTTGGCGGAACTTAGAGTTCTCATCGTACGCGCCCTCAGGGCTTAATGGAGCGCAAAGCTCATGAAAATACCCTCGGGGGTTTGTCGGAACTTAGAGTTCTCTTCATATGTGCCCTTGAAGGCGGATGGAGCGCAAAGCTCATGAAAATACCCTTGGGGGTTTGACGGAACTTAGAGTTCTCGTTGTTGTTGCCGCGATGCCAAATAAGAAGGCGCAGGTCATGGAGCTCGTAATATGGTCACTGTGGCGAACCCCCCTGTCTAATAAGACACCAGGCATTAAGCCTGTATAAGAATGATCTTATGAAATATATAGCCCACTCTGCCTTTGAGAAGGTGTGGATATATAAAGACGACTCTTCAGCCTATATATAGGGGATCGTTAGATATTAAAGGATTTATGAATGTTGATTTTCTCAGCTTAAGTTCACTATAAGCAAATGATTTGTACCGAACCTAAATAGATAAAAGCAATTGCAAATCAGTGGCAAGACAAGGGAGTTATGGACATTTTATGCTAACTTCCAACTAGATACACAGTACTGAGTCATGTATAAAAGCGAAACATTTGAGCTCTTTAATATTAAGCATCCTTGTACCTCTGAATCTTCTAACTTCACTCGATGGTTGGACGAACCATGAAGGGAACTCCATTCTTCCTTCATAAAATCACGCAATCAAAGTACTAGAACACGAGAGAGAGCTAAATAGTGTTAATTTGGTATAATTAAACTTAATTATTGTTAATTAAGAGCTAATTAAGGTGAACATGCTGAGTTAATGTATTAATTAGGGGCAATTAGCGCTAATTCGAGCTATTTAGGGTCAATTACAGTTAAATACGTTTAGTTAGGCTCAATTAGTGTTATTCAGGGTTGAATTAGGGCTACTTAGGGTTAATTGGAGTTCGTTGAGTTTAACTAGGATTAATCAGTGTAAACTAGAGTTTGATTAAGAATTAGTTATGGTTAATAAATTTTAGTTAGGCCGCGTACGCGGCCTCCCGGGTACAACTGCACGTGCCGTGATAGGAACGTCCCCCATTCTCGCTACATCTCCATAGACACAGACACCGATCGTGGAACGCTCGTCGTTACACGAGGACGAGATTTGTCGTATTGCTGCGGAGGTGTATAGGATGATCATGGTGTATAATCAGATATGACCACTATATACGTATAGTAAACACTATATACGATTGCTATCAAGATTAATGCGTCTGTGCCTTTATATGCAGGGCACTGCTGTAGGTCATGCCGTGCCGGATCGGGATCACAGTGCCTCTGTGGACGAGGACGATCAGCAGGATCTAGATCCGGGACTTGCTGACCTTTGATCAGCCCTTCCCCTCCTAGCTATTTGTATCCCGCTCCCGTGCCCCCCCCCCCCCCCAACTCTATTGTACCCCACTCCCGTGCCCTCCTGAACGTTGTGTCTGTTTTAGGGTTAAATAATTGCTTATCAGCAATTGTTTAACCCTAATGTGCATTGAGAAATATTTACATGATTGTGAATTTGTGATTGTCGCTAATTGTATTAATACGTTCGTCGCTGAAAGTCGACTTTTAAGCGACGGATTTCAAAATTCAATGACAACTTTTAGCAACGGGGTTTTAGGTAACAGACTTTTAGCAACGGGGTGTCAGTCGCTAAAAGTATTTGGCGACAGATGTGGGGCTTTTAGCGACGGAAATGTCCGTTGCTAAAAGTCTATTTTCTTGTAGTGTCGCACCTTAACAAAACGCTATACAAGAAAAAATATAAAACCATGGGAGGCAAAATTACATATTCAAATTAATATTGTAGCTCACAAGTCAAAGATTTTCTTTACTATACTTAGATAGTAAACTAACTTATTAGGACTTAATTATGACAATTATCACCTAAAGTATTTAACAACATAAGAGCCATAAAACTACAGCAAAAACAAAGTAAACGTAAATTTCATCCCAATCTATCACTATCGTGATAGACGGAATGAATAATCAGTAATACATAGTTTAGGGTTCAGGGTTTTTTCTTTATACTTGTTGGAGTACTTCTTAGTTTCCATGTTAGAGTTTAAAGTTTTATTAATTTGAATAATTTCTTAGATAACTACTATGTTGATATTTTTAAGTATTTTTATGAATTAAGTCATTTCGGGTTTAGGGGTTTTTTTCTCCCATTTATTGGCGTATATATTGGTTACCACTTTAGAGTTTAAAGTTTATTAATTAGAATAATCTCTTGCAGAAACTGCAATTTTGATATTCAAAGTACTTTTATGCATTAAGTCATATTCGGTTTGTGTATAGCTTACATAAAAAGGAAAGAAAATCTTTAATTTGTGCAATATTGATCTTTAATTTTCATACATGATTGTTTTTATCTTACATCTGTGTGACTTTATTTTTCTATTCAAAAGTGAACATGTACAATTGGTTTCCTACCTTTATAAGATTTATAATAATTGGACAAATTATACCTACGAATTTCTAATAATAACCAAAGTAAATATTAATAAGTAAGGGTTAAAAAGGAAAATGGGGTAAAAGGAAAAAAACGCTAAGAAAAGCTTACTTTTTAATTTGTGAAGTATCCATCTTTAAATGTAATACATTATTTTTGTAGTTTACATTTGTGAGGTTTAATTTTGTTTATTTTAAGTGCTTTTAAAGTGTTATACAGATTTTTTCTATTTTACTTTTGTGAGACTTTATTTTGCTATGTCAAAGTAATTTTGAGGTGTTAATAATCAAGGTTAATGCCTAATATATATGTATATATATTAGATAGAGTGTTAGAAGCTGTAGAATTCGTTTCCTAATTTTATAAGATTTACAAAACAAAATGGACAAATTATACCTACAATTTTTTTAATAATAAATCATAGTAAATATCAACAAGTAGGGGTATAAAAATTAGAAAAGAGCACCAAAACAAATAAGACGATGGTTTGCGTAAGTACAAATGATAAAAAAAGAAAAAATCCACTAAGAAAGCTTAGGTTTTAATTTGTAAAATGTTAATCTTTAAGCTTACATTGTATTTTGTTTATTTTAAGGTGCTAATAGTTAAAATTGAAGGCTAATATGCAAACATATTAATAATGTAGAGCTTTTGAAGATGTAGAGTTGATGTACTAGTATTATAAGATTTAGAAAATCGGACAAATTATAATTACAAATTTTCAATAAAAGATCATAGTTAAAAGTTAGTGAGTGGGGGGTGATTTTCATTTTTTACATCAGTAAGATTTATTTTGTTGTTTTGAAGTGTTTTTGATGTATTAATAATCTAAATTAAGGCATAATATATAAGTATATTGATTACGTTGAGTTTTAAAATGTGCATAATTGGTTTTCTAATTTTTTAAAGTTTTACAAATAACGGGCAAATTATACCTACAGAACTTTATAACAAAAAATCATAGCAAAAAATTAATAAATAAGGGTAAAGAAAGAAAATAATATTAAAACAAATATGATAATGTCTCGCATAAGTAAAAAGAAAAAAAAAAGACGGTCAAAAAAATCTGTGTTGCCTCCATAAACGAGTTTTTCTTGGCCTAAGATACATTCATAGTTTCGTGATTCCGCTGAAGACGACTTGAGGAACGCGTATGTGTGTCCGATTGGCGTGTCGTTATGTTCCTCCCTTAACAATTGGAAGAAACGCAGCAGCAAAGCTTGTCGCTGCCAAAGGTACATGAACATTTCCTAACCTACCCAACCGAGTAGAACTGGCCACAATTACAGAGAAAATTGAAGTGCGTGTATGATGACTTTCTCATAGGCAGCGTTTTCCTAACCTACCCAACCGACTAGAACTACTGGCCACAATTACAGAGAAAATGAAGTGCGTGTATGATGACTGTTTCTCATAGGCAACGTATGAAAAATGAGTCTTTCTTTTAGGCCCCGTATGGACCATGGCTGCAAATGATAAATAGTGTCAGGGCCTTTTCTATGACCCGTGGACGTTAAGGACCTCCTCAGTCATCCGGTGCACCTGGAGTTTCAGGAATGTTTAGCGCCATTTTAGGTAGGACAAATCCCTTTGCGGCCTTTTGCTAAGACTCAAATCCTACATTGGCAGGTTAATAAGGTGCTCTTTCAACTGCTTGGGCTAACTTGGTATTTAAGGAAACATAAAAGGGCAGTTTCTAAATTCACCTCCATAATTGACCTCGACAGTAGAGAACTCAGACTCAGTTTCTCTAGTCAATTGAATAAAAATTGCAAGTCACACAGTACATTATAAAAAAAAATCTATTTTTCGAGTTCAATTTCAACACTCACGAGTAAAATCCTAGTTGTAAGATATATACTATATACTATAGTACTAATAACACAATTGCTGACGGTCCAACAAACATGTAGTATGTTTTAACAAGCATCTTTAGTAATCTAACCCTTAGCATTAATTTGACATTTAATACTATGGTAACAAAGTGAAGGACTTATCTTTTAGGAGCGTGTGGTCGTCGCACAGAACCCCCACACCGTCGCGATTACAAAGGAAACCCACATGGTTGCAATTGTAGCTGGATATAATCCTCCTCACGATCGGTTAAATGTGTAGTACAACCCCCCCCCCCAATGCGGTTGCCTAGGGTTAGGAACATACCTTATTTGTGACCTCTTGACTCCCTTATGCAAAATGTCGGGCAATTTTTCCTCCAAAACATATCCCTACAATATGACCAATTTGTCCTCAATAATTTGGGATAAACTTATGCGAACCCTAGTTTTCTCTAGTAAGTTGGACGTAAGGTAAACGTTTGCATGACGTGCCATATCTTGATCTAAAAGAAATGCTATTTTGGTAGGTTTGAATGTTAACCTGCAAACGAGCCCTATGTTGGACTCAAAGAAATGCTATTTTGGTAAGTCTCAATGCTGATATGCAAACGTGACACATGTTGGAATATATTAGGTCAATTAACCATTTAATCATTTTACTACCTATGCGATTGAACCAATGAATTGTATCTGGTCTGGTTATGGTACCTATGGTTGGAACCTAAGAAGCATGGTCTTGGGCACGACTGCACACACAGTTACGTAGAATGTCATTGATACTTTGTTAACAGTTATACGTCTATTAAACCATAAAAATTGCATACTAGACAAATGATTAATTTCAAAAACTTAACATCACCGAAGTTTTTGTGTAAGATGAATTAGGTCATCAAAAGAGTTAAAAGGCCCTACATCTATTGAATCAATGAAATTGCATACTAGACAAATGATTAAATTTAAAAACTTAACATCGCCAATTTTTTTAAAAATTTGGACCTCCTCCTATAAACTCTTTTGAAATTATAATTCGACACTTCAAGCTCTTGGTACGTATAAAAGATAAATAATTATCGTTAGTCAGTTAGTGTGCAGTCAAGGCCATTGAATTGATAATTAATCAATTCTTGTACCTATCAGCCTTCCATTGAGGATGGAAGCTCTCTCTTGACAAACAATGGGACGATCAATCAAGTTTGGAATGTCAGGCTGTAACGCTGTTAGAGGATTGCCATGTTTACGTTACATAAATTTAAACGCCGAGGGTTCCGCTTGCTACTCAATACACGTCTCAAAGAATGATAACAGATGATTCAGATTCATCACAAATTCCAACAATTATGCAGTTTTAGTAGCAACAACCAATGTCACTTTTGTTGTCTTGTCAATAGGCATTGAATAAGCTGTGGTTCCTTCGTAGCATCGCTAGAAGTTATATCAGACCTGTGAATAGATATGGAAATCAAGGTAATTTATATTTATATAATATATAATAAGTAAAGCGAGAATGATATTGATAACTTTTTTGCACGACATATCATCGCTTTTTTATATGACACATCATCAGATACTTATTTTAAGATTAATTAACTTCTATGTTAGTAAGTCTTATTTGATTTTAAAACTAATTCTAATCATTCTAAAATTCTACCTAATCAATATATTTATCTATTAAGACTTCTTTTTATTATGTCCTTAAAATTCAAAAACTAATGCTGATCATTCTAAAACTCAACCTTATCACTATACAAAGTTATTAAGACTTAATATTGATTATTGTATCTTCAAAATAACTCTCTAATATGAATATAAAAACTCATATATATATATATATATGTATATATATATATATAGGGGGCCGATCCCCATCGACCGGTGGGAAAATAACAATTTTCCCACCGAATCGCTGCTAAGAGCAGCGATTGCACAAAAAACGAATAAATCCAATCGCAACAAAGAGTTGCGATTGGCATTTTTGTGCAATAATGCCAATCCCCACTCTTTGTTGCGATTGCTTTTGTCCTTTTTTCTCCCCCACCCCTCCTCCGGTCAACCTTCCTTCCCCCCCCCCCCCCCCGTGGCCCCCACCATTCCTTCCCCCCACTCGTCCTTTATTTATTTGTGTGCATTCGGGCACTTAATTAGACAGTTTTTCACGAATTTATAAAAAATAGCTAGAGCTAGATTTTGCCAAAGTACAAAAAAAAGACCCTGGTTATTTCTAAAAGATACGTATCAGGTAAAAAGTTCAGATTTTTCCAAAGACTGGAAAGGGGTTAACTGATACGCGCAACCTTGTAACTTCGCAGTGTAATTTAAAATATCAAGCTAGCGCGATTTCGCGCGAAACTTTTTTGAGAACCCTAGGATGTTGGGAAGTTCCATTCCCCAGGAATTCGGGCCATTCCGAAGCCGTTAGCAATTTTTTTGCCGAACGGGCTTTTACGCGCTCGATCCGGACACCGGTTCGGGATTTTTGGGCGAAACTTCTGTAAAATACTTTTTACATCACAAATCAGTTCAGGAACCTTAAAATAGCATCTTAAAGCACTTTTGAGATTTTTCCTGATGCCAGGGGGCATTTTGGTAATTCGTCGCCCCGAGAGGGGTATTTTGGTAATTTGTACTACGGTGTCAAGTTTTTGAAACGACTTTTCAGTCCGTAAATGTAACCACGTAATTTGCAAGTAATTCAAAAACTTATTCTAATCATTACAAAACTCAACCTAATCATTAAACTAACCTATTAGAACTTAATATTGAGTATTGTATCTTAAAAAATCACTCTCTAATATGAATATAAAAACCATTAATGTTACAATTAAGATTAAACAACTTACGAGACTCAAAAAAAAAATGATCTAACAATTGATTTGGATTTTGATAGGTACCTTATTTTTAAATTTGATTAATTTTGCAAGAATAATGAGGGTTGTATAATTTAAAATTTAATTATAAACTAGAACTCAACCTAATCAATACACTAACTTATTATGACTTAATTTTAACTATTGTATTTTTAAAATCACTCTTTAATGTAATATAAAAATTCATATGTCGAAAAACAAAAATAATATATTAGATTTAGAAGGAAAAAAAATTACGTTCTAATTGAGTTAAATGTACTATCTAATTGAGTTAAATGTGTGTGTGTATATATATATATATATATATATATATAGACACACACACACACACATAATATAGTCATCGTAAAAAATGAATACTGTGATATATAGATTTAATAAATGAATTATAAGTCAGCATTTTTAAATAAGACCTCAAATCACCAAATTGGTTACATTCCATAATAAGGATTTAGAAAATAAATCAAACTTTTTACTACGATTTATTATTGAAAAATTCGTTGTATAATTGTCGCGATATTTGTAAACCTGATAAACATATAAAATCAATTGTACAATGTTTAAACTCTATGCTACGAACATATATTTACGTATTAGGCTTTGATTTTGACTATTAAAATCCTGATTAGATTGTCATGCAATTCTTGCGTAATATTTACATACGCATATATGTTTGTGTTCCCACCCTATCTTGGCTACACCTATAGGCCCACTGGGGGTCCCAATTCTCATGACACGTCGGCATATTCAACGGTCAACTTTTCAACGCTCACAAGCCGGTCAAAGAGACGCATACTCAAGTCACGTGCATTTTCCCTTTGTGAAGCAACCTTAGTGTGCCTTCCCCCTTAAGGGGGTCGGCCACCCTTGCGAGTCGGCCACACTAGGGGGTCGGCCACCCTTGGGGGTGTTGACTTGGTGATTTTGATGATTTCAGACTTATCTTATCTAACATTAATCTGACAATATTATTAAGATATCAACATTTCAGGATTCATCTTAATCAAACAAAGACATGACCCTAACTTGGATGACAAAGACTTTGGACTCGGGATTTAAAGACTTGGACTACAATGAAGACGCAAGATCTTGAAGTTTATTTTTACTTGTTAACTTTTCTAAGTTCTTCTTAAAAAGATCTGACATAAATTCTAGTAAAGAACTAAACCAAGTCTTTTAGTCGAAGCTGTCACTTTCAGTCGAAGCTAAGACTTTCAGTCGAAGCTGTCACATTCAGTCGAAGCTGTCGCTTTTAGTCGAAGCTGTCACATTCAGTCGAAGCTAAGACTTTCAGTCGAAGCTGTCACTTTTAGCCGAAGCTAAGACTTTCAGTCGAAGCTGTCACTTTTAGTCGAAGCAATGACTTTTAGTCGAAGCTAAGATTTTCAGTCGAAGCTGCCTCTTTGAGTCGAAGCAATGACTTTCAGTCGAAGCTAAGACTTTCAGTCGAAGCTGTGACTTTCAGTCGAAACTAAGACTTTCAGTCGAAGCTGTGACTTTCAATAGAAGCTAAGACTTTTAGGCGAAGCTGTGACTTTGAGTCGAAGCAGTGACTTTCAGTCGAAGCTGTCTCTTGTAGTCGAATCCTTCTTGTTTGGTTTTTCTTTCCTAACGGTTCGCTATTTCTGTCTTGTATAAATAGGAAGTCCGTTAGAGCATTTATTTACCTTTCTCTTATGCAAATTTTTTACTCCTAAAAACTCTCTCATTTCAATCTCTTATTCTTATCTACTGTCAATTGAGTGAGTTTACCTTTGAGAAAGTTCTTTGTAAGCTTCTTGGTTTGGTTCATGAAAGAATATAGATCTTCCCACCAAAGAAGGCTTAGTCTTAAATTTTCATTGTAATATCTGCTCAAGAAGGAGCTTGTTTATTGCATTCAAATTGTAAATCTCTTTTCATTTGTAATATGTTGGAAACCTTGTAAGGGTTTCGGAAATTGTACTGCGGTTTGAGCTAGCACCCGAAGCTAGTTGGTTTAGTGAAAGGCTCGAGTAGGTCTCTCTTGTGTGGAGTGCTTGAGGACTGGACGTAGGCTGGTGGGGCCGAACCAGTATAAATCTCTGTGTTAAACTTGTTACTGCTATATCTGTCTTTATGTTGTAATTACAATTTTTAATTTCATACTCAAACTTGTAAAACACCTATTCTCCCCCCTCTAGGTGTATTTAGGGACCCATAGGGGGTTCGGCCACACTAGGGGGTCGGCCACCCTTGGGGGTCGGCCACTTACCGTGACGACCGACTACCATCGTTCGCGTCCACGCACCATCTCTGCGACCTTCGTCGCCGCGCCCACGTGCCATCTTTGCGACCTTCATGACCGCGCCCTCGTGCCATCTCCGCGACTCCAGTCGCCAGCGCACCATCTCCGCGACATTCATCGCCTGCGTCCGCACGCCATCTGCGCGACTCTCGTCGCCCGCACACCATCTGCGCGACCTTCGTCTCCCGCACGCCATCTCCGCGACCTTGGTCGCCTGCGCTCCATCTGCGCGACCTTGGTCGCCTGCGCTCCATCTGCGCGACCTTCGTCACCCACGTCCGCGCGACGGCTCCGTGACTCCCGCTGCCCGCACACTGTCTCCCTGCGACTCCCATCTCCTGTGCGCCTCATTCTCACACGCCATCATGCCCATGCGCCACGCCACTGATACATCCATCACACTGGCTCTCTGTCGCACTACGTGCCTCCAGCACCAAGTATCGTCCCGCGACACTCGTCGCCGCTCTCATGCACCGTTCTTGTGATATGTGCCCCCGGCACCAAGTATCGTCCCGCGACACTCGTCGCCGCTCTCATGCACCATTCTCATGATACGTGCCCCCGACACCAAGTATCGTCCCGCGACACTCGTCGCCGCTCTCATGCACCCTTCTCATAATACTTGCCCCCGGTACCAAGTATCGTCTCGCCAGGTAGACGGCTTCTCCGGGATGCTACCTCGACCAGTCGGGTAGACGGCTCCTCCAGGAAGCTACCTTGACGCGCTCCAAGTGCTCCGGCACAAGGACTCCTAACGGCGGGATGAGCTCGCAACCCTAAAGCCCTCGCCGACTCAATCAACTGACGGGGCTTCGGCCCTCGCGAGCCTGTCCCACCGCGAGGGCTGGAGCCCTGTCAGTTGATTGAGCCGGCGAGGGTCGCGACGGGACGGGCTCGCAACCCTAAAGCCCTCGCCGGCTCAATCAAGTGACGGGCTCCGGCTGGAGCCCGGCGGGACGGGCTTGCAACCCTAAAGCCCTCGCCGGCTCAATCAACTGACCGGACTCCGGCCCTCGCGGCGGGACGGGCTCGCAACCCTAAAGCCCTCGCCGGCTCAATCAACCGGGGGCTTCGGCCCTCGCCAGCACAATCAACCAGGGGCTCTGACCCTCGCAGCAGGATGGGCTCACGACCCCGAAGCCATCACTTGCACAATCACCCAACGGACTCATGCGGGGCTCCGCTCATAGTGCTCAGGCACGAGGACCCCTCGCCACGGACTCTGAGCATTGAGCTGCAAGCATGTCCGCTCATGTTACCATTGATCATCGACACCGCCAGGGCAATGACCCCCGGGTCACTCCGGGACGGGAGCAGGTCCTCGGAGGGCATCGCGCCTAGTTCGCACGACAGTTGGCTATAGGGGCAACCCTCGCCGCTGTCAGGATCTCTGCGCGTCTCTTGACACATCTCGTGGGATTCAGTAAGGGCTTGGACTGGAGGCTGGGGCAACGGGCTACTGTGACCATGCTATTGTGATGTGGTCAGTCTTCTCAAACAGGCAGATGGACGCTACAAGGGTAGGGCGGCACGAACTCGGGGACCGGCAATTCAATGGACAATTAATACTGTGGGACCCCCTCCGATGACGTGTCACTCTCGGAGGACGACACGTGTTGGCTGATGACACGTGCACATTTGTGCCTATATATAGTGGACTTTGGAGCTTATTTGAGGACCTCTCTCTCATTTCAACATTTCACTTTCTCTCTCTAAAAACCTATTCTCTCTGGATTTCTAGTGAGAGAAAGACATTTGGACTCCTGTCATCGAACCCTTGACGCTGCTGCATCTTTGACTCGGACTGTCGACCGCTGTCCCCGTTTGTCGTCACCCTGCCTGCGCGGCACTGCTAGCCCTCGCGATCTGTCTGGGGAGCCTTGCTCTCAGCCCTTACTCCATCCTCAAGACTGTAATTTTAAATGTGTATGAGACGAAGAAATATTATATTGGATATCATGTTCGTATCTCAATAAAATGGTGATTTTTTGAAATAATGATTCATGAAGAAGATAATAATGAATTATGACATTTACAATTTCAAAGATAAAGAACTCTTAACCTAACTCGGTTAGCTAAGAAACTTGATTTTGAAAGGTTACAGGTTAGAACACTAAAAGAACTTAATATTAATATAATCTTGACAAGTTACTTGAAGTTATTATAAATAAAGTATTAAAAATTTCTTAGTAACAATTATTCTTTTAGCAAAAGTAGATTTTTTTTTTTACCATAGGATGTTAATCTCTTTTCATTTCTTGAAATGTGGTATGCATTAATACACTTTTTGTAACTTTTAAAAATATTTTATTAACTTATTCGAGCTTGACTCGAGATCCTAAGCTATAATATCTAATAACTGAGGTGAGAAATACAATGATAGCTCATGACACCTCATTGCATCGTGTTTCTAATATAATAACCAATGTTAAACATATTAATGTTGCTAAAGATCTTTAAACATTATTTGAATGGGGTACTTAATTATGCAATTAATTAAATCGGCAAATATAGTAAACATTTAAATAATAAGACTTATGCAACTCGAAAATCAATTCGAAACATTCAAAAATTTCTAACCAATACAGTAACCTATTATGACTTTATTTGAATATTGTGTATCGAAAAGTTCTCTAACACGAAATATTAACTTGTAAAATAAAAGTTACTTAAGAGATTTAATAAGAAAAAATAGGTACTATTTCAAATTCATTTTTAATTTTTTGCAAATTCAAATATGAATCTAACTTGATAATTATGTGGTTAAAAATTTTGGTCAATAATTTCCTTACTCTAAGGATTTGTGCCATCTTATTTAGTCGCATTGGTTAAAGATAAAAATACCATAATATGCAGATTATATATGAGATATATTAAAAAATAGTGTAAATTTAAAATCTTAATTATGTGAGTATTTCTTAAATTCAACTACCTTTATGTTAAAAAAGTTTTGAACCAATTTTTTTTCTATGGTGTTTTTATTGTGAGTAATTAAACTCTTAAGTATTCTAAATTCTGCATTAGTAATATACCATTTATGATTTTATGTTAACTTTAATAATTTTGAATATAATTACATATAAAATCTCAAGAGATATTAGTTATGTTGTGATGAATGTAGACTAAAACTTAGAATGAAAACCTTATTATATCTGAAGATAAATCTTACTTAGTAAGCATGCTTTATTGTATACTTTGTGGAATATTAGTTAAATTTTTCTTCAAGAATTTGCTTATTACAAAGTTTTGAGCTATCCTATACAGTCATGTTAGTTAAACTTTATATAATTACCTCATGTACTGGTTACTATTTTTTCTCTATTCTTTGTTGGTGGATAAAATTTGCTTCTAAAAATGCCACATCATCCTTACTTAATTAGTCGTGATGGTTAACTTTTATAAGTCACATGCTATAAATAAATATATGGACTAAAATTTTCTAAAAGTAAATACTACTGATAAAAATATGCAAAAAATATATCGAGATCAATTTGCTAGTACACTAGATTTTTTTATTATTTTCTAAAGTATCTTTTAAAAAATAATTTGTACCTTTGAATGGATTGTCCATAACGTTTATTTCATATTAGTTTAATTTTCTCTACTAATGTGTAATTAACGTTATGGGCAACACATTCAAAGGTACAAATTATTTTTGAAAGACACTTAAAAAAATAAAAATAAAAAACTTGTGCAGTAGTAAATTGATCTCGATATGTTCTCCGAATATTTTTATTAATAGAATTTACTTTTTCTTTTTTGTGTACTAAATAAATTTTAATTTTTGTTCATCTATATAGTTACCAAATAAAAATTAGCAAATATGCATAAGGACATTGTTTATTGATATTTTAGCAGAACGATTTTATTACAAGAAAGTTCAAGTAAAAAATTAAAGTGACTATCTTTGATGAAATAAATATAAAATTATAAATTTGTGCAATATATTTTATTATACATTTCAAAACTATTAAAAAAAATTATTGTCAATGAACCGTCCCGTACTTGGCACGGAATTTTGGACTAATACTTAACAAAGAAGGACTTGACCCATCCGACACCCCTTGTTAAGAACGTTTCACCTTGAAGACATTGACTTAGGAAGAGTGGCTGCAATTGCTTTAGCTTAATCAATGGCTTTTCATTTTCCCTTCCAGAATTTAAGGAACGCGTGTATATGTCGGCTTGGCGTGTCGCTCAGGATCATTCCTCGAAAACAGGGAGAAAATTGGCAGCAACTAAGGCATATGAATATTCTCTGAAATAGCGAAGTATAAAATGTGTGTTTTTGAGCTTTTACCGATCCTTTCTGTAGCGATCAGTAAGAAAATATATTTCAGTAGATTCCCTCCCCGTAGAGAAGACATTTTCTGATTACTTTATTAGTCAAGAAAATGACATGAATTTTTTTTTGTACTAAAGCTGAAGTACTAGTACTTCAGCTTTAGTACAAAAAAAAAAAAATAAAAACAAAAAAAATAAATAAATAGGGGTAAACAAAGAAAAGAATATTGAAACAAATATGATAACGTCTCGCATAAGTTAAAAGGAAAAAAGTTAAAATTGGAATTTCAGCTGTATGGAAAACTTAAAAAGGGATTTGGATTTCATGAGATTTTATGGGATTTGGTTTAACATGCTGAAATCCCGCCAAAAGAGGTTGGATTTGGTTGGAATTTGTTTATGAGAAGTTATCAAAAACAAAAATTTTCTAATCTACCCCTGAAAAAACATCGTAAAAACTTCTCTCTTTCATCTTGAAAAACCTCTGGCAGATACAAAAAACCCTCTACCAGCTAGTCCTCTGCCTCGGCTCCTCCGACTGCTCTGTCTATTCCGCCGTCGCCGGCGACCTTGTCCTGTTGCAGCTGGTTCACATCGACATCAGCACTATTCATATTTAAACTATTTCTTGAACTTTCCTTGGCTTCACTAAATATAGATGAACTCATTGTAGTATGCATTGTTCACTTGAAATGCTTGATTTACCCTTTACATTAATTTTAACTAATGTTTGTTTTTAAACTCAGAATTTTTAAAAGGATATAATAGTCAAAAGCATAATCCCTTTTCCAATCTTTCTATCTTCCAAACAAAAAATAAGAATTCCGGGGAATTGAATTCCAATTCGTTTCAAACAGAAAAATTGGAATTCATTTCAAATTCTAATAACTTTCCAAATTCAGTTTGAATTCCAATTCCAAAAAAAATTTATTCCAAACACAGTCTTAAAGACATGACCCATCCCGCGCCGCTTGTTATAAGGACGTTTCACCTTGAAGACATTGACTTAGGAAGAGTGGTTGGAGTTGCTTGTAGGAATTCAGGAACGCGTGTGTATGTCGGCTTAGGAAGATCGAGTGGCTGCCATTGCTTTAGCTTAATCAATGGCTTTTCATTTTCCCTTCCAGAATTTAAGGAACGCGTGTATATGTCGGCTTGGCGTGTCGCTCAGGATCATTCCTCGAAAAGAGGGAGAAAATTGGCAGCAACCTAAGGCAAATGAATATTCTCTGAAATAGAAGTATAGAACCGAGTAGAAGTGGTCAATTTTAGAGGGAAAATATATTTCAGTAGATTCCCTCCCCGTAGAGAAGACATTTTCTGATTACTTTATTAGTCAAGAAAATGACATGAATTTTTTTTGTACTAAAGCTGAAGTACTAGTACTTCAACCAACAGATGCTAAGAAGTTCTTCCTTCTTGTCAGATATCTACTGAACCGAAACTATAATCTTCGTGTCCTAAGGAGAAGGAACCGTGAAAACGTGAAAGCTCTTGAAATGGATGACTATTTTATGGATTGCTTTGATCGTTCTCCCAATTGTTCCCAATTTCAAGACGAATACATTTTGAAGGAGACCAACCAGAAGGATTACGGTGGACCTATGCTGGGGATCGGCATCTATGTCGCCGCAGTATCCCTGGTTTGCTCCTTAGCAATGGCTGCCGATGCCTACCAAGGTTTCCGCCAAAGAAAACTCTGGTTCCCCTGCAAGTTTTTCGGTCTCAATGCGGCATCCTTGACATTGTTAGCTGTAGCAATGAAGTTACCGGTGGATCTAAGTTCTTCCATGGGGGGTAAAGCTGATCAGCTTGCTAAACTAAGCAGCACAGCTTTCATGTGCACCATTATAGGTAATTTAATGCCTTCTATTGGACCCATGGATAACAGAGATATTCTCCTGAATGTAATAGCCGTTAGTATTCTGGTGATCACCATTTTCGTAAATGTCTGCATTCAATTAAAGACACGCGAAATTAGCATTGAAGCATTTGAAGCATATGGTATTTCCATAGAGCATGTTGTCGTGATGTTCTTCATGCTTCTTTTGCTTGTTATTTTGAGTTTCTCAGCTTTAGCAGTTCCAATTTCCAAAAGGATTTTAGAGCTGAAGTATCGAGACATGCACAAAACAGTTTCAACTGAAGAACCAAAAGAATCAAACACGTCCAGAGAAGACATTTTCAAAGATGTTGTGAGAAAATACCGATTGCTGGCAGAAACTGGTAGCCCTCAATTTGTAATGGCGTGTTCAGCAACCTCCTCCACTTCGGGAGTAATCTGTTTGATGGTTGCTGTCTTGCTGGTCGAAGCTGAGGTTAGAATGTGGTTGTATTTTCAAGTGGCTCCAGATTCTAGTTCGGACTATCAGTGGTCAACAGTTTTAATTCTCTGGATTCAATCTTTTGTGGTGATAGTGGGCACCATCGCACCAGCATTCAGATGGTTCACCGCCGTAAGCTTCAAGTGTTCAAAGAAGGAGAGCAACAACTACCGAAATGAACTCAAAGTAGAGGGCTACTGGATCCAACCACTGGCAGAGTGGAAAGAAATCCCTTTACTGCCTTTGCGAATTAGGAACAGAAAATGCAGAAAGCTTATCCAAAATGCGAAAAATTTAATACTGAACTTCTGTACAAGAGTTCAGGTTTTGATTGTGGTTGCAAGCAAAACAGTTTGTCTAATATCTGTTTTCGTTGCAAGGCCAATCTTGTCAGGTTTGGACTACTGCAAGCGCTTGCAGGAAAAGGTCACAAGAAATAGTCACAAGGGATCAGATACGGAACCTGGTGTAGAGCTGGACCTTAACCGTTACGTTTTGCGACTTGAAGGTGAGGTAGATCTGCCGGAAAGAATCTTGAAAAACATATCCATTGCTGTGGACCGGTCGATTCAGAAGGCTAAAAGGCAGCAACCAGAAAAGTTAATGGAGCTTTTGGAGAAATCTTCAGGCTTCAAGGGGATTGTAGAATTCGACAGTGACCAAGTTCGCTCACTACATTCTGAAGAACCTCCTAACACCTGGAGCCTGCCTGTGGTAACCCTGACAAGCATTGCCATTTCGCTTCCCAACATCAAGAGTCACATTGCTGATAGTTTATTATGCAGCGTGAATGAAGGCCTCTCTTATGCCCGCCTTATAGATCAAACCTTGGAGAACATTGAAGACTGGATAAACTTAAAAGATGCAGCAAATTTTGTGTGGGTTAGGGTTGAACTTTATCGCAAGTGGCTTGACGAGGATCTCCAAAGGATAGCTCTCGAAGGCAAAACTTACAGGGAAAATCTTCAAAGGCTGGCTGATATAGCTAAAGATTACGTCATGGTCCTGAGAGACGTGAACAGAGGTCGAGAACACGAGCCTCTCAATTGGCCAGTCAAAGTTATTGCTGCTAATTCAATGTACAGAATCAGCCAGACATTACTACTTCAACACCAAGACAACCACCAGAGCAATGAGGAATTGTTTGAGCAATTATCAGTCATGATCGCGGATATATTGTTCGCTTGCCTCACCAACCTGCCGGGTGTCATAACCAGAAAGTGCTTCTGTAATGCCATTGAAAAGAGGGAGGAGAGTGTCAAGCTCGCAGCTCGTCTTCTCGGTGAAACTGAAGCGATTCTCAACACCCTCCAACAGCGAGAACTTCCTACCCTGGACCCCAATCAAGTAGCATACATTGATGAGTGGCGCACTTCAATCAAGCAGAATAATTTCGCAGCTTCTACGTCTTCACCCGACAATGAGGAAGCTTCATCCGGTTCTGTTGAGTTGCATATAGCTGTTGAATAGGAAACCGAAAAGGAATGATAAATATATTTTGGCTGTAATTGTTGTCGTAGTCATAGGCTACGACCTCTCTTAGGAGCAAATAATTCCATTGGGGCAGAGAAGAAGGTAAATGTGAGATTCATCAAAAACAATCCTAAATTGTACTATGTTTTATCCTTAACCATTTTGTAATATATCCGCTTGAATGTCGGGTTATGATTCATATTGTTGAACTTACGAACTTATCACACTAGTTTTTGGACCCGTGCGAATGCACGGGTCTGGATGCAATTTAGTATTACTGTCAATCACATACTTTTATTAAAGTAAAAAACTTTCTAAAATTTAAAAAATTAAATGAAGAGAATGAACTCAAAGGTAATATATGTCAGATAAATTAATTCAAAGCTTAAGATGTAACAATCAGATGGTGTTAAAAACCACCGAGACACTTTATCAAGGAAAAATAAGTATCATAACTTGCGGGAACAGCCTGATTTTCTACTCCTTTGTATCCTCCTTCATCCTTTAGTGTATTACCATAAGGATGTTTAAATATTAATTGTTGAATGTCTATTTCGTTGGTCCAACTCATAGATTGTGTTTTGGTCAATGTTTTAAAATTTTAAACATATAATACAGGCGTACTGAAAGTATTATTGGAAGATTGTTAAGACCATTGTAGTTTGGAATACTAAAAAGAACATTCGACTTGTGCTAAATAGGTACAAAAAGAGGATCGTGAGTATAGCCTTTCTAGAAAAATTTAAGAATTATTAGTCGTGGCTAAGATTTACAAAAACCTCTAAGTTTTTTTTCAAGTACTAAGCCTAGAATCGCCGTTGTTCAAAATGATTTGTTTGTCTGTCGTAGGTTCCATAAGTCATCTGTCCACTGCCACTAAACAATTACCCAACGCCTTAGTGCTACAATTTCCATTGACATAACCACCCATGGTCACCGACCATTTTCGCCGCTGCCATCTCTGCACTCTCCGTCACCATCAACATATGAGTGTTATCACTGCCACCACTGTCACCACCGCTGTCACAATGATTATATGTACCGCTACCCTATTGTCAACCATTATCACCACAACATTACCACTACAATCATCATTCACAAGCACCATCCATATATATCTGCCACCTTCACTGTCACAGTCACCCCACCTGTCATTACCACAATTAGCTTCACCATCTTGCCCGCATTGTTTATCATCATCATCATCGATGATGATAGCATTGTTATTATTATTGTTATTGTTATTATTATTCATCATCATTATATTATAACATGGGCAATTTGCACTACCACCACCACATTGATACCGCCTAGAGTGTTTGTAATCGTAATTGAGGTAAAAAAACGTCTTAAACCTTATTTACATTTTCATTACCTTTTATTCTCCAAACTTATTATCAGCTTGTCACAGCCACTTTTGCAATCATTCACATTTCACTTTAGTAATCCAATATCGGAACAAACTGAAAACATGAGATGTTAGAATTAAAAGGAAAAGGACGGCAACGCCAATGAAAATATAAAATTCTCTTTGAGGGTTACCTTTAGCAATCTTGAAAGGGATATGCTTGGCTTTAAATTTTCCCGAAGTTTTTAAGCCTTCTTTTACAGTTCTAAAAAATTAAAGTGTAAGAAAGAAATACATGGAATAGAAATATGTACCAAAATAGAGTTATAACATTTACAAAGAGCCTTGAAGTCTTGTGACGATAAGGTTATCTAGAAATAGTCATTTGAAGTTTAAATTACCAAAGGTTGCAAGTGTTTGGCATTACAACTAAAGCCCTCTAGAAATAGTTATTTCAAATTTAAATTACCAAAGGTTGCAAGTCGGGGGGGGGGGGGGGGGGGAGCATGGCACCCCTAATCCTTTTTTTTGTTTTTTTAAATAATGGATAAAATATTCTAAAAGATATAAAATATTTATAAAAATGCCACTATATTATAGTATTAATTTATTAGAATTTTATTTTGTTGTATTTTTACTCTTTGTACATTGTACATTGTCATAGTCTTTGCCATTTTTTTTACTCTATATTCATTCTTTCAAATCCTAAATTCTAAATCTTCAGATGACAAAAAGACAAGAATAAATTAAGGTTAGTTATTTTTTATTTTAAAATTTTATAGGTTGTTAACTTATACATGACTAACGTACTCATACAATTGATAACCATGTTATTGATATATCTATAAAGTAAGAGTTAAGTTTTTCTTCACGCAAAAATAGTAATTCATTGTTGACTAACCTTAGTAAGTTAAATAAATCAGTATGTATAGCAAAAATATATTATTAGTAGTAAAATTGAGCAATCTATTTTGTATTTAACGTATTCAACAGTGACGCTAATTATAATGTGTTTTTTATTATTTATATTTTATGTGAACTTGAACCTTCTAAATTTTTTTATAGGAGCCATCAAATTTTTTAATTCCTTTTTGTACCCCCATGAATTTGGATCCGCTATTGCAAGTATTTGATATTAGACTAAAGCCATGAATCATTGTCTTTTCCTAAGATAGTAACTTCAAGTTTAAAGTACCAAAGGTTGCAAGTCTTTGGCATGACGACTACAGCTGTAATATCCCACATCGGTTGTGGGAGAGTGCGATTGGCCTTATAAGATCGTGCCTATGAACTCATAAGTACCTACTTGGCTAGCCCTTTTGAGAGAGGCAATGTCCTGTGGTGGGGCCATGGGCCGGGTCGTTACAGATGGTATCAGAGCCGACTCTCGAAAGCTCGGGCTGGGCTGTCCAGTCGGGTTGCCAATGGTTGGGGGAAACAAAGGCAAGCCCCGGTATATCCCACATCAAGAGGATGGTTGGCACAACGAAGGGTGAGCCGGGTATATCCCAGATTGTCTAGAGAGGAAGATTCTGGGCTATATGTGATCGAGTTTTAGTGAGGACGCTAAGGAATAAGGTGGGGAGATTGTAATATGCCACATCGGTGGTGGGAGAGTGCGATTGGCCTTATAAGACCCTGCCTATGAACTCATAAGTACCTACTTGGCTAGCCCTTTTGAGAGAGGCAATGCCCTGTGGTGGGGCCGTGGACCGGGTCGTTACAAAAGCCCTCTCAGTCTACCTTTTCATGAGAAATGGAAGGGAAAAAAGGCTTAAGATGAAACAATTAAAACAACACGAATTTAAAACTTACAAAAGGATATTTGTCTGTCTAATAAGAAAGCTTATGGGCTAAAATATGGTTTCAAAGATAGTACTTAGGCATAAGAAATGTCAACGCACTTTCAAATTAAAAGTGGTTGATCATAAAACAGTTGAAAGGCACAATACCTCACCACCTAAAGTCAAAATTCAAAGCAACAGCCGCTCCACCCCGACCCCCCCCCCCCCGGCTCAGGGGTAATCACATGAGTTATGGTTTTCTGATAAGACACCTTTTGGTGCAATCTAACAACCCTCTAGTGAATTTTCTTATATATGTTAAGGTTCTTTTACGCTCTTGGGATGATCTCAGATGAACCTTCAATCGAGACAACTTCTAGTAGCAAAATTTTCTATTCTATCCTGAAATTTGCTTATTTTATTTGTTAAGTGACATAATTCTTCTACTCCAAATATGTAACCTCCATAGTATTTGAGCATCAAGTCCTAGAATATTTATTAAACCAATCCGACATCAACTAATTTTTGAAAGGGGAAACTTACTAATTTAGTGAAAAATATGTTCATGTATACTCACTAATCAGAGTTCCAAGTTAACTTCAAAGGAATAAACATAGAACTCTGGGCTTTTGAGTCGCTGATGCTCTACGTTTTTTGGTTTATGAAACATGGACAGTTCTTGTGATTTAGGAAGTGATATTTTGGTCATGTAACTTCCAGGCATTGACATAGCTCATGAGATAAGATTATAGTCCTTACTTGATTTTCTCAGTATAAGTAATACAATAGACAATTATACAGTTTGCTTTTCCTTTGACATCAGAGTTACTCATATCGTGAATGAATACCTCTTCTAGGACAATGAAAAACTGAACCTACCCAAGTATTAGAACGTAGGGGCATAACAATGAATATTAGGATGATGATATCTGTTTCTTTTTCACTTTGCCGGGAAATGAAACAATAGAACATAGAGGTTTGGGGATAGTTTAGCTTAAAAGGGCAGCAAAAGGCACGAGGCACGTAGTATATCTGAAGTTTGTGATTGTAATGGCTAGATCCTTTTCAACTGCTTAGAAAGGCATTTTGGCAAAATAGGCAAATGCATATATAAACGCACGAAGCCTGATTCATTGGACTGCTTCGATTTTATTTTCATTTTCAAGCTTGAGCTACTGAAAGCACGAAATATAAGGGAGAAGAGAGTGAATGAAAATAAAGTTGCAATAATCCTAGTACTACTATTCCTAGCTAGGACTTTTTTCAAATTGTTGTCTTGAGCTTGATCTACTGAAAGGATGAAAAGGAAAAAGGAGAAGAGAGAGAGAGAGGATGTAAAATAAAATTGCAATAATTGTAGTACTACTAATTCCTTGATCAAGCTGTTGTTCACATGCTTCATCCAAGAACCCTTCATGTTGTGTTATGACATAATTACCCACGCAAACAAACGCACGGAGCCAGCATTCAAACATTCTTTCTCGAGCAAAAAAAAATGGAGAGGAGTGAGGGAGGATGAGACTAATGGGGAAGCAATGAAGTGAATGACAATGGGTTTGAGGTCATCAGAATGAGATACAAAATCGAGAGATGAGGAGATACAACCTGTTACGTAGTGTCAATGTTGTTTGAAAAAGGTTAAAAGATATATAACTATTGGCAAAGAGTACGTCCAAAATTTCTAGCATTAGTGATGTTTACAAACGAATTGCATCTGAAATAAGAAATTAAAAAGATTCAACGAATGTAGAAATGACAAAGGTTCAACTAATATATAGTCTTGGTAAATGTCCGGTTTATTTGATTTCTTGTAATATGATCACTAAAATTATTGAATTAGTAAAATATTCAATTTAAGTAAGATCATATGAGAGAAATTAGAATAGATGAAATTTGGCACAATTCCAGTGCCAAACCCATCCTTTATATTGATTAACAGATACTCTTGAATGAATATGTAATCAAACGACAAGTCTCCACACACATTCTATGCATTGACTCGATGCTTGGCAAACGAAAGCTCTTCGGTTATGAAGCTTCTTATGTTAATATGAGGAATTACATCCTTAGTCTAATGTAAGATTTCCTCATGTTTAATCTTTATAGAAGGAAATATGCAATAAGGTCATTAATTAATTATAGTAAGATCAAGATGTACAAATTTAGCTCATGCTCCATATTCTTTAAAAAATAGTTCCTTTTAAGAGTGATTGAGAAGTTGGATTGACTTTTTTTTGGGGTTAATAGTAGAGATACTATGAGTTAAATACACTTTAGTACCTCAAAAGTACGCATAAATCTCACTTGAGAACCTAAATATTCAATTTTAACAATTAAGGGTACGGAGATTCAGTTAGGCCATTAGTAGGTACTTTTGCCAAATCCCTAACTTGGAGACAAAACTGCTAGGGACAAAATCGTCCGTGCAGGTTTGGTTCTTTTTTTCTCCTATCTTTTTCTATTGCTCGCCGCCACACCTTAGCCCCACCCACCACCACTCCGATAAGACGTTGTCGCCACACACTGCCCTACCTAAACCTAACACTGCTCTGTGCACAGCCCCTTATTGGTCCACCGAGACACACACACACGCGACACACATAAGCGAACACACAACACGCACATCCATACCCCCACCTATCCCCTTACCCTATTACCCATTACCCATCACCCACCTAACTCATCCCATTGCCCAAACCCCACCTATCGCAAACACACACACACCCCCACACACACATGGACACTCACAGATAGACACGCGTGCACATGCCCATACATGGAGACTCTATCGCGCGCGCGCGCGATATATACAGATCTCTCTCTCTCTCTCTCTCTCTCTCACATACACACACACACATGCCACAATGCACATACAGATGAAACACACACGCACACAGTCATACAGTCACACACCAGCCTATTCGCCCCCTCCCCCATTGCCCCCCACCCACACAAACACACACATATGGCCAAGACACACACAAAACTTTGTGTAAATGTGTCTGTTTTATGCTTTTGTGAGTATGTGCTTTTCTATGTGTGTATTTTTGTATGTTTATGTTCTTTTTATGTTGTCCGCATGGGATGTGTGTGTGTGATGTATGTGTGTGTGGTGACTGGATAAGAGGTTGTTCATGTGGTATCTAAGGTTTGGTGGGGTTAGTGTGTGGGTCCGTATTCTCGGACCGGTGGTTAGCGATGCTTTGTGTGGCGACGGGGGAGGTAGGTGGACTAATTAAAGAAGAAGAAGTGAAAAAATAGAAAATTAAGGGAGAGGTGAAAAGACCAAACCTGCGCGGATAATTTGACCCCTGTCGGTTTTGTCCCCAAAGTTAGTATTTAGATGGAAGTACTTACTGATGGCCTCATTGAAACTCCAGATCCTTAATTGCAAAATTGAACATTTGGGTCTTGAAGTAAGATTTTTGTACTTTGGGGGTACTAAAATAGCAAGCAACTTCAAGTTGTTATGTGAGAATCAATTAGCCTTTCTGTGATCTGTCTAATTTTGTCCTTACACCATATGCAAACTTTGTTAGAGATTTTGCTTTAACTAGACGATTACTTGGAAATAATTTGATGCTGGACTAATTGAATTTTTTACTTGCATAACATAGATTATAAAAGGATGCCGTGGTTATTCTGTTAGTATTTTCAATTTGTTGTGATCGGCGGGAATTAGGGGTGCAACTAGGTTTCGTAACCCGTGCCAGCCCCTTCAATTTTTATATAACAACATATATATATATATATATATATATATATATATATACATGTATGTATGTATGTGTATGTATGTATGTTTTTTTTTAGTGTTTAAAATCCTCCATGCATATGGGTTTAGAGACATGTGAAGACTTCTTTATTTTTTTGCTTTGTTTTTATTATAGAAGTAAACTTCTTAAAGTTTTTGGAGACTTTTATCTTTTTTTTTCTTCCTTTCATTGTCTTAAAACATTGTTTTCATACTTATGTTTAAATCCATTTTGAGACTTCAATATACTTTTCTTAATTCTACTCCTTAGCATATTTGGATGGTAATTCATATATCTAGATATTAAACAAACAAAAACTCAGGACTAATTAGTAAACTTCAATGGTAATTGAAATGTTTAAAAATTAAGTAAACCAAAACTAATATGTAACCATGAACAATTAGTGGGCAACTCGTGTCCAGCTCGTTGCCACCAAAGTTTTCATGCCCTAAATGTGAACAGAAATTATTCGGGCCATTGATGGCTGGCTGGGCATGCCATGAGTTTTTTAGAGTGGGCTGACATGGTCTTACCTTTGGACCATTCCAAGTTGCAGCCCTAGTAGGAATGACTTGAATAGTCGGAGTTTGGTCTATTGATTGTGTATAGGATGAAATTGTTTTATAGATACTATCTGTTGGAAGATTCTTCTAGTTCTGATCAGCAAAACTGATGGAGTTCAAATTAAAACACGTACTACCATCCATAATTACAACTCTTTAGATTTTATACCCCGGTTGACAAAGTATTCTCTTTAGCAATGTGCCAAAAAATAAAGTCTTTAAATAGATTTAGGTAGCGTTTGAAAACCATTTGGTTTTCTGTTTTTCTCCAGTTTTGTAAACTGGAGAAAAAAAATGCGTTTGACACACGGTTTTCGTTTTTTTTTTCTTCAGTTTTGAAAACTAGTTTTTAAAACAGGGCTATTTTTGAAAACTCTCATTTATGAGTTTTGGATTTTCAGTGTTGATTTTTATTTTGAAACGCCGCCACAACCACCCTCCCACCGCCGGCCACCGGTAGCCACTGCCGACGATCGCCGGCAGCCACCGTCGGCCACCGCCATGCCCCACCACCGCCACCGTAACCATCACCAAAGAAAAAACTCAAATAAAAATCGGGTAATCAAACACCCAAAATAAAATCTGGGTAATCAAACACACATTTATTTTTTTAGAAACAGAAAACTAAAATTAGAAGTGATTTCAAACAGACCAAGACTGCTTTATGGATTGGAAACTAAGAAATTAGCTTTTGTATCTTCTGGTTACGTTACTCCTCAAATCCCACCAATCAATTCCAATGATCACATTCCAATACTATCATGTAACGAACAAATCCTACTAATTAGCGTGCTTAATGCATTATATTAGAGTGCTTAATGCATTATATTAGAGCACTTGATCAATGTTAGTCGTCATCAAAATATAACATGTTGGTATTTGTGTTTCAATAAAAACTACGTATTAGTTTCAGTTATGTCAAAGTTAGGGTCAAATGAGTTTTGGCTAAGTCTTTTACGGTTATTTGCACCATATGACCGTCGCAGATCATTGATGGCAGATTCACCTTGTCACGTTGATAGTACAGCGATCAAGGTGTTTTTAAAGATTAATTCCAAATACTATAGTATTCAATGGAGGATAGGGTCTTAAAGTATATGCTCCTTCGGGTTCTGGTGTCATGTCCAAAGAAAACCTTGTCAAACATAATCTAAGATCTCCTTCAATAGCCATTAGCTAACTTGCCCCTTACATGGGATACATACTCGAGTTCGCCTTTGTTTTCCTCGACCACCGACAACTGGAGGGGATAGTCGGCTTTGGCACAATCATCACTGTCGTTCTGGTTTGCCCCCGGCCAATGCTTCCTTGAAAAGCGCTACTAATGAGATCCTTGACACGGTCTTGTAGGAGTAATTTTGAACACTAATACATTTGATGTGGAATGGGGTCTCGAAGCTGAATTTTGGACGTAAGCATATGCGTAACTTAGCACAATCTTTTGCTCGAAGTATTCTAACAATCCTCAGTTGCGTGATCTTTTTAATTGGACCTTTTTTTTTAATTCTATTATTTAGAACGCAACTATTAGACAAACCTATGCTTAACGGTGTATCCAACCTTTGCCTATATGGTCTTTGTCCATTAGGAGACATTTCTTGAGCCGAAATATCGGGTATCATTCTGGGAACTGTAATTCGCCCAAAAAAAGTCATTTGGTATATATAGTCGATCAAGAGAATTGAGTTGTCAAAACAAAATGAGATCCCAAATAGAGATTTGCCGGACATTGCGTACTGGAGAGTAATTTGTTGCCCTGCAACCATTTCTCTTTGGGAGTATGCATTGCATAATTTTCTTCTCCTGAATGTATTATTAGACAAGTCTTTGTATATTTGTCCTAACAAGAAGATTTTTCGGAGCTAGTACATAGACGAAATGAGGCATTTCATGTGGGCTAAAAATACCGGAGTTTTACACAAACTTTGGTCTCAATATAGAGATCAACAATGATGGCTGGATACACCGTTAAGCAAAACCTTTGTTTCTAAAGCCGTGATCATATTTGAAAAAAATAATCTTTAACTAAAAATAAAAACTAAAATCTTTATCTGCATAAAAGGTCGAAAGATGTAATTACAGCGTAAAATATCTTTGTAGTGTCGCATTAGGCTGCATTTAAGACGCAACAACATGTACGTCGTTGAAAGGGTTTCTTTAATGTTTATGCATTTATAGTTACATATTAGATAATCACAAACTAAGAATGACAAGATCTTTTTAGATCCATCTTTGGGTTCATTTGTTCCCCTTTTTATGAGAAATTAATCTACTTCACCATTGAGATGTATGGGTTGTCAGGAACTTTGTTGCTTTAAGCAGCAAATGGTGTTAACCAAGGTATGTGGTGGTTCATAAGTCATCCACCTATCATTTCACATATTCAAATCATTCGGATCGATGGCTTATAAGTTATACCCTCTTACATTTTAGGTGCAGACAACTGTATTTTAAAGTATACATTAACATAACTTTTTAGCACATTAATTTCTAAACGTTTTAAACTCGTACTTCATTTTTTTTTCCTATCCAAAGAAGTTCAAAAGTGGATGAGAGGTAACCAATGTCAAGATTTCCAAGGATATTTGTGTCAATATTAAAAGAACCATTTCATAAACACGTGGCAAGATAAACTCTGTCTGATCACTCTGTGATCAGAGTTCTTGATTTAAGTTTACTTAATTTTTTCTTATTAGAACATGTATGTTCTCTTCCATCTCA
>JAVXUO010001951.1:0-260444 GCA_033065855.1 Escallonia rubra | reverse complement strand
TTCCCAATTTCAAGACGAATACATTTTGAAGGAGACCAACCAGAAGGATTACGGTGCACCTATGCTGTGGATCGGCATCTATGTCGCCGCAGTATCCCTGGTTTGCTCCTTAGCAATGGCTGCCGATGCCTACCAAGGTTTCCGCCAAAGAAAACTCTGGTTCCCCTGCAAGTTTTTCGGTCTCAATGCGGCTTCCTTGACATTGTTAGCTATAGCAATGAAGTTACCGGTGGATCTAACTTCTTCCATGGAGGGTAGCACTGATCAGCTTGCTAAACTAAGCAGCACAGCTTTCATGTGCACCATTATAGGTAATTTAATGCCTTCTATTGGACCCATGGATAACAGAGATATTCTCCTGAATGTAATAGCCGTTAGTATTCTGGTGATCACCATTCTCGTAAATGTCTGCATTCAATTAAAGACACGCGAAATTAGCATTGAAGCATTTGAAGCATATGGTATTTCCATAGAGCATGTTGTCGTGATGTTCTTCATGCTTCTTTTGCTTGTTATTTTGAGTTTCTCAGCTTTAGCAGTTCCAATTTCCAAAAGGATTTTAGAGCTGAAGTATCGAGACATGCACAAAACAGTTTCAACTGAAGAACCAAAAGAATCTAACAAGTCTAGCGTAGAAATTTTAAAAGATGTTGTGAGAAAATATTGGTTGATGGCAGAAACTGGTAGCCCTCAATTTGTAATGGCGTGTTCAGCAACCTCCACTACTTCGGGAGTAATCTGTTTGATGGTTGCTATCTCGCTGGTCGAAGCTGAAGTTAGAATTTGGTTCTATTCTCTTGAGGCTCCAGATTCTACTTCGGACTATGGCTGGTCAACAGTTTTTATTGTCTGGATTCAATCTATTGGGGTGATAGTGGGCACCATCGCACCAGCATTCAGATGGTTCACCGCCGTAAGCTTCAAGTGTTCAAAGAAGGAGAGCAGCAACTACCGAAATGAACTCAAAGTAGAGGGCTACTGGATCCAACAACTGGCAGAGTGGAAAGAAATCCCTTTACTGCCTTTGCGAATTAGGAACAGAAAATGCAGAAAGCTTATCCAAAATGCGAAAAATTTAATACTGAACTTCTGTACAAGAGTTCAGGTTTTGATTGTGGTTGCAAGCAAAACAGTTTGTCTAATATCTGTTTTCGTTGCAAGGCCAATCTTGTCAGGTTTGGACTACTGCAAGCGCTTGCAGGAAAAGGTCACAAGAAATAGTCACAAGGGATCAGATACGGAACCTGGTGTAGAGCTGGACCTTAACCGTTACGTTTTGCGACTTGAAGGTGAGGTAGATCTGCCCGAAAGAATCTTGAAAAACATATCCATTGCTGTGGACCGGTCGATTCAGAAGGCTAAAAGGCAGCAACCAGAAAAGTTAATGGAGCTTTTGGAGAAATCTTCAGGCTTCAAGGGGATTGTAGAATTCGACAGTGACCAAGTTCGCTCACTACATTCTGAAGAACCTCCTAACACCTGGAGCCTGCCTGTGGTAACCCTGACAAGCATTGCCATTTCGCTTCCCAACATCAAGAGTCACATTGCTGATAGTTTATTATGCAGCGTGAATGAAGGCCTCTCTTATGCCCGCCTTATAGATCAAACCTTGGAGAACATTGAAGACTGGATAAACTTAAAAGATGCAGCAAATTTTGTGTGGGTTAGGGTTGAACTTTATCGCAAGTGGCTTGACGAGGATCTCCAAAGGATAGCTCTCGAAGGCAAAACTTACAGGGAAAATCTTCAAAGGCTGGCTGATATAGCTAAAGATTACGTCATGGTCCTGAGCAACGTGAACAGAGGTCCAGAACACGAGCCTCTCAATTGGCCAGTCAAAGTTATTGCTGCTAATTCAATGTACAGAATCAGCCAGACATTACTACTTCAACACCAAGACAACCACCAGAGCAATGAGGAATTGTTTGAGCAATTATCAGTCATGATCGCGGATATATTGTTCGCTTGCCTCACCAACCTGCCGGGTGTCATAACCAGAAAGTGCTTCTGTAATGCCATTGAAAAGAGGGAGGAGAGTGTCAAGCTCGCAGCTCGTCTTCTCGGTGAAACTGAAGCGATTCTCAACACCCTCCAACAGCGAGAACTTCCTACCCTGGACCCCAATCAAGTAGCATACATTGATGAGTGGCGCACTTCAATCAAGCAGAATAATTTCGCAGCTTCTACGTCTTCACCCGACAATGAGGAAGCTTCATCCGGTTCTGTTGAGTTGCATATAGCTGTTGAATAGGAAACCGAAAAGGAATGATAAATATATTTTGGCTGTAATTGTTGTCGTAGTCATAGGCTACGACCTCTCTTAGGAGCAAATAATTCCAGTGGGGCAGAAAAGAAGGTAAATGTGAGATTCATCAAAAACAATCCTAAATTGTACTATGTTTTATCCATAACCATTTTGTAATATATCCGCTTGAATGTCGGGTTATGATTCATATTGTTGAACTTACGAACTTATCACACTAGTTTTTGGACCCGTGCGAATGCACGGGTCTGGATGCAATTTAGTATTACTGTCAATCACATACTTTTATTAAAGTAAAAAACTTTCTAAAATTTAAAAAATTAAATGAAGAGAATGAACTCAAAGGTAATATACGTCAGATAAATTAATTCAAAGCTTAAGATGTAACAATCAAATGGTGTTAAAACCACCGAGACACTTTATCAAGGAAAACTAAGTATCATAACTTGCGGGAACAACCTGATTTTCTACTCATTTGTATCCTCCTTCATCCTTTAGTGTATTACCATAAGGATGTTTAAATATTAATTGTTTAATGTCTATTTCGTTGGTCCAACTCATAGATTGTGTTTTGGTCAATGTTTTAAAATTTTAAACATATAATACATGCGTACTGAAAGTATTATTGGAAGATTGTTAAGACCATTGTAGTTTGGAATACTAAAAAGAACATTCGACTTGTGCTAAATAGGTACAAAAAGAGGATCGTGAGTATAGCCTTTCTAGAAAAATTTAAGAATTATTAGTCGTGGCTAAGATTTACAAAAACCTCTAAGTTTTTTTTCAAGTACTAAGCCTAGAATCGCCGTTTTTCAAAATGAGTCGTTTGTTCCTCTTAGGTTCCATAAGTCATCTGTCCACTGCCACTAAACAATTACCCAACGCCTTAGTGCTACAATTTCCATTGACATAACCACCCATGGTCACCGACCATTTTCGCCGCTGCCATCTCTGCACTCTCCGTCACCATCACCATATGAGTGTTATCACTGTCACCACCGGCTGTCACAATGATTATATGTACCGCTACCCTATTGTCAACCATTATCACCACAGCATGACCACTACAATCATTCACAAACACCATAAATAACTTCCACCTTCACTGTCACCATCACCCCACCAGTCATTACCACAATTAGCTCCACCATCTTGACCGCATGGTTACCATCATCCTCGATGATGATAGCATTGTTATTATTATTGTTATTGTTATTATTATTATCATCATCATTATCATTATAACATGGGTAATTTGCACTACCACCACCACATTGATACCGCCTAGAGTGTTTGTAATCGTAATTGAGGTAAAAAAACGTCTTAAACCTTATTTACATTTTCTTTACCTTTTATTCTCCAAACTTATTCTCAGCTTGTCACAACCACTTTTTGCAATCATTCACATTTCACTTTAGTAATCCAATATCGGAACAAACTGAAAACATGAGATGTTAGAATTAAAAGGAAAAGGACGGCAACGCCAATGAAAATATAAAATTCTCTTTGAGGGTTACCTTTAGCAATCTTGAAAGGGATATGCTTGGCTTTAAATTTTCTCGAAGTTTTTAAGCCTTCTTTTACAGTTCTAAAAAATTAAAGTGTAAGAAAGAAATACATGGAATAGAAATATGTACCAAAATAGAGTTATAACATTTACAAAGAGCCTTGAAGTCTTGTGACGATAAGGTTATCTAGAAATAGTCATTTGAAGTTTAAATTACCAAAGGTTGCAAGTGTTTGGCATTACAACTAAAGCCCTCTAGAAATAGTTATTTCAAATTTAAATTACCAAAGGTTGCAAGTCGGGGGGGGGGGGGGGGGGGGAGCATGGCACCCCTAATCCTTTTTTTAGTTTTTTTAAATAATGGATAAAATATTCTAAAAGATATAAAATATTTATAAAAATGCCACTATATTATAGTATTAATTTATTAGAATTTTATTTTGTTGTATTTTTACTCTTTGTTTGTACATTGTCATAGTCTTTGCCATTTTTTTTACTCTATATTCATTCTTTCAAATCCTAAATTCTAAATCTTCAGATGACAAAAAGACAAGAATAAATTAAGGTTAGTTATTTTTTATTTTAAAATTTTATAGTTTGTTAACTTATACATGACTAACGTACTCATACAATTGATAATCATGTTATTGATATATCTATAAAGTAAGATTTAAGTTTTTTTTCACGCAAAAATAGTAATTCATTGTTGACTAACCTTAGTAAGTTAAATAAATCAGTATGCATAGCAAAAATATATTGTTAGTAGTTAAATTGAGCAATCTAGTTTGTATTTAACGTATTCAATAGTGACGCTAATTATAATGTGTTTTTGATTATTCATATTTTATGTGAATTTGAACCTTCTGAATTTTTTTATAGTAGCCATCAAATTTTTTAATTCCTTTTTGGCACCCCCTGATTTGGATCCGCTATTGCAAGTATTTGATATTAGACTAAAGCCATCGGTCTACCTTTTCATTGTCTTTTCCTAAGATAGTAACTTCAAGTTTAAAGTACCAAAGGTTACAAGTCTTTGGCATGACGACTACAATTATAATATCCCACATCGGTTGTGGGAGAGTGCGATTGGCCTTATAAGACCCTGCCTATGAACTCATAAGTACCTACTTGGCTAGCCCTTTTGAGAGAGACAATGCCCTGTGGTGGGGCCGTGGACCGGGTCGTTACAGATGGTATCAGAGCCGACTCTCGAAAGCTCGGGCTGGGCTGTCCAGTCAGTTGCCAATGGTTGGGGGAAACAAAGGCAAGCCCCGGTATATCCCACATCAAGAGGATGGTTGGGACAACGAATGGTGAGCCGGGTATATCCCACATTGGTTAGAGAGGAAGATTCTGGGCTATGTGTGATCGAGCCTTAGTGAGGACGCTAAGGAATAAGGTTGGGAGATTGTAATATCCCATATCGGTTGTGGGAGAGTGCGATTGGCCTTATAAGACC
Organism: Escallonia rubra; assembly: GCA_033065855.1. Lineage (NCBI taxonomy): Eukaryota > Viridiplantae > Streptophyta > Magnoliopsida > Escalloniales > Escalloniaceae > Escallonia > Escallonia rubra. Next base: position 255,215 of record JAVXUO010001951.1, on the reverse strand, counting down.
CTGCCTATGAACTCATAAGTACCTACTTGGCTAGCCCTTTTGAGAGAGGCAATGCCCTGTGGTGGGGCCGTGGACCGGGTCGTTACAAAAGCCCTCTCGGTCTACCTTTTCATGAGAAATGGAGGGGAAAAAAGGCTTAAGATGAAACAATTAAAACAACACGAATTTAAAACTTACAAAAGGATATTTGTCTGTCTAATAAGAAAGCTTATAGGCTAAAATATGGTTTCAAAGATACTACTTAGGCATAAGAAATGTCAACGCACTTTCAAATTAAAAGTGGTTGATCATAAAACAGTTGAAAGGCACAATACCTCACCACCTAAAGTCAAAATTCAAAGCAACCGCCGCTCCACCCCGACCCCCCCCCCCCCGCTCGGGGGTAATCACATGAGTTATGGTTTTCTGATAAGACACCTTTTGGTGCAATCTAACAACCCTCTAGTGAATTTTCTTATATATGTTAAGGTTCTTTTACGCTCTTGGGATGATCTCAGATGAACCTTCAATCGAGACAACTTCTAGTAGCAAAATTTTCTATTCTATCCTGAAATTTGCTTATTTTATTTGTTAAGTGACATAATTCTTCTACTCCAAATATATAACCTCCATAGTATTTGAGCATCAAGTCCTAGAATATCTATTAAACCAATCCGACATCAACTAATTTTTGAAAGGGGAAACTTACTAATTTAGTGAAAAATATGTTCATGTATACTCACTAATCAGAGTTCCAAGTTAACTTCAAAGGAATAAACATAGAACTCTGGGCTTTCGAGTCGCTGGTGCTCTACGTTTTTTGGTTTATGAAACATGGACAGTTCTTGTGATTTAGGAGGTGATATTTTGGTCATGTAACTTCCAGGCATTGACATAGCTCATGAGATAAGATTATAGTCCTTACTTGATTTTCTCAGTATAAGTAATACAATAGACAGTTATACAGTTTGCTTCTCCTTTGACATCAGAGTTACCCATATCGTGAATGAATACCTCTTCTAGGACAATGAAAAACTGAACCTACCCAAGTATTAGAACGTAGGGGCATAACAATGAATATTAGGATGATGATATCTGTTTCTTTTTCACTTTGCCGGGAAATGAAACAATAGAACATAGAGGTTTGGGGATAGTTTAGCTTAAAAGGGCAGCAAAAGGCACGAGGCACGTAGTATATCTGAAGTTTGTGATCGTAATGGCCAAATCCTTTTCAACTGCTTAGAAAGGCATTTTGGCAAAATAGGCAAATGCATATATAAACGTACGAAGCCTGATTCATTGGACTGCTTCGATTTTATTTTCATTTTCAAGCTTGAGCTACTGAAAGCACGAAATATAAGGGAGAAGAGAGTGAATGAAAATAAAGTTGCAATAATCCTAGTACTACTATTCCTAGCTAGGACTGTTTTCAAATTGTTGTCTTGAGCTTGATCTACTGAAAGCATGAAAAGGAAAAAGGAGAAGAGAGAGAGGGTGTAAAATAAAATTGCAATAATTGTAGTACTACTAATTCCTTGATCAAGCTGTTGTTCACATGCTTCATCCAAGAACCCTTCATGTTGTGTTATGACATAATTACCCACGCAAATAAAACGCACGGAGCCAGCATTCAAACATTCTTTCTCGAGCAAAAAAAATGGAGAGGAGTGAGGGAGGATGAGACTAATGGGGAAGCAATGAAGTGAATGACAATGGGTTTGAGGTCATCAGAATAAGAGGAGATACAAAATCGAGAGATGAGGAGATACAACTTGTTACGTAGTGTCAATGTTGTTTGAAAAAGGTTAAAAGATATATAACTATTGGCAAAGAGTACGTCCAAAATTTCTAGCATTAGTGATGTTTACAAACGAATTGCATCTGAAATAAGAAATTAAAAAGATTCAACGAATGTAGAAATGACAAAGGTTCAACTAATATATAGTCTTGGTAAATGTCCGGTTTATTTGATTTCTTGTAAATATGATCACTAAAATTATTGAATTAGTAAAATATTCAATTTAAGTAAGACCATATGAGAGAAATTAGAATAGATGAAATTTGGCACAATTCTAGTGCCAAACCCGTCCTTTATATTGATTAACAGATACTCTTGAATGAATATGTAATCAAACGACAAGTCTCCACACACATTCTGTGCATTCGATGCTTGGCAAACGAAAGCTCTTCGGTTATGAAGCTTCTTATGTTAATATGAGGAATTACATCCTTAGTCTAATGTAAGATTTCCTCATGTTTAATCTTTATAGAAGGAAATATGCAATAAGGTCATTAATTAATTATAGTAAGATCAAGATGTACAAATTTAGCTCATGCTCCATATTCTTTCAAAAATAGTTCCTTTTAAGAGTGGTTGAGAAGTTGGACTGACTTTTTTTTGGGGTTAATAGTAGAGATACTATGAGTTAAATACACTTTAGTACCTCAAAAGTACGCATAAATCTCACTTGAGAACCTAAATATTCAATTTTAACAATTAAGGGTACGGAGATTCAGTTAGGCCATTAGTAGGTACTTTTGCCAAATCCCTAACTTGGAGACAAAACTGCCAGGGACAAAATCGTCCGTGCAGGTTTGGTTCTTTTTTCTCCTATCTTTTTCTATTGCTCGCCGCCACACCCCAAGCCCCATCCACCACCACTCCGATAAGACGTTGTCGCCACACACTGCCCTACCTAAACCTAACACTGCTCTGTGCACAGCCCCTTATTGGTCCACCGAGACACACACGCGACACACATAAGCGAACACACAACACGCACATCCATACCCCCACCTATCCCCTTACCCTATTACCCATTACCCATCACCCACCTAACTCATCCCATTGCCCAAACCCCACCTATCGCAAACACACACACACCCCCACACACACATGGACACTCACAGATAGACACACGTGCACATGCCCATACATGGAGACTCTCTATCGCGCGCGCGCGATATATACAGACTCTCTCTCTCTCTCTCTCTCTCTCATACACACACACACACACACATGCCACAATGCACATACAGATGAAACACACACGCACACAGTCATACAGTCACACACCAGCCTATTCGCCCCTTCCCCCATTGCCCACCCAACCCCAACCCACACAAACACACACATATGGCCAAGACACACACAAAACTTTGTGTAAATGTGTCTGTTTTATGCTTTTGTGAGTATGTGCTTTTCTATGTGTGTATTTTTGTATGTTTATGTTCTTTTTATGTTGTCCGCATGGGATGTGTGTGTATGTATGTGTGTGTGGTGACTGGATAAGAGGTTGTTCATGTGGTATCTAAGGTTTGGTGGGGTTAGTGTGTGGGTCCGTATTCTCGGACCGGTGGTTAGCGATGCTTTGTGTGGCGACGGGGGAGGTAGGTGGACTAATTAAAGAAGAAGAAGTGAAAAAATAGAAAATTAAGGGAGAGGTGAAAAGACCAAACCTGCGCGGATAATTTGACCCCTGTCGGTTTTGTCCCCAAAGTTAGTATTTAGATGGAAGTACTTACTGATGGCCTCATTGAAACTCCAGATCCTTAATTGCAAAATTGAACATTTGGGTCTTGAAGTAAGATTTTTGTACTTTGGGGGTACTAAAATAGCAAGCAACTTCAAGTTGTTATGTGAGAATCAATTAGCCTTTCTGTGATCTGTCTAATTTTGTCCTTACACCATATGCAAACTTTGTTAGAGATTTTGCTTTAACTAGACGATTACTTGGAAATAATTTGATGCTGGACTAATTGAATTTTTTACTTGCATAACATAGATTATAAAAGGATGCCGTGGTTATTCTGTTAGTATTTTCAATTTGTTGTGATCGGCGGGAATTATGGGTGCAACTAGGGCTCGTAACCCGTGCCAACCCCTTCAATTTTTATATAACAACATATATATATATATATGTATGTATATATATATATATATGTATGTATGTATGTATGTATGTATGTATGTTTTTTCTTTAGTGTTTAAAATCCTCCAAGCATATGGGTTTAGAGACATGTGAAGACTTCTTTATTTTTTTGCTTTGTTTTTATTATAGAAGTAAACTTCTTAAAGTTTTTGGATACTTTTCTCTTTTTTTTTCTTCCTTTCATTTTGTCTTAAAACATTGTTTTCATACTTATGTTTAAATCCATTTTGAGACTTCAATATACTTTTCTTAATTCTACTCCTTAGCATATTTGGATGGTAATTCATATATCTAGATATTAAACAAACAAAAACTCAGGACTAATTAGTAAACTTCAATGGTAATTGAAATGTTTAAAAATTAAGTAAACCAAAACTAATATGTAACCATGAACAATTAGTGGGCAACTCGTGTCCAGCTCGTTGCCACCAAAATTTTCATGCCCTAAATGTGAACAGAAATTATTCGGGCCATTGATGGCTGGCTGGGCATGCCATGAGTTTTTTAGAGTGGGTTGGCATGGTCTCACCTTTGGACCATTCCAAGTTGCAGCCCTAGTAGGAATGACTTGAATAGTCGGAGTTTGGTCTATTGATTGTGTATAGGATGAAATTGTTTTATAGATACTATCTGTTGGAAGATTCTTCTAGTTCTGATCAGCAAAACTGATGGAGTTCAAATTAAAACACGTACTACCATCCATAATTACAACTCTTTAGATTTTATACCCCGGTTGACAAAGTATTCTCTTTAGCAATGTGCCAAAAAATAAAGTCTTTAAATAGATTTAGGTAGCATTTGAAAACCATTTGGTTTTCTGTTTTTTCCCTAGTTCTGTAAACTGGAGAAAAAAAAATGCGTTTGACACATAATTTTCATTTTTTTCTCCTTCAGTTTTGAAAACCAGTTTTTAAAACATGAGCTATTTTTGAAAACTCCCATTTAGGAGTTTTGGATTTTCAGTTTTGATTTTTATTTTGAAACACCGCCACAACCACCCTCCCACCGCCGGCCAACGGTAGCCACTGCCGACGATCGCCGGCAGCCACCGTCGGCCACCGCCAAGCCCCACCACCGCCACCGCAACCATCACCAAAGAAAAAACTCAAATAAAAATCGGGTAATCAAACACCCAAAATAAAAACTGGGTAATCAAACACACATTTATTTTTTTAGAAACAAAAAACTAAAACTGGAAGTGATTTCAAACAGACCAAGACTGCTTTATGGATTGGAAACTAAGAAATTAGCTTTTGTATCTTCTGGTTACGTTACTCCTCAAATCCCACCAATCAATTCCAATGATCACATTCCAATACTATCATGTAACGAACAAATCCTACTAATTAGCGTGCTTAATGCATTATATTAGAGTGCTTAATGCATTATATTAGAGCACTTGATCAATGTTAGTCGTCATCAAAATATAACATGTTGGTATTTGTGTTTCAATAAAAACTACGTATTAGTTTCAGTTATGTCAAAGTTAGGGTCAAATGAGTTTTGGCTAAGTCTTTTACGGTTATTTGCACCATATGACCGTCGCAGATCATTGATGGCAGATTCACCTTGTCACGTTGATAGTACAGCGATCAAGGTGTTTTTAAAGATTAATTCCAAATACTATAGTATTCAGTGGGGGATAGGGTCTTCAAGTACATGCTCCTTCGGGTATGGCGTCATGTCCACAGTAAAGCTTGTCAAACATAATCTAAGATCTCCTTCAATAGCCATTAGCTAACTTGCCTCTTACATGGGATACATACTCGAGTTCGCCTTTGTTTTCGTCGACCACCGACAACTGGAGGGGATAGTTGGCTTTGGCACAATCATCACTGTCGTTCTGGTTTGCCCTCGGCCAATGCTTCCTTGAAAAGCGCTACTAATGAGATCCTTGACACGGTCTTGTAGGAGTAATTTTGAACACTAATACATTTGATGTGGAATGGGTTTTCGAAGCTGAATTTTGGACGTAAGCATATTCGTAACTTAGCATTTTCTTTTGCTCTATGTTTTCTAACTATCCTCTTTTGCGTGATCTTTTTAATTGGACCTTTTTTTTTTAATTCTATTATGTAGAACGCAACTATTAGACAAACTTATGCTTAACGATGTATCCAACCTTTGCCTATATGGTCTTTGTCTATTAGGAGACATTTATTAAGCAGAAATATCGGGTATCATTCTGGGAACTGAAAAAAAAAAAAAAAAAGTCATTTGGTATATATAGTCGATCAAGAGAATTGAGTTGTCAAAACAAAATGAGATCCCAAATAGAGATTTGTCGGACATTGCGTACTGGAGAGTAATTTGTTGTCCTGCAACCATTTCTCTTTGGGAGTATGCATTGCATAATTTTCTTCTCCTGACTGTATTATTAGACAAGTCTTTGTATATTTGTCCTAACAAGAAGATTTTTCGGAGCTAGTACATAGACGAAATGAGGCATTTCACGTGGGCTAAAAATACCGGATTTTTACACAAACTTTGGTCTCAATATAGAGATCAACAATGATGGCTGGATACACCGTTAAGCAAAACCTTTGTTTTTAAAGCCGTGATCATATTTGAAAAAAATAATCTTTAACTAAAAATAAAAACTAAAATCTTTATCTGCATAAAAGGTCGAAAGATGTAATTATAGCGTAAAATATTTTTGTAGTGTCGCATTAGGCTGCATTTAAGACGCAACAACATGTACGTCGTTGAAAGGGTTTCTTTAATGTTTATGCATTTATAGTTACATATTAGATAATCACAAACTAAGAATGACAAGATCTTTTTAGATCCATCTTTGGGTTCATTTGTTCCCCTTTTTATGAGAAATTAATCTACTTCACCATTGAGATGTATGGTTGTCAGGAACTTTGTTGCTCTAAGCAGCAAATGGTGTTAACCAAGGTATGTGGTGGTTTATGAGTCATCCACCTATCATTTCACATATTCAAATCATTCGGATTGATGGCTTATAAGTTCTACCCTTTTACATTTTAGGTGCAGACAACTGTATTTTAAAGTATACATTAACATACCTTTTTAGCACATTAACTTCTAAAGTTCTACACTCGGACCTCATTTTTTTTTTCCTATCCAAAGAAGTTCGAAAGTGGATGAGAGGTAACCAATGTCAAGATTTCCAAGGATATTTGTGTCAATATTAAAAGAACCATTTCATAAACACGTGGCAAGATAAACTCTGTCTGATCACTCTGTGATTAGAGTTCTTGATTTAAGTTTACTTATTTTTTCTTATTAGAACATGTATGTTCTCTTCCATCTCACAGTGTTAAGATAACAATGACAAGCAAAATAGAAGAAAAAGTGACCCATGTGCCTACAGGTCCTTTTTCACATCGTTAGATTTGCCCCTGAAATATTAACGCACGCGAGATTCCGTTAGATGTTGGACTAATTTGAGTTAAATTTCTTTTAATGGCACTGATTTGATACTTTTTTAAATTTGAGAAGGTAATCTAGCTGAATTTGATGTATACTTTACTGCATAGTTTTGACATTAACCGAATTACTAGAAAACTTCCCAACAAAACCAAAGTTTTCTTAAAACTACTATTTATTTAACTGGACTTGTGCATAAAAATACCCTAAGCAATCTCGCTACTTGGTAGAATAATCTACTTAGAGGGTATTTGGAGTTAATTTTGGGATGGTCAAATCTGATTTAATCTAGATTAAATTAGGTATGTAAGTATTTGCCAAACAAAATTATGAGATTTAATCTGGTTAAAAAAGTTAAAAACCGATTAAATCCATAATCCTGAAAGAGGATATTATGAAATAATCACTTTTTTCATAATCAGGTTTGACCTTTTAATTTACCATCTTATCTCTATGTTTTTCACAAAAAAGACATTTCATACCTTTATAACTAATTATTGGGTGTGACTTTTAAGGTAAACTTTATTTATAATTAGGGAAAAGTTATCGTACTATAAGCACTAATGTGAGATTGTTGGTATTTTTAATTCAGAATAAGAAGTAACAACTTTTGTAAGTGGTCGAAAATAGTTTTTTCAATAATTTTTTCGTATACTGTTGTTATTTTCAAATGAAAGTTATGTTAACATTACTTTACTAAATGGATATTATAAACTTTATTTATGTACTGTCATTTATGGTCATTTTACCATATGAAAACTGATTTAATCACTTTCTATCCAAACACGTTTGTAACTTTAAACTAATTCACAACTAATTTTGTTAAGCAGTAAACTCATTCTACTTAAAGTAGATTAAATCTGATTTTAAAAATTGATTCAGATTCAAGCTGAAATTTGCTCAAACGGCCTCTTATTATCATTACACCCTAGAGAAAATTTTCCGTGTAGCAATAATAGGGTGGGATAGATAACATGGTACATGGACGGGTAAAATATAATTAGATAAAGAATTTTTAAATAAATAGAAAGTTATAAGACGGGTGATATCTTATAAAATATCTAATAAAAAAAATATGAGACGGAGGAGATCTGATCAGATAAGTAAATGAATATTTAGACAAATAAATAGTCAAAATTTTATTATTGCTTTATTTCAATTACACCACGTCCGTCGTACACGTCCTATTTCAATTACTCCTCGCATTACTCATTTCTAGGGTTTCTAATTTCATTCATCTAGCAAAGCTCACAGTTCAATAAGACAGATGGATCCTAAATACAGTGGAGAAATGATGAGGTACGATCTTATTCCTGACATTAGAATTTGATTTCTATAACTATGTGCTTGTGTGTGTTGTGTGTGATTTGTCCTGATTTGATCATGCCGTGTTCTCTACAGGCATTTAGAGAAACAGAATGAGCTCCTAATGGATTCCTATAGATCAATGTCACACGAACTACATAAGCTTCAGGTTCTCCTTTCGGCTTATGTAATCCATTTTGATTACCTTGCTCTTTGGGTGCTGCGCTAATGTGTGTGTGCGCGCGCGCTATCATTTATTCATTCAAGTAATAGCTATGCTTGATACATAGTTGTAAAGTAAAACTGTCGAAAGCTAACTGAGCTTAGATCTAATATGTTGCTGCATTTTGGATATACTAAGATACTGTAAACTCATTCTGAATACAAATAAGATTGGAGTTCATTGAATCGTGGAGGCAAGCCTTGGTGCAAAGTAAAGTTGGCGAGCGCAGTAGACGACCGTCATCATTTACCCACGGGTTTGAACCCGTCGGATAATCGAGGGTGTATAGTGCTCGACCCTTTGAGAGGTTACTTGCAACTATCAAAGTTGAGCGATCAAACCAAGCTGCAGAGATGCTTACAACATGTCCAAAGTATGTGCGCTTGAAGTTCAGTTGGATTGGGAGTTGCTGAAATACTGGTGAAAATTGATTTTATGGGGCGTCTCGTAACAAGAGGCATATATCTCTTGCGAGGTCAAGATCAAACAGGCAAAACCTTTGGCCTGTGGAACATGCTTAAATCATTTTGCTAATGTTAGCGTCTAAAGACAGGTTGACTGAGCTAGAAAAATTGACAAAGCTGACTCTTGCTATACGCCCTTTGGCTATTTCAGGCAGATCCTTACTAATTGCGAAAATGAAAAACAATATATAAGCAGACAGGACTTTTTAATTTTTTGGATTATGGGTAGCTTGGCTATTAAGCAAATGCTTGTGAGGTTGAGCCAAAAGTTGTTATACAATGTGTACTAGCTGGAGGTAGGTCTATACCCTGCTCACCTCTAAGCTCACTGGATTGGCAGGAATGCGCTAAAAGCTTTATAGTAAAGGATGAAATGGCTTGTTTGGCTTTCTTCTTTCAGACTACAAAGGGTTAAAGCTCCACTTTTTTCCTCCGGTGGAAATCCAGTTGCTTACTTGAGGAAGCTTAGTCCTTCGTACTTGTCAATCTGGCGAGTCGCTAGCACGATTTAGGGGGTTGGTGAAGGTATTGCACCACTCTAGACTCTTTCTTTTTTATTCAACGGCTTTCTCTAAGGTATAGTTAGTGGGAAGTGAAATGAAACCTTACTACGCGCAAGCACTTAAGGATGCTACCTGATCGAGGTTCTCTTTTACAAACCTTTCATAGTCGTTGAGGCCTGGATAACAGCAATAGGAGACCATGAGTTACTTATTGGTTTTACATGAATATGCGCATGGCACCATAATAGCCTTACATAGGAGAACAGGAATTACTTAATGGTTTTAGATGAAGATGCAGTGCAGCCGATATGATTCATGTTGGTTGAAACAAAGGGCCATCGTGAAATTTTGATCAAAGGGTAAAAAAACTTGTAGAGTTGCTCTCTAGGTGAACACTGAACATGCATACTATTACTCACTTTGGGATCAAAAGTATTAATCTAGTTCTAAAGATGCGATAATTTGAAAGTGTGTTGCTGCTGTTTAAATTTAGGAAGGGTTTGTCCAAGATTACTTGCGAGTGAGGCTCAGCTAAGTGCCTTTTAGTTTCTAACAAAATTGAACTTCAAAATTGATACGAAAGCAGACGAACATGTAGTATATGCCAGAAAATTTGTTGGCATATCAAGATCATCAGGGCAATCACAGTTTAATCTTGTTATGTTAGTCATACAAAAAAGGAGTACGGATATGTTGTAAGTAACAAAATTTGGGGGAGACTATATCCGTACTTGACTTGATCAAATTGTTTTCATAACAAGGGAAACAACTGACCCAGGATAGAATGATATTGTCATCAATATGATGTATATAAATGAATAAACAAATACATCATTGCAATGTTGAATTGATCTCGTCATGCTGCTAGGTTAATGGACCCCAGGCTAGCGTGTCACTTAGTAGACTTCTTATGTTGTCTTCTCTGGTGACCTCGTTGCTAATGGTCCTATTTTAGCTAACGTGTATGATGACAGTTTCTCATAGGCAGCGTATGAAAAATATACTGTTTCCCAGCTAGAGGAAGACATTGAGCTTAATCAATGGCTTTTCATCAAGTGCCCAACCGAGTAGAAGTGGTCAAAGTCATAGAAAATGAAGTTCTTGTAGCAATCAATAAGAAACTAAAGTAGGTTGAAAAATGAGTCTTTCTTTTAGGTCCCGTATGGACCACGGCTGCAAGTGATAAATAGTGTCAGGGCCCTTTATATGACCCGTGGACGTTAAGGACCTCCTCAGTCATCCGGTGCACCTGGAGTTTCAGGAATGTTTAGCGCGATTTAGGTAGGACAAATCCCTTTGCGGCCTTTTGCTAAGGTGCTCTTTCAACTGCTTGAGCTAACTTGGTTTTTAAGGAAACATAAAAGAGCAATTTCTAAATTCACCTCCATAATAGACCTCGACAGTAGAGAACTTTGACTCAGTTTCTCTAGTCAATTGAATAAAAATTGCAAGTCATACAGTACATTATAAAAAAAAAATTCTATTTTTCGAGTTCAATTTCAACACTCACGAGTAAAATCCTAGTTGTAAGATATATACTATATACTATAGTACTAATAACACAATTGCTGACGGTCCAACAAACATGTAGTATGTTTTAACAAGCATCTTTAGTAATCTAACCCTTAGCATTAATTTGACATTTAATACTATGGTAACAAAGTGACGGACTTATCTTTTAGGAGCCTGTGGTCGTCGCACAGAACCCCCACACCGTCGCGATTACAAAGGAAACCCACATGGTTGCAATTGTAGCTGGATATAATCCTCCTCACAATCGGTTAAATGTGTAGTACAACCCCCCCCCCCCCCACCCCCCCCAATGCGGTTGCCTAGGGTTAGGAAAATACCTTATTTGTGACCTCTTGACTCATGCAAAATGTCGGGCAATTTTTCCTCCAAAACATATCCCTACAATATGACCAATTTGTCCACAATAAATTGGGAAAAAATTATGCGAACCCTAGTTTTCTCTAATAAGTTCGATGTAAGGTAAACGTTTGCAAGACATGCCATATGTTGATCTAAAAGAAACGCTATTTTGGAAGGTTTGAATGTTAACCTGCAAACGAGCCCTTCGTTGGACTCAAAGAAATTCTATTTTGGTAAGTCTCAATGTTGATATGCAAACGTGACATATGTTGGAATATATTAGGTCAATTAACCATTTAATCATTTTACTACCTATGCGATTGAACCAATGAATTGTATCTGGTCTGGTTATGGTACCTATGGTTGGAACCTAAGAAGCATGGTCTTGGGCACGACTGCACAAGTATGTATACGATGTGGGTATAGATACACAGTTACGTAGAATGTCATTGATACTTTGTTAACAGTAATATACGTCTATTAAACCATAAAAATTGCATGCTAGACAAATGATTAATTTCAAAAACTTAACATCACCGAAGTTTTTGTGTAAGATGAATTAGGTCATCAAAAGAGTTAAAAGGCCCTACATCTATTGAATCAATGAAATTGCACACTAGACAAATGATTAAATTTAAAAACTTAACATCACCAATTTTTTTTAAAAATTTGGACCTCCTCCTATAAACTCTTTTGAAATTATAATTCGACACTTCAAGCTCTTGGTACGTATAGAAGATAAATAATTATCGTTAGGCAGTTAGTGTGCAGTCAAGGCCACTGAATTGATAATTAATCAATTCTTGTACCTATCAGCCTTCCATTGAGGATGGAAGCTCTCTCTTGACAAACAATGGGACGATCGATCAAGTTTGGAATGTCAGGCTCTAACGCTGTTAGAGGATTGCCATGTTTACGTTACATAAATTTAAACGCCGGGGGTTCCGCTTGCTACTCAATACACGTCTCAAAGAATGATAACAGATGATTCAGATTCATCACAAATTCCAACAATTATGCAGTTTTAGTAGCAACAGCCAATGTCACTTTTGTTGTCTTGTCAATAGGCATTGAATAAGCTGCAGTTCCTTCGCAGCATCACTAGAAGTTATATCAGACCTGTGAATAGATATGGAAATCAAGGTAATTTATATTTATATAATATATAATAAGTAAAGCGAGAATGATATTGATAACTTATTTGCACGACACATCATCGCTTTTTTATATCACACATCATCGGATACTTATTTTAAGATTAATTAACTTATATGTTAGTAAGTCTTATTTGATTTTAAAACTAATTCTAATCATTCTAAAATTCTACCTAATCAATATATTTATATATTAAGACTTCTTTTTATTATGTCCTTAAAATTCAAAAACTAATTCTAATCATTCTAAAACTCAACCTTATCACTATACAAAGTTATTAAGACTTAATATTGACTATTGTAACTTCAAAATCACTCTCTAATATAAATATAAAAACTCATATATATATATATATATATATATATATATATATATATATAGTGAAAATTATACTTTCAATTTAGAAGAAAAGAAATAATTTAAAAACTAATTCTAATCATTCTAAAACTCTACCTAATCAATAAACTGATTTATTAAGACTTTATTTTGACAACATGTCCTTAAAAGTGTTTTTAATGTGAAAATTAAAATCCATAGACCCAAAAAATAACTTATGAGATTTAGAAAAAAAATGTGATCAACTAATTAATTTAAATTTTGATAGGATCCTTATTTTTATATCTAATTAATTTTGCAAGTAATGAGGGTTTTCTGTAAGCTCTGTGTAATTCACAAACTAATTCTAATCATTCCAAGACTCAACCTAATCATTATACTAACCTATTAGGACTTAATATTGAATATTGTATCTTAAAAAAATCACTCTCTAATATGAATATAAAAACCATTAACGTTACAATTAATATTAAACAACTTATGAGAGTTATAAAAAAGTGATCTAACAATTGATTTGAATTTTTATAGGTACCTTATTTTTGAATTTGAATAACTTTGCAAGAATCATGAGGATTGTATAATTTTAAATTTAATTATAAATATTTTAGGACTTAACCTAATCAATACATTAACTTATTATGACTTAATTTTGACTATTGTATTCTTAAAATCACTTTTTAATGTGAATATAAAAATTCATATGTCGAAAAACAAAAATAACATATTAGATTTGGAAGGAAAAATATGACGTTCTAATTGAGTTAAATGTACTATCTAATTGAGTTATACACACACACACACACACACACACACAAGATAGTCATCGTAAAAAATGAATAATGTGATATATAGGCTGAATTATAAGTCAACATTTTTAAATAAGACCTCACGATCACCAAATTGGTTATATCCCATAATAAGGATTTAGAAAAAAAATCAAACTTTTTACTACGATTTATTATTGAAAAATTTGTTGTATAATTGTCGCGATATTTGTAAACCTCGTAAACATATAAAATCAATTGTACAACGTTTAAACTTTATGCTACATACATATATTTACATATTAGGCTTTGATTTTGACTATTAAAATCTTGATTAGATTGTAATGCAATTCTTGCGTAATATTTGCATACGCATATGTGTTTGCTTTAGTTCCTTTCAACTGTAAGTTGAAAGAATAATAAGTAGATTGTATTACAATACCGCTTGACGATGTAAAAGAAAAGCTTAAAGAACCAAAAAATCTACCAACGACACTGTAACACAATCTACTCATTGTTCTTTAAACTTACAGTTCAAATGAACTAAAGCAAACATATATACCTATGCAAATATTCCACAATAATTGCATGACCATCTAATTAAGACTGTAATTTTAAATGTGTATGAGACGAAGAAATATTATATGGATATCATGTTCGTATCTCAATAAAATGGTGATTTTTTGAAATAATGATTCATGAAGAAGATAATAATGAATTATTACATTTACAATTTCAAAGACAAAGAACTCTTAACCTAACTCGGTTAGCTAAGAAACTTGATTTTGAAAGGTTACAGGTTAGAGCACTAAAAGAACTTAATATTAATATAATCTTGACAAGTTACTTGAAGTTATTATAAATAAAGTATTAAAAATTTCTTAGTAACAATTATTCTTTTAGCAAAAGTAGATTTTTTTTTTTTACCATGGGATGTTAATCTCTTTTCATTTCTTGAAATGTGGTATGCATTAATACACTTTTTGTAACTTTTAAAAATATTTTATTAACTTATTCGAGCTTGACTCGAGATCCTAAGCTATAATATCTAATAACTGAGGTGAGAAATACAATGATAGCTCATGACACCTCATTGCATTGTGTTGCTAATATAATAACCAATGTTAAACATATTAATGTTGCTAAAGATCTTTAAACATTATTTGAATGGGGTACTTAATTATGCAATTAATTAAATCGGCTAATATAGTAAACATTTAAATAATAAGACTTATGCAACTCGAAAATCAATTCGAAACATTCAAAAATTTCTAACCAATATAGTAACCTATTATGACTTTATTTGAATATTGTGTATCGAAAAAGCTCTCTAATATGAAATATTAACTTGTAAAATAAAAGTTACTTAAGAGATTTAATAAGAAAAAATAGGTACTATTTCAAATTCATTTTTAATTTTTTGCAAATTCAAATATGAATCTAACTTGATAATTATGTGGTTAAAAATTTTGGTCAATAATTTCCTTACTCTAAGGATTTGTGCCATCTTATTTAGTCGCATTGGTTAAAGATAAAAATTCCATAATATGCAGATTATATATGATATATATTAAAAAATAGTGTAAATTTAAAATCTTAATTATGTGAGTATTTCTTAAATTCAACTACCTTTATGTTAAAAAAGTTTTGAACCAATTTTTTTCTATGGTGTTTTTATTGTGAGTAATTAAACTCTTAAATATTATAAGTTCTGCATTAGCAAATATACCATTTATGATTTTATGTTAACTTTAATAATTTTGAATATAATTACGTATAAAATCTAAAGAGATATTAGTTATGTTGTGATGAATGTAGACTAAAACTTAGAATGAAAACCTTATTATATCTTAAGATAAATCTTACTTAGTAAGCATGCTTATTGTATACTTTGTGGAATATTAGTTAAATTTTTCTTCAACAATTTCCTTATTACAAAGTTTTGAGCTATGTTATACAGTCATGTTGGTTAAACTTTTTAAACTTTATATAATTACCTCATGTACCGATTACTATTTTTTCTCTATTCTTTGTTGGTGAATTACATTTGCTTCTAAAAATGACACATCATCCTTACTTAAATAGCCGTGATGGTTAACTTTTATAAGTCACATGCTATAAATAAATATATGGACCAAAATTTTCTAAAAGTAAATACTACTGATAAAAATATGCGAAAAATATATCGAGATCAATTTGCTAGTGCACTAGATATTTTTTATTATTTTCTAAGTATCTTTTAAAAAATAATTTGTACCTTTGAATGGATTGTCCATAACGTTTATTTCATATTAGTTTAATTTTCTCTACTAATATGTAATTAATGTTATGGGCAACACATTCAAAGGTACAAATTATTTTTAAAAGATACTTAAAAATAAAAATAAAAAAACTTGTGCAGTAGTAAATTGATCTCGATATGTTCTCCGAATATTTTGATTAGAAGAATTTACTTTTTCTTTTTTGTGTACTAAATAAACTTTTAATTTTTATTCATCTATATAGTTACCAAATAAAAATTAGCAAATATTCACAAGGACATCGTTTATTGATATTTTACCAGAAGGATTTTATTACAAGAAAGTTCAAGTAAAAAATTAAAGTGACTATCTTTGATGAAATAAATATAAAATTATAGATTTGTGCAATATATTTTATTATACATTTCAAAACTATTAAAAAAAATTATTGTCAATAAACCGTCCCGTACTTGGCACGGAATTTTGGGCTAATACTTAACAAAGAAGGACTTGACCCATCCGACACCCCTTGTTAAGAACGTTTCACCTTGAAGACATTGACTTAGGAAGATCGAGTGGCTGCAATTGCTTTAGCTTAATCAATGGCTTTTCATTTTCCCTTCTAGAATTTAAGGGGCGCGTGTAGATGTCCAATTGGCGTGTCGCTCAGGATCATTCGTCGAAAAGAGGGAGAAAATTGGCAGCAACGAACAGATGAGTAAGAAGTGGTCATTTTAGAGGGAATATTCTCTGAAATAGAAGTATAGAACCGAGTAGAAGTGGTCAATTTTAGAGGGAAAATAAAATGTGTGTTTGAGCTTTTACCAATCCTTTCTGTAGCGATCCGTAAGAAAATATATTTCAGTAGAGAAGACATTTTCTGATTACTTTATTAGTCAAGAAAATGACATGAATTTTTTTTGTACTAAAGCTGAAGTACTAGTACTCAACGAACAGATGCTAAGTTCTTCCTTCTTGTCAGATATCTACTGAACCGAAACTAAAATCTTCGTGTCCTAAGGAGAAGGAACCGTGAAAACGTGAAAGCTCTTGAAATGGCCCCGGCGCTGGATGACTATTTTATGGCTTGCTTTGATTTTTCTTCCAATTGTTCCGAATTTGTCGACGAATACATTTTGAAGGAGAACAACCAGAAGACTTACGGTGCACCTATGCTGTGGATCGGCATCTATGTCGCCGCAGTATCCCTGGTTTGCTCCTTAGCAATGGCTGCCGATGCCTACCAAGGTTTCCGCCAAAGAAAACTCTGGTTCCCCTCCAAGTTTTTCGGTCTCAATGCGGCTTCCTTGACATTGTTAGCTGTAGCAATGAAGTTACCGGTGGATCTAACTTCTTCCATGGAGGGTAGCACTGATCAGCTTGCTAAACTAAGCAGCACAGCTTTCATGTGCACCATTATAGGTAATTTAATGCCTTCTATTGGACCCATGGATAACAGAGATATTCTCCTGAATGTAATAGCCGTTAGTATTCTGGTGATCTCTATTCTCGGAAATGTCTGCATTAAATTTAAGACACACGTAATTAGTACTGACGCATTTAATGTAGCCAAAGAGCATGTTATTGCGATGTTGTTCATGCTTCTTTTGCTTGTTATTTTGAGTTTCTCAGCTTTAGCAGTTCCAATTTCCAAAAGGATTTTAGAGCTGAAGTATCGAGACATGCACAAAACAGTTTCAACTGAAGAACCAAAAGAATCTAACAAGTCTAGCGTAGAAATTTTAAAAGATGTTGTGAGAAAATATTGGTTGATGGCAGAAACTGGCAGCCCCCAATTTGTAATGGCATGTTCAGCAACCTCCTCTACTTCGGGAGTAATCTGTTTGATGGTTGCTGTCTTGCTGGTCGAAGCTGAGGTTAGAATTTGTTTGTATCCTCAAACGGCTCCACGTTCTAATTCGGACTATCGGTGGTCAACAGTTTTTATTCTCTTGATTCAATCTATTGGGGTGATAGTGGGCACCATCGCACCAGCATTCAGATGGTTCACCGCCGTAAGCTTCAAGTGTTCAAAGAAGGAGAGCAACAACTACCGAAATGAACTCAAAGTAGAGGGCTACTGGATCCAACCACTGGCAGAGTGGAAAGAAATCCCTTTACTGCCTTTGCGAATTAGGAACAGAAAATGCAGATAGCTTATCCAAAATGCAAAAAATTCAATACTGAACTTCTGTACAAGAGTTCAGGTTTTGATTGTGGTTGCAAGCATAACAGTTTGTCTAATATCTGTTTTCGTTGCAAGGCCAATCTTGTCAGGTTTGGACTACTGCAAGCGCTTGCAGGAGGAAAAGGTCACAAGAAATAGTCACAAGGGATCAGATACGGAACCTGGTGTAGAGCTGGGCCGTAACCGTTACATTATGAAACTAGAAGGTGAGGTAGCTGTGCCCGAAAGAATCTTGAAAAACATATCCATTGCTGTGGACCGGTCGATTCAGAAGGCTAAAGGCAGCAACCAGAAAAG
This sequence comes from Escallonia rubra, assembly GCA_033065855.1. Taxonomy (NCBI): domain Eukaryota; kingdom Viridiplantae; phylum Streptophyta; class Magnoliopsida; order Escalloniales; family Escalloniaceae; genus Escallonia; species Escallonia rubra. The sequence continues at coordinate 236,561 of JAVXUO010001951.1, read as the reverse complement.
TTAATGGAGCTTTTGGAGAAATCTTCAGGCTTCAAGGGGATTGTAGAATTCGACAGTAACCAAGTTCCCTCGCTACATTCTGAAGAACCTCCTAACACCTGGAGCCTGCCTGTGGTAACCCTGACAAGCATTGCCATTTCGCTTCCCAACATCAAGAGTCACATTGCTGATAGTTTATTATGCAGCGTGAATGAAGGCGTCTCTTATGCCCGCCTTATAGATCAAACCTTGGAGAACATTGAAGACTGGATAAACTTAAAAGATGCAGCAAATTTTGTGTGGGTTAGGGTTGAACTTTATCGCAAGTGGCTTGACGAGGATCTCCAAAGGATAGCTCTCAAAGGCAAAACTTGCAGGGAAAATCTTCAAAGGCTGGCTGATATAGCTAAAGATTACGTCATGGAATTCTTGAGCAACGTGAACAGTGGTCCAGAACCCGCGCCTCTTAATTGGCCAGTCGAAGTTAATGCTGCTAATTCAATGTACAGGATCAGCCAGACATTACTCCTTCAACACCAAGACAACCACCAGAGCAATGAGGAATTGTTTGAGCAATTAATTGTTTGAGCAATTATCAGTCATGGTCGCGGATATATTGTGCGCGTGCCTCACCAACCTGCCGAGTGTCATAACCAGGAAGTGCTTCTGTAATGCCATAGAGAAGAGGGAGCAGAGTGTCAAGCTCGCAGCTCGTCTTCTCGGTGAAACTGAAGCGATTCTCAACACCCTCCAACAGCGAGAACTTCCTCCCCTGGACCCCAATCAAGTAGCATACATTGATGAGTGGCGCACTTCAATCAAGCAGAATAATTTCGCAGCTTCTACGTCTTCACCCGACAATGAGGAAGCTTCATCCGGTTCTGTTGAGTTGCATATAGCTGTTGAATAGGAAACCGAAAAGGAATGATAAATATATTTTGGCTGTAATTGTTGTCGTAGTCATAGGCTACGACCTCTCTTAGGAGCAAATAATTCCATTGGGGCAGAAAAAAAGAAGGTACTTGTGGGATTCATGAAAAATAATCCTAAATTGTAGTATGTTTTATCCTTAACCATTTTTTTATATATCCGCTTGACTTGTCCGGTTATCATTCTTATTGTTTAACTTACTAACTTAGCACACTATCCAATGGACCTGTGCAAACGCACTGGATGCAATTTAGTATTACTGTCAATCACATACTTTTAGTGAAGTGGAACATTTTCTTAAGTTTAAAAGAATAAATGAAGAGAATGAACTCAAAGGCAATATATGACGTCACTTGAAATATATAAATTTGTCAGATAAATTAATCCACTGCTTTAGATCTAAGAATCAGATAGATGTTTAAAACACCGAGAACTTTTATCAAGGAAAAAAAGTATCATAATACGTGCGAATAGCCTGATTTTCTACTCCTTTGTATCCTCCTTCATCTTTTTGTGTATCATAAGGATGTTTAAATATGGGAAAATTAGGAAAAAGTGGGTTTTGAGGTAAAATTTTTGGGGATGGTGGGTTTGTTTTGAAAACTTGTGAAAAAGTGGGGTATATTTTGAAAATCTCTGAAAAAGGGGGTTAATTGGAAAAAAATGGATTTTTTGAAACCATATCTTTTCCCATCCCTAAAATACCCCTCCCCTGTTTGTCCCACATCAGACTTTTTGATTGATATTCTCGGCAGCAAGACTCTCTGGCTCCCTCTCTCTCCATTTCCATCTGCCAACGACTCCTCAACGCCGTCCACTTTCCGGCGACAACACGGCGACGGCGCGTCCACCTTCTGGCGACACGATCTACATCCCTCTCTCCAAACCAAGTGTCTCTATCTCTCTTTTCCCGATTCCATCTGCCGGCGGCAACGACACCTCCACCTTCCGACAATGACGATTCATGGGTTTCAAAATCGATCTATAGTCGTCGACAACGACACCCTTTCTCTCCATGGGTGCTGAAATCGATCCATTGGCAACATCGACTCCCTCCCTCTCTCCTCCAAACCGAACCTTCCGGCGACGACATAGCTGGACAGTACCTTACGGCTGCATCACCTCCACCTTGATCACGCAAGTTTGGATTGTGTTGTCTATTTGTGGATTGCTTGGGTAAGCTATATTGTATTATATATTACTGGAATTTTCTGCTTTGTGTTGTCTGTGAAACTTCTATATTTGGTTCTTATGAATGAGCATTAAGATTAGTGCAATTCATTTATTGTTTTCTACCATGAGAATCCCTTGTTAGGTGAATAATCCATCTTTGTTGAGTTAATTATCTTATGCTCTGCACATTGATTTATGGAGACTCAAAATTTAAGTCATATGTTGTAATTAACCTACTAAGAGCCATCCATAGAAAAATGTTGCCCTCCATTGGAGTGAGGCTAGCTGACTTCATTCCCATCAAGATGATGCCAACTTTTGAGGATTGATTTTTCTTCTCCGTAATGGGGTGGGTTTTAAGGGGGATAGGGGTGATAGGTAGAGGCTTGTGTGTGTGTCAAGTTAGGGTGTTCAGTTCAATGTTTGAGATGGGTTATTGAGGAACGAACGACTGTGGGTATTTATATGTCGATACTTACTGAACTTTTGATGACAAGTCTTTGTGGAAAATGCATTGCAGTGGTCACAGCATTTCCAACTAAAAATGACTTGCTTGCCAAAATCAGTAGTATTAGGTTGATTGAGAGTACTTTGAGTGACTTTATTTTATGTTTTTTAAATTGTACAGTTTTTTGACAAAATCATGCAGTTGGTGTACTTTGGCACTATAATTGGTTCGGTAAGAAACAAATGAGCACGCATGCAATGATAACTACACTTATGTTGAATTTCTTTGTAGTTTTTCTCGTGGCTTTTTCTTTATTTCATATGCAAATCTCTACTCTTTACAATATTTCATCACATACAATGAATACAAATCTTGTACTAGTACATCTATCTAATGTTGGGCACATATTCCACATCTCACTTAACTGTCTATTTGTTGTATTATCCTTCAAAATTTTCCAGCTCAAGATGCCATTCTTCGTTAGATTCATAACATAAACCCTTTCTTTTTCGTAGATGAAAATCAACTGTGAAATTGACTGCGCAATCTTCATTTTTGCCCTAATGTTTACAAATCCTCAATTTTTCTCTTACACTTAGTTATCATGTAATTTGATTTTTGAAAATAAATGGAAATTTCATGTTTGTTTGAATACCATTAATTCAACTACTTTGCTACCTTTTATCTTCATTTTTAAGCCATAATGAACAGGAAAAAGATTGTTGATATAATCTTAAGATTTTTTGAATAGGGCCTTGCAAATTAAAAAGAAGGTTTAGTGCTAAATAAACACAATATTCGGAAAGTGCAAAAGTTAGAATGATGAAAAGCTCATAGAAACAGCCTTGTGAAAGTGCTAAATCGACACATTCTCTGAAAAACATTAACACCAGAGTGTGTGTGTGTGTTGTGTGTGGGGCGGTTTTTTTTTTTTGGGGGGGGGGGGGGGGATGATGTTGTTGCTCTGGATCATGATTGGCTTTACTCATCTTATTTTTGGTGAGAAGCTAGTGAATGATAGCTGTGGAAGTCAAGTGGCAGACTAAAACGCAGACTAAAACGCAACAGTCTAATGATGCATAATATCTTTTTTTCAATTTTTAATGATATTTCTTTTGTTTTTCTTTAGGCGATTCTCTAACTTTTAATCAATATTTAGCTGCACACTTGTAATTCAATGTAAGGAAAGGAACTCGACTTCTTACATTGGTTTTGCTAATGCCATTTTCTCCTTTCGAATAAAGCAGGTATGGTTCCTCTCTTACGGTAATCCCTATTTCCACCTCTCCGTGATTTGTACTTGAATTTTATATATTTCATGCAAGTAAAAATTTTATTCGTATATGCTCATGGACATTGTTTCTTTACGAATTTTCGTTGAAACCAAGGTTATAGCAGCATTGTTGCGATTGACCCAGTCTAAGACTTACATTATGCTTTGCGGCATGAGCACACACCTTTGTAAGTCTCATGTTTTCCACTTTGATTAGATAAATTGCATAAGAACTCTTCCATTATTGATTTAGTCTCAACCTTTTTGAATCCGTATTTAAGTTGGTTGGAGCACTTGAATTGTCCCCAAGCTGTGTCTTTGTGTTTTCATATCCTTTTGAAAATGAAACGAGGGAAAGCTATTTAACCAGGCAACATTCTGGCTCTGAGAAATAGGATGATGTACATGTGTTGATGCTTTCCATACAGTAAAAGGCGAGCTTCAGTTTTAAGTCTACGGGGCTTTGATTAGAGTATCTTCATCAAGTCAAATTACATGCCTTAGGTAGTTATATACCTGCTCTAGTAATATTTTAGCAAATCGTTTAAAGGCAAGTGACCTAGCAATAACGTTACATACTTGTGATAGAAAATTGGTGCGAAACAAGCTCTAATTGAAACTGGTTTTGGATTAGTTTTATGAATCTTCAGCAAGATAAGGATATGAATTATACAATCTTGGTAGCAAGCATGATGAACTTTCAACTAAGCGTTCTACTTTAGCTAGGAACATCCTTGCTAGTTCTCGACTGAGAAATGGATTGAGAAATGGATTGTAATGGCAAACCCAACACCACTTGGTTATCCTTTTTGCAGGGAAAGAAATGAACTTTTTTTCATTTCATTTGCTTTGGTATTTGGTTGGTTTTAATATCAGTCGTCGGTCGGTTTTAATATCAGCATGTCACCCTTTTGCTTCAGTATTTTCTCGTTTGTAATGATTGATGTCCTGAGTTTAGAACATGTCTTGATAGGAACCATATCCACTGAGGTTTTGAAAGCTACAACTGTCTTTGAAGGACTAGTGCAAAAAATATTACCCGCTTCCTAGAAGGTAGTAAAATTCTTAATTCCCCATTGACATAACCTTATTCTTATATATAAGTCTTACAAGCATTAGAAGGAGGTAAACGATGATAGTTTCTAAAAAGGGAGTGAATAATGCAGTCGTTAAGTACGCCTGTCACTTGCTAAGGTAAGACTTTTACCTTTAAAGTCGTAGATTATTTTGCCTATGCTTTATTATTTGGAATTCTAATGGATACTTTATATGTGAGAATTTGTCCGTTTGTTTAATTTTGCATTTTACTTGTAGTTTGATTGGATGGAACTCAATTCTTTAACAGTCATATAAATGTTGGTGCAAAGTCAAGCAGAGAATCGACCATCCTTTTGTTGCTTTGCAAGATTTGGGGTAAGCTACATTCGTTGGACATCATAGCGTCCAACATATCTTTGGAACAACACTGCGTTACCCAAGTAGATCTTTGAACTTGTTTCGGTAATCCTCTGATAAATACTCAGAGCACGTCGAAAGCAATCCACTTAGTATTTTCGAGTATTGCCTATACTTATTGTTGGCTGATAATTGCACAAGTTCAATTGTCCTTCTGTAGGCTGATATGTGGGGTTGCAGATTTATGTATGGATATTACCAGAAATTACCTTTTTTGATAAACACACATTGGCTGTTTCAATGAGTTTGTTAATTAAATTTTTTGCTCCATGCAGCGTGGACTTGAGCCTAAAGTTGATGACCCCGCGGGCAAGAGGACGTAAGAGTGAGAAGGAAAGAAGGCTTATGAGGTGCGAGAGTGCCAAGACTTTTCGGCTTACTCCATCTTCTCTGTCTATACTCGCACGAACGAGAAACAATGGTGATTGCATAGGAAAGAATCCCTTGGTGATTGGCGATGACGATTGTTACGAGTATCATGCAGACGGAACAACTTCATGAGGTCATGCATCGAGTCAATGAAGAAAGCACGACAGATACAGCAGCAAATAAATAAGTTTATGTAGTGTATTGTATTTTTAGTTCCTACTAGTAGTGAAGAGAGTGTTAGCCATCATTCTTTTGGTTGAATAAACTTACGAGACTTCTAGTGTATTTAATTGTATGTGCCATCATGTGTATGAAATTTGGTGTTGCCATTGCAATAATTGCTTTTTGTTTGATCCGACGAGTTCAGGTTGACAGTGTAATGATTTTGTTTACTGATTTTACCGAATCAAATGCAGAATTCAGGACTCTAAAAAAAACGAAAGGATTATTGACCGCAAAAATTAAATGCTAACAAAAAATCAGTGACCGCTTCTGTAGTCGTTTATTTGGTCAACACGATCTTTAATTCAAAAATAATTAATTGCCAAAAGAGATTTAGCGACGACTTTTTGGGACTTACTCATGGTTTCTTGGCGTGGGCGGACTTCACAATCTATGTGGTATTGTGTCCCGCCATGTGCATACAAAAAATAACCTTGGGGTGCTCGGACATAAGCACTTCACCAATCAAAAAATATTAGTATTTTCTTCTGCACAGACACGACTTGGGCATTGGCACGTACCAACAAGCACCTTCGCGCAAAGTACTTGCGTTTTTGCAGAAAACGACATGTGTCAGCTAAACCGTGTACATTGCTTTTCTGCAGAAAACGACTTGTGTCACATAAACCGTGTACAACCTTAGCGCGCAAGCGCGAACGACATGACTATCCCGCAAGGTGCTCCACTTGTGCACGGTTTGATCATAGTTGAAGCTTGTCTTCGTTCGCGCACTGGGAAAGCGCGTCACTTTTTGGGATCCTTCGTGGTTTCTTGGCGTGGGCGGATTTCACAATCTATGTGGCATTGTGCCCCGCCACGTGCATACGAAAAGTAACCAATTTTTTTTTTATAGGGGAAGGGCTTATGTGCGAGCACCTCAAGGTTTCTTTTCGTATGCACATGACGGGGCACGATACCACATAGATTGTGAAGTCCGCCGATGCCAAGAAACCATGAGTAAGCCCAAAACCTGATGCGCTTTGCCCGTTTTGCGAATGAAGACGAGTTTCAAGACAAATCAAACCATGCATAAGTGGAGCACCTTGCGGGATAGTCATGTCGTTTGCGCTTGCGCGCCAAGGTTATACACGGTTTAGCTGACACAAGTCTTTTTCTGCAGAAACGCAAGTACTTTGCACGAAGGTGCTTGTCGGTACGCCGATGTCGTTTCTGTGCAGAAGAAAATACTATTTTTTTTATTGGGGAAGAGCTCATGTCCGAGCACCCCAAGGTTCCTTTTCGTATGCACATGGCGGGGCATAATACCACATAGCTTGTGAAATCCATCCACGCCAAGAAAGCATGAGGGATCCCAAAAAGTGACGCGCGCTTTCCCTGTGCGCGAACGAGGGTCCGGGCCGATAAAATGCGCCCTAGCGGAGAGGAAAAAGATATAAACCGAGCTCCCATCGAAGCGGGGGATACTGACAGCCCTCAATGATCCCAACTGTGTAAGGGCAACGTGTTTGTGTGGATCCCGCAAGGGCATCCCACGTATGTAGTGGTCCCACCGAGATCATTTTTCTTGTTGGGCAATGCCTCGTAAGTTCTGCATAAATTGACTTGCGCATCCGCACAATCCGACGAGCACATTTGCAGAAACCGACTGGTGTTTTTGCAGAAAACGACTGGTGTCACCACACCCCATTTGCATCTACACATCCGCTTCCTTGTTGTTCATTCACGAAAAACACATCAACCACTCCGCATCGGACTCCTTACGGCCTCAACAACCACGAGGGTCTGGGCCGATAAAATGCGCCCTAACGGAGAGGAAAAAGATATAAACCGAGCTCCCATCGAAGCGGGGGATACTGACAGCCCTCAATGATCCCAACTGTGTAAGGGAAACGTGTTTGCGTGGTTCCCGCAAGGGCATCCCACGTATGTAGTGGTCCCGCCGAGATCGTTTTTCTTGCTGGGCAACACCCTGTAAGTTCTGCATAAATTGACTTGCGCATCCGCACAATCCGACGAGCACATTTGCAGAAACTGACAGGTGTTTTTGCAGAAAATGACTGGTGTCACCACGCCCCGTTTATGTCTACATATCCACTTCCTTGTTGTTCATTCACACTAAACACATCAACCACTCCGCATCGGACTCCTTACGGCCTCAACAACCATGAGGGTCCGGGCCGAAAAAATGTCTTGGCTTTTGTTTGCTGTTTTGTTCTACTAGTCATTCACATGCATGTTTGACCCACTTTTCAAAGTTCATACGTCATGTCTTGGCTTTTGTTTGCTGTGTTGTTCTACTAGTCATTCACACCTTTATACAAAGTGCTCGTCTAGTTTACGTCCGAATAATGGGGTCCCATGAACAACAAGGAAGCGGATGTGTAGATGCAAACGGGGAGTGGTGACACCAGTCTTTTTCTGCAAAAACACCGGTCGATTTCTGCATATGTGTTTGTCAGGTTGTGCGGATGCGCTAGTCTATTTATGCAGAACTTACGGGGCGGAGCCGAGCTCTATTTCTTCTCGGCGGGACCATTACGTACGTGGGATGCCCTTGCGGGGAGCACGCAAACACATTGCCCTTACACGGTTGGGATCATTGAGGGCTGTCAGTATCCCCCACTTCGATGGAAACTCAGTTTATAACGTTTCGTCACCTTTCCGCTAGGGCGCATCTTATCAGCTATGAGGACCCTCGTGGTTGTTGAGGCCGTGAGGAGTCCGCTACGGAGTGGTTGATGTGTGTAGTGTGAATTTTCTAAGGAAGTGGATGTGTAGACGCAAACGGGGCGTGGTGACACCAGTTATTTTCTGCCAAAACACCAGTCGGTTTCTGCAAATGTGCTCGTCAGATTGTGCGGATGTACAAGTCAATTCATGCAGAACTTACGGGGCGGAGCCCAGCTCCATTTCTTTTTGGCGGGACCACTACGTACGTGGGATGCCCTTGCGGGGAGCATGATGGGCTTACGGGAACATTGCCAATGGGGTTGGGATTATTGATGGTTGTCAACATCCTACGTTTTGATGAGCATTCTTGCCAAGGGGGTTGGAAACATTTACTATGCTCCCCATTTTCCAACTGGCGCCCACTCTCACCTAAACATGATGTGATCAATTTGTATTATTATTTGTCTATGTAACTGTGCTTGGAGTTTTTAAGAACTCTTTAAAAAATATTAATAGCGGGCTGCCAGTAAACGCCCATATGTGTGTAAGACAGTTGCTGGAACAACGTTATGTGCACGGCATAATATTGGTGCCATCATTGTTGCATTTACTAAGTTTGCCCTTATTATATATTGAATAACACTAATTTAAGGAACGCACCTTACATCAGCTGTAGTCAACTCTAAATAGCTCGAATTACCGTAATTGCCCATAACTTTACTAATTAACCCGGCACGGGGTCGAGAATTAGCTCTTATCTAATTAGGTTCGGGGCAAAATTGTTTTGCTATGGCGAACTTCAGATACTGCTTTTGGCTCCAACCCATCTATGTCATGGGAGCATAATACTTTTGGAATTGGAAGTGGTCATTCCCATCCCTAGCGGACTTGGTATTGCCATCCATTGTTCCTGAGGTAATTAGATAGTAAAAATACACAGGCTGTGTATGTATTCCATCTAATTACCTCAGGAACAATGGAGGTACCGAATAGGACTCGTAGGATGGGAACGACCGCTTGCAATTGCAAAGGTATTATGCTCCCCAGACATAGATGGGTTGGAGCCAAAAGCGCTATCTGAAGTCTCGGAAGACAAGATCTTAGACGAGATGGTTCAACATGAGAAGTTATATTGTACATTTGTAGTCCATATCTCACCACTGAGGCGCACCACCATGCCCTGTCAAAATAATTGGGATTGATGTAACAAAAATAATTAACTAGAGGTGACCGGCTTCATGTTGGCAGCAACGGCGCAGTGGAAAGAGAGCGAAAAGAGGGAGACATGAAAATAATGTCGCAGGAGAATGTACACAGTTATTTTGAAGTATTGAGGAAAAGTCTGTCTCTATAAGCTATATTTACAGAGCGGAACCACGCAAAGGCAAGCAATACGTCACTTAAAACCTATTCAAACTATCTGTTGTAAAAAATTTAGTGACGGACGTAACCCCGTCGCTAAATTCTGGTTACTACTTTTATTTCCAAAATTAGCGACAAATAAAAATTTTACACCGGAGGTGTGTGTTAACAACCAAGTTTCTGCAAACACACATCAAATGTTTGCGCGTAGGTGCTTGTCAATACGTCCCGATGCATGTAGATTTTCCTAAATCTACAAGCCTCTTCGTAGATGCTCCACTACCTTTTCTGATGGAAAAAACGAAAGTGGGAGCACCACTTTTCTCGCAAAGTTATGCCAAAACCTATAGGTGACCCAAGTCGTTTTGTGCAGAAACACCAGTCGCTTTATGCAAAAGTGCTTGTCATATTCTGTCGACGCTCAAGTCGTTTTTTGCAAAAAGAACACATGGGATCCCGAAGCTGACGTTTGTGGCGGTGGGACTCCTAAAAATTGAGCACCTTGCGGGAAGTAAGTACGATTTTGCTAGAAATCTAAGATCTTTGATGGATGCGGTTTTGTCTAGATACTTGTTGGTTGATAAGCGTAGCTTTTTGTCACCTCTCCATTACACATGGCGGGGCACAATAACTCTGTACGTCGTGAAATCCATCCACGATTTGTGCAAACTCTATCATTGTGTTTGACTTCGAGGGATACCTTGATGAACATGTGCTTCTGCCACGTACGCTTCCACTTGGAAGGTCGTACCACTCCCTACCTAATTTCCAAAGGCTTATATTGTATATTTGCACACACTTTCCGAAGTGTATATATTACTTATGCCATCTGGAGCGACAGACGTTATACATCTTTTGATAGAAATAACCATAAGGAGTCCTAAATACCTTGCGATGTTACAAGGATGTTTTTTCGGTACGGTTGATATATTAGCGACCACCATACGAAAGAAGTATTAAAATAACATTGTGAGCACCACATAGATTTGCCTCGTGTACACATGGCCCCTACTCTAATTTACCGCATATACTGGTCATGACCCAACCACAATATGAAATGGAAGGATCCAAAGAAATGACCTGCTCTCACTGTGTGAGAACAAAGCGGTGCTTCAAGACACGCAAAAGAGGTCAAATCGTTAGTGCAGCCACATGCTTTTAGGTGACACACGGGGAAGGCTAAGGTCATTTTAAGTACCTTTATGGGAAGTGCTCGTCTAGTTTACGAGTGAATAATGGGGTCCCATGAACAACAAGGAAGCAGATGTGTAGACACAAACAGGGCGTGGTGACACCAGTCATTTTCTGCGAAAACACCAGTCGCTTTCTGCGAATGTGCTCATCGGATTGTGCGGACGCGCAAGTCAATTTATGCAGAACTTACGGGGCGGAGCCCCGCAAGAAAAACGATCTCGGTGGGACCACTACATATGTGGGATGCCCTTGCGGGAACCACGCAAACACATTGCCCTTGCACCTCTCGTGTTCATTTAGGGCTGTCAGTATCCCCCGCTTCGATGGGAACTCGGTTTTATGAAATTACGTCACCTCTCCGCTAGGGCGCATCTTATCGCCCCGTTTCATCGTGGTTGTTGAGGCCATGAGGAGTCCGATGCGGAGTGGTTGATGTGTGTAGTGTGAATTTTCTAAGGAATTGGAAGTGTAGACACAAATGGGGTGTGGTGACACCGGTTGTTTTCTGCGAAAACACCAGTCGGTTTCTGCAAATGTGCTCGTCAGATTGTGCGGGTGCGCAAGTCAATTTATGCAGAACTTACGGGGTGGAGCCCAGCTCCATTTCTTCTGGGTGGGAGCACTATATACGTGTGATGACCGTGCGAAAACCACGGGCTGAGAGGAACATTGCCAAGGGGGTTGGGATTATTGATGGTTGTCAACATCCTACGTTTTTTATGAGCATTCTTGCCAAGGGGGTTGGAAACATTTACTGTGCTCCCCATTTTCCAACTGGCGCCCACTCTCAGCTAAACATGATGTGATCAATATGTGTAACTATTTGTCTATGTAAAAATTCTTGAAGTTTGTATGCACCCGTTAAAAAATATTATTAGCCGGTTGATAGTAAACAGTCATATGTGTGTAAGACAGGTGCTGGAACAACGTTGTTTGCACGGCGTAATATTGATGGCATCATTGTTGCGTTTACTACTACCGTAGTTCATTTGCGCGATCGGTACGACATTTGCTAATGCATTTAATCAAGGTTGTACACGGTTTAGGAGACACAGAAAACCGAGGAGTTTGCGTTGGGCAACACAAGTCCATTTCTGCAGAAACACGCAAGTACTTTACGCAAAGGTGCCCTTCGATACGTGCCACTGCCCAAGTTGTTCCTGTGCATAAGCAATACTAAATACATTTTTGATAGGGGACTAGCTTATGTCCGAGCACCCCGAGGTAATTTATCATATGCACATCATGGCTGGGCCTAGTACCACATAGGTCGCGAGCTTCATCGACGCCCACAAATCATATGCTGGTCCGAAAAAGTGACGTTCGTGAAGCCCATTCGCGAACGAAACCAAGCTTCATGCTCCATCCCTCCGCCGTGAATCGCTTCAATTTACAAATAGATATCACAGGCGGAAACCGCGCGTCTTCTTAAAACACCGGGGTTTGTAACATTTTGTATTGTACCAACTTCTATAAAGGTTGGATAATAACACTCGATTTCCTAGTTCACATTTTCAATAGGCCTCGTAGCTATTGAAGTAGTTTTCTCTTTAGCACCAGTTGTTTTTGAAGTAGTTTTCTATTTAGCACCAGTTGTTTTTACCACGACTTCAATAGAGGACATGGCCTGCAGAAGAATAATATCAATCACGGAATATCTTTGTGTTTTCAATATAGATCGTTGTACTTGCAACCGTTTCTACTTACCGGTCACTAGTTACAGCCCATAATTTATGTTGGGATTAATTTCAAAGACAGAGTTCAAGTCGTGGTGCTCAAACGTGAGTTTGGGGACAAATCACGTTTCCCTAAACGGAAAAATATATTACTACTAGATTCTTCGACTAATTGTGAAGAAGTACCTTTACGGGACTTTCAACAACATATAATATTAGCGAGCAGCCCTTGGTCATGGCTAAGATGGCCATGCGCTGCAAAGGTTGAATATATCTGGGCCAAAATACTGGAAATTGTGATTGTCGAAAATAGGATCGGCACTTGAGATACAAGTGCCCATTATTGTTCGTAACAGACAACCTTAAACCAATTCAAAGTTGTAGTCAACTGGGAATAATGATATGCTTTTCACTTTCAATCCAATTGGGTCCCACCTTCTGCCAACAATTTCAATATCTCAAATGCACGATTAACATTCTAAAATCATCGATTAACAGCCTGAAATCATCAATCAATAATCACAATTGTCAAATACACAATTAACAAGCTAAAATTATCAAACAAATAATCAATGCTCAAACTTTCCAAAATTTGTTCAAAATGCACATATCCGATGCGAGTAATTTAATTTAGCAAGTAATTAGGGCTTAGAGTTCAACATTGGGGGAAAGTTTTTTTCACAAGTGCTTTGATCAAACACCAGCACTTGAAAACGCATATGCCCCATGTGTTCAAAGACAACAAAGTCCCCAATATTGAGGTCATGTTGCTACACGAATTTGTTCCAACTGGCTTCAAACCAATACGCATCTTGGCCGCGCTTCTTCCTGATTTTACCAGGCCATGAACCCTACTCCGCTAGTTAAAGTTGATTCCTTTGATCTCACTGTGGTAAGCTGACTGCAAAAGGATACCGGTATGGCTTAACATATTCATAATACAGTAAGACAAGTAAGTTATTGACCAACGATAATAGTGCGTACACATGCGAAATCACAGAGAAAGAGGGATCGCATACAAGTTCTGTGCGAAAACCAGGCATCATGGCCTTGAAGAAGTGCCTGCCTACTGAAGCGTCTACTAAAGCGTCCTTGTTCACCAAAGCAGAAGCCATTTAACCTACTTTAACATGAAACGCCAATCGAGCATTATTCAATATCTGAGCAATAATTACATAGCTTAATTAAATCTATTAAGTGTCACACCGTATAAGACGTGGAGGCCTTTAGTAACTAAATCCTAGCCACGAGGGCAAATATGACGTTTCAATTCGGTGTCGGTGTCGATTGGCCCCACTACAGGAAAACATACTTTTAGCGACCGCAGGGAGCGGACGCTAAAGGTATAAAAGCGGTCGCTAAAGTGTTTTAGCGACCGCCGATGTGAGGTCGCTATAGGCCAGGTCGCTAAATTTTAGCGACCGCTTTGAAAAATCGGTCGCTAAATTTAGCGACCGCGTTGACTAGATTTAGCGACCGTCTTGGGTGGTCGCTAAATGGTTTTTTGAATTTAAATATTTAATTTTTAAAAATTTTTTATTCAAATATTATTATATTTTGCGACTGATTTAGCGACCGCCCTTCGCGGTCTCTAATTATTTTTAATATTATTTCAATTACTTTTTTGAAATATTAAATATTTTTTTTATTTTTTGAAATATTAAATTTAGCAACTGATTTATCAATTGTCCTTTGCGGTTGCTAAATCCGTATGTCATTGCTGAAAAATGGTAAAATCCCATATCATTACACTATCAAATGAAACTAATGACAAATTGATTCAAAACTCATAATAAAGTTGTACACAACTTTTTATTTCATTAGCAATCATATCCAAAATAATAATCAACAACTTTCACTCTATCATATCGACATTCATCGTCTAACACCAAAATAAATAAATGTCTTAAAAACGTAAACTAGGACCAACCAAGAAGTTAACTACTCTTGAGACCGTACAAATTCATCAACGTAAGACTTCATCAACGTTCGTATCATGAGCAACATTTTTAGGCAAGAAAGTGCTAATGTTGTCATTTTCTTCATGAGTTGTTGAAGGCACGCAAGGTCCAACATCGTTTTCACCATCTTGAGAATCACCAACATTAGGCACAAGTCCACACTGCATGAAACTAAAGAATTTAATCAAGAAACTCAAAGAAATAGCAAATGTATTACTATTAGAAGTGTCATGTGATATAAGATAGAATGATTCTGTTATAACAGAAATGACTGACCTCATTATCTCAATTTGTGCACAAATTAATGGTAACAAGTGCCACAACCTGTATCAAAAGTCCACCGATGATTCCCATCCAAAGTCCCTGCTTGTAACAATGACGAGCCTTAATCAAATAACAAAGACATAACGATTTGGATTTCTGGACTTGTCAAAACAATTTCGAATGAAGAATGGCTTCCATCAGTGAATAACTCACACATGTTAGCCCCAAAAATAAATACCTAGAAATGTTTGATAACTCCATACAGTAGCAAACAACAATTACAGATCTGAGTTCCTCTCCCTATAACTAGAAAATCACAATTTGGCTCTTAAAAAGGTAAAAACGTGAGTAGAGATAAGAGCACTAAAAATGCCAAAGGAACATGCACATGTATAATGAACAAATATTAGCTACCCATCAAGCTAGAATTATAATCAGGTGGCTCATCCAAGGCCTAAAAGGTAGAAAAAACATGTACTGTAAATACGAAGGTAAATGAAATGATGAACATACCTTGAAGCATCAAATGCAACTTCCATCCGGAAACTTGGAAGTTATAGATGTCACTTTAATAAAGTAAAAAGTAAGGGTGTTATCCTTATGATTATTTAAACACTTAGAAGCAACTCATCTATGGCTAAGATAACATTGTCTTTTAGCTTCCTCAAGGATTTTATCAAACACAATAAAATAAAAGCAGGTCAACAATGAAAAAAGAAAGAGAAAGTTCAAAAAAGGAAAACCTTTATCACCTGCCAATACCTTCTTCTGTGTTACTTACAAGGGCTTCTTTCCTATGCACGACCGCAACACCCTTTCACTCTTGTGTCCTCTTACTTCCGACTTCATCAATACTAGGTACAAGTCCACACTGCATGAAACAAAATAATTTAATCAACAAACTCAAGGAAATAGCCAGTATATTTACCAAAAAAAAGGTAACTTCTAGCAATAACCATACATAAATCGGCAACCCCTACTATAACAAAACTGGACAAGTATTATATAAGGACGCTTTTGACATAAGGTCGCTTTGAATAGCGTCGTAACCCCGCCCCATTAGAGGCCGTCACAATAAGTTATGCCAACGCCCACAAGCGCCTCAATAAGCGTAAGGCTTAACAAGACGCAAATATGCGTCCTATAAATTGCTTAGCCAGAAGACTACAATATTCCCTATAGTGACGCTAAGGAGCGACCCAATAACTCTTTTGAGACGCTTCTCCGCGTCCTATAAAGTGCTCAATCATAAGACTCCAATATGCCCTATAGCGACGCTAAAGAGCGTTCCAGTACCTCTTGGGACGCTTGTTAGCGACGTAACATGTTCCTATTTTTATTTTACCAAATTAGAAATATTTATGTACCTTAATACCTACGTCACCGAGTCCAATATGTACCCAATCAAAACATAACCAACATAACCCAATATAGTTCATACACATTGCAACCATAAGAAGTTAAAAACCAACTCAATTGAGGATAACATTCAAAGTCTTCATATCATCCAAATGTCTCAAGTGAAGAATTACATTAACTCCAAAAGTAGAGGTAACCACTACTTCTAAGTACCTAGAATAGTAACAATCACAAAAGGCCTTGTGACTAACAAACTATCCAATGTCCATCCTAAAGCAAAATATAGTTATCTTGTCACCGTTTAAGTCACCGATCACCTGCCATCAACGCTCTCTAGTTCCACCTGCAAATACAAACATGTACTCATTATTTGATTGTGTATATGTATTAGAAGTTTACTTTTGCACTTTCTAATGACAAATTTCATCGATTATACGTTGACAACTCTAGAAGCGCTCGAGTCCACAATACATAAATGCACTACTCCACAGCACAAGCATCTCAATTGATCATAAGATATGTATGAAAGAACCAACTCTTCGAAACACAAAAAATGATGATAGAGCTAAACCTTTTTAGTTTGCAAAACACCATGTCCATGGAGGTTTCTTGGCAGAAAACTAACACTAAATACTGGTATGATGGCTTAAAATAACTTAGTTTAAGGTTCACAATTAGTTGCATCAATGTCAATGACAAAGTAAACATGTTAATGGTACTACGTTGCATTCCTGTTGACAAGTTTTGGTACAGCTTCCAAAAGCCTCAAGTGAACAAGTGTTTCACAGTTTCAACATGATTAGATTCTTGAGTCTATAAAAGTGATCAAGAAAAACATGTTTATGTACCTAAGTAAAAAAACTGAACCACCGAAAATGTTTCTTGGGTTCATCTAAGATCAGACATGTCATGCATGTAGCCAATACTCATACCCCCTATATTTCGTGTCTCAGACTTGAGCATTTAAAAGAGTCATTGTGACATTTGAAGCAATTATGCAGACAAAGAGAAAACTAAGAGGTCACATTCAAACTTTTTACATTCAACCTGCAGGTCTAGAAATACTACTCAGATTCATGCCAAATTGCATGTCAAACATGTAGCATTCCCCATATTCATAAGAAGTGATTACAAAGGAACTGAACATTAAAGGTACGTACCATGGCCTTTTGAATACCCTAATGTGCAGCAAGATTCTTCCACTGAACTAGCTTGACTCGAGCTGGTTTTCTCTTAATTTGATCATCATATGACAATGTCGAATCCTTCTTTACCTTGGCCTTCCAATTCCTAAATTTCTTTCCAAATGATCGTAAGTGCCACTCCTCGGAACCACAAGTCCAGAAGTTGTTTCTCTGTTTAAACTGTTTGCAGATTGCATAGAGAAAGGTCCAGTGCAGGTTGAAGTAAAAGAAATTAAAGTTATGTGCTTCTAAAAGTAGTAAAAATATAAATAATTGATATAAGTTAGACTGCTTTACCATTGATAAGAGTACTTAAAATCTTATTTACAATGCTGAACACCATTGCTTAGCTAAATAACATGAACATCACTAGTCTGTAAAAACTTTCAGCTTACAATAATCAGCAACGTTGAAAGAAACATAGAATTTTGAGCCAGTAATTTGTCTAATAATATATCAGCAGATATTTCAATTGGGCAACTGTCACCCAAGCTAATATGCTCAAACAAACTACTGTCAAAATACCTATATACGAGATGCCGACCACTTTAAAAGACCAAGACAAATACTACGGCAGTAATATGAAAACAATTGGACTGCCAGCCAGAAAATTTGATTAAGGTAAAATTGGTTTTAAATGATTAGCATACATGCATATTCTAGATGACTATTTAGTTTAGTTAGACGTTATGGTGCAACAAATCTTTTCTAAACATCAACTTTGTTTCGTAAAAGATCAAAATTTTCACTTACTTTGACCAGATCTATCTTAACGAAAAGCTAATCAGTATGTACGCATTCAAGACCATATGACAAAGTAACTACTTTTATATGTCTTTTAAGGACAAAAACAAACAAACATTAATTCCTAAAGAAGAAATCCGCATGAGTACATACAGTTGTTTTTAGCAATAAAGGTTTTGCTCGCATAATATCTAATAAAACTTTAATAACCTGTAGTACTAATCAAGCTTTCATATTGGCATGTTGCCAAAAGCCAAGCAAAAGTGAACACTATGTTTTTCCTAAGCACTATCCAGTCTCCTAGTTTTCCCAGCAAATTTAACGTGCCACACTTTGCTTTTCAAGAAAATGAGTATTTTATAAACATTTTTTATTTTTCAAAAATAAAAATGCTTTTCATAGATATAACAAAGAAAGACAGGAGGCGAAATGGCTAGAGCACAACACCATGGCTCGGAAGTTACAAACCTTCAAACATTTGAGTATGCGCAAGATTGGTTGCTAATTATTGCTCTTGCCTTCCAAGAAAATCAGAAAAATGGTAATCGACAGAGACCACAACAATTATCCATCTTTTAAAGCATTCGTTTCTCCAGTCAACTCGTTACCTAGCTTGCTCTTTGATCAAACATGTCTTGGTATTTTTGTCCTTCCAAATAAAAGGTAGCTGCACTGCTACTCTAGATATATTCCAAACTAATTGATTTACTGAAACCGTAAGGAAAGCCTGCAATCGACAATAAGCATAAAAGTTTTAAGCAGAATGCTGAATAACAGAGAATGAGGTGCCAAAGAACTTAGCTCAGGCTAGATCTGGTGTGATCATTAGATAACTGACCAAAGTTGCTTAAATAAAACTGTTAAGCCTATTAACAGTATCTAAAAATCACAAACATAACAGCATGTCATTGGAACTCTTTCAAATCCACAGCCATCTTAAGTCAACTAGAAAGGATATTAAAATCACCACACATAATCCAAGGGAGAGATGAATTAGAAGGGGTCAGCGGATCCGCTTAAGCAAGCAAATCCATTTTCTCCGTTCACTGCAACTAGAACCTTAGGAAAAGACATAACCTCAAAACCACAAAGAGTGACTTTAAGCAGAATCCGGATGGAAGGCTAACTTGACTGGGCTTTGTATAGACACTACTCTTGAGCCATGTTCATCGCCCTGAGAAGGGAAGGTTCGGCAGGGCAGTAAAAAAAATGGGTTTGAGAACTGCAAGCCCTCGTTGCAAACACCTCCCCAATAGAACTGCAATGAGAACTGGAAGCCCTAATTGCAAACAATTCCTATTCCCTTTGGCTTTTTCCTATTCGATTTCCCCCCAAATGCACAATAAATCAAATAACAGAAAGTATGATAGAGAAAAGGAGGAACAAGTTACCTTTAGCCTTTAGGTCTTCAATTTCCTTGGATTCATCATCTCGGCCATGGATGTCGTTAATGGCTGGAAGACGAGTGGAGAGAGACTGAAATGGAAATGAAAATGGAAAAGCTAACTAAGAGTGAAATGTAGTCGTTTTGAGAAACCCAATTGGCGGTATTTTCATCCACTCTGCTGAAAATTTAGGATCCCGCCTAAATCCAAACGCCATCGTTTTGAGTACAGCGCCCTTACAACTCTCCAGAAAAAGGGACGCATGTTAGTTAGCGTCCCATATTCTACTTTTTAAGACGCTTTTGATAAAGCGTCCTTTAATAGGCGTCCTTACAGGCCAGTTTTGTTGTAGTGCCCACTTATCAGCTATGTATTCAGTTCAAAGAACCATAATTGTACTAGTTTAATTATCAGCCAACAATTATACAAAGTTGCGCTTATGCCCTTTGTTATCACAGATGCATTTTTGCACATTCAAGCTTACAATTGAAGAGAAGCATATGAGCATCTTAATACAAGCAAAACTCATGTATTATTACATGCAAAATGTTTACGAAATAAAAAACAACTGTAAAAGAAAACCGTACTAGTTGCTATAAGATTCTCGCCAGGAGCTAGTACAGCTTCTTGGTGCAATTGTTTGGAACTAAAGCATAGCAAAACAAACAAGATTAATCAGGATGAAGTTTTCTACATGAAGTCTATCGATGATATGAAATCCCAGGTTAAATTTAAAACAAACGCAAAAGAATATTTGCGCTACATCCAGCAACAGATTTCAATTCCATTAGATTATACAATTTGTTTTGTTTTTACAAAAACAGAAAGAAAGACTAGCTGTGAGCATTAAACTTTTTAAGAAAGCAATAAAACTTAGCAAAAAGCACCTAATTACCAACTCACCTTACCAATCAAGCACAAGTACAAAAAACATGCACAAATAAATCATAGTTGCTGATTATTCCTACAACAGCAACTCAGCAAGGGGAAGAAAAAAGGACCAACTTTAACTCACTTTTTTCTGAAACCTTGAAAAAGCTCTTGGCTTTGGCTGAGAAAACCCCTTTCTTATACACCAAACACTACCATGTATACTTGTACACCTCCATGTGATACACTTGCCATTCCTGTAAACCCTTCTCTCTTCTATCCGCTGGATTATTTACCAAAATAAAAACAATCAAGTGTAAGGCTAGCGTACGAATATGCCAAAAGGAATTTAGACGTTAGATCTTTCAGCCTTTAAAGAGGAACGCTGTATCATTCTCAGCCAAGCAAATAAACGTCGAACTTTAGCAAATCATATATCCAACAATAGATCATATACTTTGCTGCTACCATTTGTCACTGAATGGTAGCAAATCACAATCTGGATTTCTCTCTGTATAAACAACGAATCACAATTAGCTGGTAGACTATTCTACAGATTCTTCCTCGATCTAAGCATCAAACTAGAGTTATCAATGTAAAGCTAAAGGTTGCATTCTCTTTTATTTTATGTGCAACATGTTATCAAGCCTATTGCAACACCTTTTGGTGAGAAGAACTGAAAGATATGTGGAGCTCATGTCCTCCCAACCCTTTCAAAAGAAGTGTCTTCTTTTCTTAGGCCTAGAAATCTGTAAAAAAGGCAGTGGCAAGTCTCCAATAAAAGAAAAAGGCAAGGAAGTGCAAGAACTCATCCCAGAGGAGGAAGTGACACTTAGAAAACCATTAAGAGAACGCAAAAAACCTAAAAGGTTTATTAATTGCTACTCCAATATCTTTGAATGTTTCTTTGCAGGTCCAATTGATGAGTGTGAGCCATCATCATGTTAAGGGGACCCAAGTTTAACAACGAAATGGTATAAATCAATAACAATTGTGTAAGAATCTAAGCATAGGTAAATGTCGGCAGATCTGTTAATAGCTTACCCAAGCAATCCACAAATAGACAGCACAAACTTGGGTGATCAAGGTGGAGGTGATGCAGCCGTAAGGTGCTGTCCAGCTATGTCGTCGTCGGAAGGTTCGGTTTGGAGGAGAGAGAGGGAGTCGACGTTGCCAATGGATTGATTTTAGCACCCATGGAGAGAAAGGGTGTCATCGTCGACGACTATAGATCGATTTTGAAACCCATGGATTGTCGTTGTCGGAAGGTGGAGGTGTCGTCGCCGCCGGCAGATGGAATCGGGGAGAGAGAGAGAGAGACTTGATTTGGAGAGAGGGATGTACATCGCGTCGCCGGAAGGTGGACGCGCCGTCGCCGTGTTGTCGCCGAAAAGTGGACGGCGTTGATGAGTCGTCGGCATATGGAAATGGAGAGAGAGGGAGCCAGAGAGTCTTGCTGCTGAGAATATCAATCAATTTAGTCTGATGTGGGACAAACAGGGGGAGGGGTATTTTGGGGACGGGAAAAGATATGGTTTCAAAAAACCCATTTTTTCTCCAATTAACCCCCTTTTTCAGATATTTTCAAGATATACTCCACTTTTTCACAAGTTTTCAAAACAAACCCACCATCCCCAAAAATTTTACCCCAAAACCCACTTTTTCCTAATTTTCCCTTTAAATATTCATTGTTGGATGTCTGTTTTTTTTTTTTTTGTTCCAGCTCATAGATTGTGTTTTGTTCAACATTTTAAAATTTTAAACTTATAATGCAGGGCTTAGTAAAAGTACTATTGAAAGATTGTTCAAACCATTGTAGTCTAAAATACTAAAAAGATCTTTGTACTTATGCTAAATAGGTACAAAAACAGGATCGTGGGTATAGCCTTTCTCAAGAAATTTTAAGAATTCCTAGTCACGAAAAGATTCATAAAAACCCTTTAAGTTTTGTCAAATACTAAACCTAGAATCGCCATTGTTTAAAATGATCGTTTGCCCCTTTCAGGTTCCATATGTCATTTGTCCACTGTCACTATACAATTACGCAATGCCTTAGTGCTACATTGTCCATTAACATAACCACCTACTTTCACCGACCATTATCACTGCTACCATCTCTGCACTCGCCATCACCACCACCATATGAGTGTTACCACTACCACCATTGCCATCACCAACTGTCACAATGGTTATATGTAACATTACCTTACTATCAACCACTACCACGACATTACCACTACAATTATCATTCGCATGCACCATATTTGCCACCTCCACTGTCACCATCACCCCACCTATCATTACCATATCTAGCTCCACTATCTTGCGGATTAATTTTACGTTACACCTCATACTTAGGGGTCAATTGCACTGAGCACCCCATACTTCTAATTTTGGCACCCAGCATCAAAATTTTGAAAATCTTAGTTTTCGGCACCAAGTGATGGTCAAGATGACCTTTGACCAAATGTTTATTGCTTTTGTAGGGACAAAATGGTCAGTTCCCTTACTGTGTCCAAGATAGCATCCATGTAGCATCTACGTGGAATACCGAAGATAAATTTTTGTTGCCACCCTCAACCACCGCCAGCGGACCAAAATCAACACCGCAACCACCTCTGCCATGTTATTTCTTGTGTCTCTCTCTCTCTCTCTCTCTCTCTCTCTCTCGTTCTCTCGTCTGTAAACCGCCATACCATTGTCAACACAACAACACCATTCCTCAATCACACCCATACTAGTACTACCGTTAAACATCAGATCAAAGAAAATAGATAGAATTTCATGATTGAAATATAGCCTAAGCCAAAATTTTCAGTTGTTGACCCTTGGAGCGGTAGATGAGGCTTTCTCTGTTCAGGACTCCAGTGCTATTGACTCAGATCTGGGACGTAGATGAAGAGAAGTGGGATCTCGATAAATATGAGTATGCCTTAATCAATTCTGATCTTGTTCTTATGCTTGTGGTGTGGCAGGAACTATGGTAGCGGCGAATTAGGCAGCTGTGGATCTGGATCTTCTAGTGGTTTGCAGGTGTGGTGGGGGGCTTGTTGGTGGCACCACAATGATGGTGGGCGGTGGCTAGTTGGTGGGGCAACTAGAGGGGGCTCGATGGTAATGGGTGGGGTGGTCAAATATGGTGGGTAGGTGCAATTGCGGGCTGCTGGGGTTGGCGGCTGGCGATTGTGGGTTTTCGGGTCGTGATGGAGGTGGGGATTTGTAGGTTGGTAGTCGTGGGGGGTTTGGTTGCAGGTAAGTTGGTAGCCGTGGGGCAATTGGAGAGGGCTTGTTATCACATGAGTTATGGTTTTTTGATAAAACGCCTTGTGATGCGATCTAACAACCCTCTAGCGAATGTTCTCATATCTGTTGAGGTTCTTTAACGCTCTTGAGATAATCTCAGATGAACCTTCAATCGAGACAACTTCTAGTAGCAAAATTTTCTATTCTATCCTGAAATTTGCTTATTTTATTTGTCAGAGTGACATAATTCTTCTGCTCCAAATATATAACCTCCCATAGTATTTGAGCATCAAGTCCTAGTATATCTATTATACCAATCTGACGTCAACTAATTTTTGAAAAGGGACATCTACCAATTTACTAAAAAATATGTTCATGTATACTCACTAATCACAGTTCTAATTTAACTCCAAAGGAATAAACATAGAACCGTGGGCTTTCTGGTCGCTGGTGCTCTATGTTTTTTGGTTTATGAAACATGGACAGTTCTTGTGATTTAGGAGGTGATATTTTAGTCATGTAACTTCTAGGCCTTGACATAGCTCATGAGATAAGATTATAGTCCTTACTTGATTTTCTCAGTAGTGCAATAGACATTTATACATTTTGCTTCTCCTTAGACATCAGAGTTACCCATATCGTGAATGAATACCTCTTTTAGGACAATGAAAAACTGAATCTACCCCAAGTACTAGAACATAAAGGTACAACAATGAATATTAGGATGATGATATCTGTTTCCCTTTCACTTTATGTGGGAAATAAAACAATAGAAAGGCGAGGTTTGTGGATAGTTTAGCTCAAAGGGACAGCAAAGGCCACAAGGCACGTAGTACATCTAAAGTGTGATTGTAATGGCCATCGCCATTTCAACTGCTTAGGAAGGCATTTTGGCAAAATGGGCAAGCGCACAAATAAACGCACGAAGCCTGATTCATTGGACTGCTTCGATTTTATTTTCATTTTCAAGCTTGAGCTATTGAAAGCACGAAATATAAGGGAGAAGAGAGTGAATGAAAATAAAGTTGCAATAATCCTATAGTACTTCTAATACCTTGAATCAAGTTGTTGTGCATAGATTTCATCCAATAGAAGACTTCCCTTCTATTGTTTTAAGGCATGCGTACACATACAAATAATTGCATGAAGCCTGTTGCCTTTGTTATTCCTAGCTAGGACTGTTTTCAAATTGTTGTCTTGCGCTTGATCTACTGAAAGCATGAAAAGGAAAATGGAGAGAAGAGAGAGGATGTAAAATAAAATTGCAATAATTGTAGTAGTACCAATTCCTTGATCAAGTTGTTGTTCACATGCTTCATCCAAGAACCCTTCCTCTTGTGTTATGACATAATTACCCACGCAAACAAATGCACACAGCCAGCATTCAAATTTTCTTTCTTGAGCAAAATAAAAATAAAAATAGGAAGGAGTGAGGGAGGATGAGACTAGTGGGGAAGCAAGGAAGTGAATGACAATGGGTTGGAGATCATCAGATGAGAACAAGAGGAGATACAAACTCGAGAGACAAGGAGATACAACCTGTCACGTAGTGTCAATGTTGTTTGAAAAAAGGTTAAAAGATAACTGTTGGCAAAGGGTCCAAATTTTCTTGCATCAGTGATTGTTTCCAAACGAATTGCATCTAAAATAAGAAATGATAAAGATTCCACGAATGTAGAAATGACAAAGGTTCAACAAATAAATATTATTGGTTAAATGTCCCATTTGTTTGATTTCTTGTAATATGATGACTAAAATTATTGAATTAATAAAAATTTCAATTTAAATAAGATTATATGAGAGAGTTCAAAATTGATGAAATTTGGCGTTGTTGCAGCTAAAAATATGCTCCGCGTATTTTGCGGAACCCGAGCCTGGACCGATGACCTGCAAGACAGAAAACGAGTGACTGCCGGGTGGGGTTCTCGGCGGAGAACTCTCCGATGCTTAAGTGAGAGCGGAGCTACAGAATAATCACGCTGAAAACTCATGAATTGTGTAATTGTCCTTAGATCTGGGGGGTAGACTCCTTTATATAGTTGTGAAAGGAGAGTCCTAGTAGGACTGGGCCGTAGGCCAGATGTGTCAAGATCGGGTTAGGATCCTCGAGGATCACGTCACAATCTCTGAGGACTCTTTTAGAATCCTGATAAATCTCATAGTTTGACTGGGATTCGCCGGGTGTCCCCTAATTATTGGGAGTTATATTTGAGTTATATCATAAGCCCCCCACTTCCTTAGCTAAAATGTTTGGCTGAGGAAGTTTATACCTGGTGTCTCGAGGCACGCGTCAGATTTGTAAGGGATTCTCCATCCACTTGTTGACGTAACAATATTTCTCTCCTCCATGTGCTCCGACCTAAGCGGGAGCTTAAGCCTTGGAACTTTGCCCAAGTAGGGCGCTAGAACCCTAGCTCTCGAGAGCCAAGTCTTAGAATGTCACCTGAGTAGGCTATTCGGAATCATCTTTAGGAAGACGAATCATGGGATCTCGAGATCCTTTAGAGGCTGTGCCCCATGGTAGCCTAACACAAAGCTGTGCATGCAAGTTGTTGCATGTGCTAAGTGTTTGAATGTCCCCATGAGGGGTCACCTATCCTTGGAGGGTGTTCATTTTATGCAAGGGTGTGTTCGTTGGCTCGATCCGACCACGTCATGCTTGCGTTTTACTTTGTCGCGAACTCTTATCATCAGCTAAGAGATGGCAAAGAAGCCTCGCACTCACGCTTGGCTGGGTTTTGAATTGACAAAGAATGGTGGGGGGATGAAGTCCCATAGTCCTTTGCCGTTTCACGGTTATAATTGTAGCTAAACCGTTCGGATAAAACTCGAGCTCTATCCTGTTGCCCTTAGGGGTGTTCGTCCTTCGAGGGACCACCATTGAGGTTTGACGGAACTTAAAGTCCTCATCATACGTGCCCTTGCGGGCAGACAGAGCGCAAAGCTCATGAATATACCCTCGAAGGGTTGACGGAACGTTAGAGTTCTCATCATAAGTGCCCTTGGGGGCGGATGGAACCCTCAAGGGTTTGACGGAACGTAGAGTTCTTATCACACGGGCCCTCGAGGGCGGATGGAGCGCAAAGCTCATGAATATACCCTCGAGGGTTTGACGGAACTTAAGAGTTCTCATCATACGGGCCCTCGAGGGCGGATGGAGCGCAAAGCTCATGAATATACCCTCGAGGGTTTGACGGAACTTAAAGTTCTCATCATACGGGCCCTCGGGGGCGGATGGAGCTCGGAGCTCATGCAGATACCCTCGGGGGTTTGAAAGAACTTAGAGTTCTTGTCATACGCACCCTCAGGGGCGGGTGGAGCACAAAGCTCATAAAAATACCCTCGAGGGTTTGACGGAACTTAAGAGTTCTCGTTGTACATGCCCTCGGGGGCGGATAGAGCGCGGAGCTCATGCAAATACCCTCGAGGGTTTGACGGAACTTAAGAGTTCTCGTCGTACGCGCCCTCGGGGGCGGATGGAGCGCGGAGCTCATGCAGATACCCTCGAGGGTTTGACGGAACTTAAGAGTTCTCATCGTACGCGCCCTCGGGGGTAGATGGAGTTCGGAGCTCATGCAAATACCCTCAAGGGTTTGACGGAACTTAAGAGTTCTCGTCGTACGCGCCCTCGGGGGCGGATGGAGGTCGGAACTCATTCAAATACCCTAAGGGGTTTGACGGAACTTAAGAGTTCTCGTCGTACGCGCCCTCGGGGGCGGATGGAGCTCGGAGCTCATACAGATACCCTCGGGGTTTTGACAGAACTTAAGAGTTCTCGTCGAACGAGACCTCGGGGGCGAGATGGGGCGCGAAGCTCATGCAAATAACCTCGTGGGTTTTACGGAACTTAAGAGTTCTCATCGTACGCGCCCTCGGGGGCGGATGGAGCACAGAGCTCATGCAGATACCCGAGGGTTTGACGGAACTTAAGAGTTCTCGTCGTACGCGCCCTCCGGGGGGATCGAGCTCGTAAAAATACCCTCGAGGGTTTCAGTCGAAGCAACGTGTACTTGTGGTTGTGGCGCTGAATAAGAAGGCGCGGGGCATTGAGCCCGTAATATGGCCGCTACTATGAAGCCCCCCTGTCTGAGAAGGCACAGGGCATTAAGCTCGTAATATTGCTGACATCATAAGATATGAAACTCCCTGCCTTTGAGAAGGCGTAGATATATAAAGACGTCTTTTCGGCTTATATGTAGGGCCCAATCGCAAGAAGACCAGATGCGTTGGTAGCATGCGCTGGTGTGAACATTTGACCGTTCATAGTCGGTCACTGTATGACAGGATAGATCACAAGATAATAAGAAATGCCGAGTCGGCAAGATACTGCAGCAGAAACCCTAGGCATGACTTCCAGTTGCAGGGTGCTGTGTATTTGTTCCTCACTTTATGAAGTGGTTTATACGTCACCATTTAATGTTTGTTGGTGCTGTGTAAGCCCTTAATGCTTTTAAAAGGTGTGGCATGTGCGAAATAAAGGAGACCTCGTGTGTCTAAAATATAAATGTGCCTTTTTGTGGGGGTTAATGTAAAAAGAGAGAATTTGACCTATTCTCTTTTGTCTGTCCCCTTTCTTTCATTGACAGAAGAGTAGCCACCGGCTTGGTAATGCGACGCCGGTGAAGGATGCCACGGTGGTGGCGGCGCCGTCGCTGGTGTGAGGACGGAAGGGTCCCTAACGATGGTTGGTAGCTAGATCTGGACTAGGGGCCAGATTTGGACGGAGACATGATCGCCGTTGACCGCGTGGACCGGATCTGAACCGGGTGGCGAGGTGGCCGGCGACGCTGCAGTGAGGCGGCGCCAAGGTAGGGCGACGGTGAAGGATGGCGGCAGTGCCTTTACCGTAGGAGTGGTGAAGACGCCGATTTGGTGTGGCGGTCGGTTGGCGGCAGCATTGTTTCCGCCGTTTCTTCCTTTGTTCCTAATTCTTTTTCTCTTCTTTTTATTTTTTTTTACTGTTGTTTGAGTTGTTGTCGCTGCTTTGGCAGCTTTGTCGCGGCCATGCGGCTGACTTCGGCGGCCATGGTTGCGGAGGCATTGGGCCTTTTTGCTGAGGCCGTTTGTGCGTGGAGTTGGCCGGAGTGGAAGCTTCGGCGGGCTTCGAACAACCCCATATATTTCCTCTGTTTTGCGTTGATGACGGTAGGAACGTTTGACGACAATAAGGCCGTCAGTAGCTTGGCTGCCGGCGGTTCGATCGTTGCTCCAGTAGCTTCGTCGCGGAGATCGGTGGTGACTCTGGTAATGATGGTTGTGCAGGCGTGAGGCTGCCCGTGTAGGCACCTTTGCTGCGGTGGTGCCGCTGGTGGTTCTGCCATAGGATGCCGACGGCACCTCACTCTTTTTTTGTGACGACAATTGGTCTGAGACCTGTGACGACGGTGGTTATGTCGGTGGTTCGACACGTAGTCGCCGGTGGCTCGCGGTATAACTGTCAAATTTTCTTGAGGTCAAACGAGTAGGCTGGCAGGTCCCACAGATGGCGCCAATCTGTTGCAGCTAAAAATATGCTCCGCGTATTTTGCGGAACCCGAGCCTGGACCGATGACCTGCAAGACAGAAAATGAGTGACCGCCGGGTGGGGTTCCCGGCGGAGAACTCTCCGATGCTTAAGTCAGAGCGCAGCTACAGAATAGTAACTCTGAAAAAGCATGAATTGTGTAATTCCCTATACCTGGGGGTTAGACCCCTTTATATAGCTGTAGGAGGAGAGTCCTAGTAGGACTGGGCCGTTGGCCAGATGTATTAAGATCGTGTTAGGATTCTCGAAGATCAAGTCACAATCTCTAAGGACTCTTTTAGAATCCTGATAAATCTCCCAGTTTGACTGGGATTCGCCGGGTGTCCCCCAATTATTGGGAGTTATATTTGAGTTATATCAGGCGTAATTCCAGTGCAGAACTCATCTTTTATATTGATGAGATGATGATTAACAGATTGAATTAGCGGATGCTCTTTAATGAATATGTAATCAAACAACAAGTCTCCACACATTTTCTGTGCATTGGCTCGATGCTTGGCAAACGAAAGCTCTTCGGTTATGAAGCTTTGTATGTCAATATGAGGAATTACATCCTTAGTCTAATGTAAGATTTCCTCATGTTTAATATTTATAGAAGGAAAGATGCAAGGTCATTTAATTATAGTCAGATCAAGATGTACAAATTTAGCTCATTCTCCATGTTCTTTCAAAAATAGTTCCTTTTAAGAGTGGTTGAGAAGTTGGATTGACTTTTTTTGGGGGTTAATAGCATAGATACTATGGGTTAAATATACTTTAGTACCTCAAAAGTACGCAAAATCCTCACTTGAGAACCTAAATATTTGACTTTTACAATTAAGGGTTTAGAGATTCAGTTAGGCCATTAGTAAGTACTTCTGTTCAAATCCCTAACTTGGAGACAAAACCGTCAGGGGCAAAATCGTCCACGCAGATTTGGTTTTTTTCTTCTCTTATCTTTTTCTATTGCTCACCGCCACACCCTTAGCCCCAGCCACCACCACCCGTAAAATCCTCACTTGAGAACCTAAATATTTGATTTTTACAATTAAGGGTTTGAGGCCATTAATAAGTACTTCTGTCAAAATCTCTAACTTGGATACAAAACCGCTAGGGGCAAAATCGTCCATGCAAGTTTGGTTCTTTTTTTCTCCTATCTTTTTCTATTGCCTACCGCCACACCCTTAGCCCCACCCACCACCACTCCGAGAAGACGCACCAAAATTTTGACGGAGTTGGACCTTCCCTTGTCCAAATAAAAGTCAGCCCAATTTTAATGGTTGGCCTTTTAACAAAAGAAGATTAAAGAAAGCCCAAAAATTAATGGATATGGCTCTATTATAAAATGTTTTTGGAGATGCTGCAGGGAAGAGATTGATATGAACTTAGCCATATATTCCATCCAAATAAGAAGTACGTTACAAATGAAGTACTTGAATATTTTGGAGATAAAAACATATATAAGATATAGTGACTTGTGAGCCCAAGTTTATCATGTGAAGTCAAAGAAATGAAAAGATAAGCTAAGGCTTATCAAAAAGGGTGGAAGATTACCTTCTGTTAGGATATAAAATAGAGGACTCTCTCTCGGAAAAAAAAGGGGAGAAAAGAGAGCAAAGGAGGATGAAGGAGAAAAAGTGAGGAACAAAATAGTGGAAGAAGTGAATCAAAGGAGAAACAAAAGAGAAAGGACAAAGGGAGAGAAGTCAACAGAAGACTTAGCAAAGCAAAGGAAGAGAGCCATTGTCGCGGCAGAAAGGAAAGAAGAAAAGAAGGAAAAAAAGAGGGAAGTATGGGATTAAGGTGAATCCCATTTCTTTTTCTTTATTTCTAAACTTTTCTTTACTTCATGTAAAAATCTCATGATGTATTAATATTCATGAAGAAATGAGGTTTCGTATATTTTTTGTTTGTCATTTATGTTGGATTTGATACTTGTGTTTCTTTAATCGGAGATGGTCATTGAAATGCAATTTTTATATACACGTATCTTTTTTTAAAAAAAAAGGCCATCACAATTTATTTTGCCGCTTCTTTATTTCCTGTTTTTCTTTTCTGTGTCAACCAAGCCAGCGGTTACTATTGCAATACTGCAATGGAAATAGTGTTGCTACAGAAGAAAGAGAAAGGAAGGGAAAAAATGGGGAAAATATTTGGTTGGCCCATACATGGCTGAAAATATTTTCGTTTTTTTATCTTTATTCTTTTTGCCATATATTCTTATTATTAAGACTGGAATTTTGAAAAAAAAATTATATATATATATATAGGGACGCGATCAACTGCCCGCGCTGGCAAACTAGTTTTCTTGCTAGCGCGATCTGACCGTCTATCCATGATTTATGGACAGTTCAGATTAAATCTTATCCCTCAATAGTGCTAGATAATCCTAATACTTTAATATATTTGCAATCTGACCCAAAAACTTTAGAAAAATATAATTTTATGCACCCTAATACTTCGTCACATACAATATAAACTATAAAGTTATTTCAGGATATAATTGCTACTTACAGAGATGCTACTCTTGGTCCTTGAATGTACGCCCGCCATACTTCTCCTATTACTTTTCGATATCCAAGATTTTCATTAAGTGAACACACAGCTCGTTGCCTTACGTTGCTCAGATTTGGCTAATGACTATTATCAAACACTCTCAAGCTTCCAGGATATTGGTTTGAAAAATTGCAGTAGAAGACATTGTACTAAAATCAATACCTCTTTATTTATACTGGAAACAAATTTTACATAAGAGCAATAAAAATGAAGGCTGCCTTCTATTGTTGCACACGTTAATTCTTAGCACACTTTACACTCTTATACACGTCACTCTCTTACACACTTCACAATCTTTCAGACCTTTTCTGCATTCTAACTCTTGCTTTGACCTGTTTTATAGAAGAAAGGACCAGACACATAAGATTCTTCAATAGTGAAAAAATCCTCTATTATCTTTGGTAGGGCCTCTTTTGTTTTATTATGGCAGGCATCTTTTTTTTTTCCCACTTGGTTCTTTCATTTTTTGCTGGCATCTATGACCATTTCGATCATGCTTATCATGTGGTCCCGAACCTTCTTGTATAGCTCAAAATTTTGGCTAGGAAGATCAGGTTCTTCTTGTCCTTGGTTGTTGAATTGTTCATAGAGCTTGATTACCTGATCTTGACCCTGTTTGGAGGGCTCTATGGATGCTTTACACCACTTCAGGATTATTATCCTTCGTCCATCGCAGAAATATGCTTCTATGGGATCGACTACCATGTTTTCAATGGTTACATGGACACAGTTGATTTTTTTGATCTTGTCTTTTATCGGATTATAGGTGTTCCATAGCTCATCCTTGTGTGGTCAGTAGAAATGCATTCACCCTTTATTAGCGAATCGATAAATGAACCAAATTTCGCATGGTTGGTAGATTTTGGTGTCGATTCTGTCTTCCAGTGTTGACAGTATTTGGACTATGATAATATGTCGACTGAATCCCATAACTCCAAGAGCATATCGAATTATAGCTGCAAGACTATTGATGAGTTGCCAATCATCTTGATTTATTTCGAATGTGTCTACGAGTCCATGTTCAATCCATTTAAGTTCAACCTTATCTAATGGTAAATGAGGCTTGGCCATCCATAATCCCAATTGAGAAATCCCTTCATTTCTAGCTTGCGAATGATCTCTTCGTGTTCATTCTCCATCCTAGCTAATTCTTTTATTTTATTAGCGATATCAGCTGGGACCAATGATTATAGTTCTTCTCACAATTGGATTCTTTTTTTTTCTTGTAGGACTATCATTCATTCTTCATCGTTTATATTAAGCCTTTCTTCTAAGTGCTTAAAATACTCAGTAATTGACTAAGGGTTTTTCGTAACTCTTTTTGGTAATTTTCCCTAAGACAATGCCATACATTTCCAAAGAGTTTTTTACTCTCTTCACATAATCCTGGATCATAAAACGTTTTTATTTTATTATCATTGGCTTGTGTTATGGTAACATTTTGTTTTCAAGAGTTTTTTTCATCTTTGTCAGTTGCCACTTTTCTTTGTAGATCCCAGTTGTTAGGATAGTAATTCTTTATTTTCTTGCCTATTTGTTTGTGCGCCTTTTTCTCAAGGTTTCAGCCTTACTCCCTTTTGTTCCAAAACTTATGCATTGTTTTGAACGCATAGTTTTGTATTGCTCTGTTTTAGGTCTTGCGGGTTGGTAGTTTCAACCATCTTCTTCCACTATCCGGGGAGGATTTTTGAATGACAAAGAACTGTCATTCTCTTTGCTAGGATAAATGACGTAGTAGTCAAATTTTCCTGATGGTTCTCTCAGTAGACCAACTTCAGGATCTACTGGTTCATACATTTCTTTTAAGGCTCTTTGAGTAGTCTTTTTTTAGGTAACAACACCTCCTTGCATCATTAAGCATAATTTTCTGGTTAGGCTACCTGCAAATGCATTTTTGGCTGATGAGATGTATTCTACATCAAAAGTATAATAACTTAACCATTGTTGTCATTGATAAAGTCTTGTTTGACTAATATCCCTTATGTCTCTCTTAAGGAAAACTTTAAAACCCCTATTATCTGTTCTGATAAGAAAGTGTTCTGAAACTAAAAATATGTAAAAAGATTTTATGCCACGTTTTATAGCTAAAAACTATTTTTCGTTTATGTGATACCGAGTTTCTGCATCCTTAAAGGTTCCACTCCAGTATCCACGTAGATGTTCTTGAACTTGATCAGGGGGTATTGCTTTTATTATTGCACCCCATCAATATTCAGAGGTGTTAGTTTCTAGAACTAGCTTGTCTCTTTGTTTAGGCAAGCTTAGTTTTGGGAAGGTTTTAACCTGACTTTTTATCCAAATAACATTTTGGGTATCTTCATCATCCCATATCCATTTTCCTTTTCTAAGCTTTTTACTTAAGGCTCTGTTAAGTTTGATAAATTCGGGATGAATTTTCTCGCGTAATTTAACAACCGAATAAACCTTTGAAGTTGTTTTACATCATTGATTTGTTCTGGAAATGGCTTTATTTTTTCAGCAATGAGATCTTGGGGGACAATTTTTCTACTGTTTTTGATTCTCAATCCTAGAAAGTTAATGGTGGTTTGTTACCATCCACATTTCTTTTATGATAGTACTAATCCACGGTCAATGAATTCTTGTGCTATCTTTTTTAGATGATTTCTATGTTCTTCTCTGGTTTTTGAGAATACTAATATGTCATCTATGTACACCACACAATAATCTCCGTGCTTTCTAAAAATGTTATCCATCCTCCTTTGGAATAAAGGCGGAGCATTTTTCAATCTGAATGGTAACACCGTCCATTCATATTGCCCTTGTGGTGCGCTAAAGGTAGTTAATGGAATTGATAATTCTTTCATTTTGATTTGTCAATATCCGCTTTTTAAATCAAACTTTGAGAAAAAGTTGGCTAGCTGGATTTTATTTATCAGCATATCCTTATTTGGAATTTTATAGTCATCTTTGATTGTTGCTTTGATTGTTGCTTTGATTGTTGCTGTGTTGAAAGCTCTATATCTATGACTAATCTGACTTTTCCTCTAGCTTGTTCTGCATGGATTTTTACCATGAAAGTCGGACTTGAATGAGGACTTTCGCTAGGTCTTATTAACTCTTGTTTTAATATTTCAGGAATCTGCCGTTCAAATTTCTGAACCATCTCAAAACTATGTTGCATTAGTTTTACGTTAACCACGTAATCTTTTTCCTTGAGGGTCAAAGTTGTCCAAGGTTTATCTTTTCCCATAATTTTAGCGGGTCATTAGTAAAATTATTTTCTGATCTTTTTTATGCTATCAAGACTAGGAATTTATTTTCCTTGTTTACATTGATAATGTTGTTTATTTCTTTAAGCGAACTGTCATCTTTTTTGGTTACTTCTTCTTTAAGTAACTCTTCCTTGGTTACTTCTTCTTTAAGTAACATTTTCCATGAGACTGCTTTGTTCTCCTCACCACGCTGGGCTGTGTAGAGAGACTCACTCTTGATATGCTTATGGATTTCTTCTAATTTTTCTAGAAAGAAAATCATATTTACATATTTGAACAACATATTTTAAGAACGGAATTTTTTGACGTTGTATCTCAATATGAAACTCTTTCTGAATAAATGGTCAATTTTCTGCTTGTTTGAGGAAAGTATTTCCGATTATAAAATCACCATCTAAATCAACGAATTGGATTACTCGCTCTATAATGAATTGTTTCCCATTTATTATGACCGGAATATCATATGCTTCATGTTCTGGTTCGAACTTATCACCATTTGCCATGCGCATGTTCATGAGTTGATCTGTTTGGATTCATTTTTCAGATTTTTTCTTCTTCAGGAAAGAAAAGAAGAAGAAAAAATGAGTTAAATCATAGTCTAAATACCTAGACTGATTAGAGGGTAATATTCCTGATCGTGCTGGCAGTAGGATGCTCCAGTATCTACTAAAGTATCTATTTTAAAAGGGTGATAACCCTGAAAGTCGAAACTTAACTCTATATAAAAATTATTTGGACTTACCGCCATCCGTTTGTTATTCATTTTTTTGAACTTTCTTTTACTTTTTATAATACCTATAATGTCTTGAATACCCTTTTCAAGCTCATCTCATGTCAAACCCTTTTCTTTAAGCTTCTTCCTGACAGTGTCATTTACTGACACTACAAGAAATAAGGCCTTTAGCGACGGATTTTCCCGTCGCTAAAAGCCTATATTCCGTCGCTAAAAGATTTAGCGACGGAATACCCGTCGCTAAAAATCCCTCGTATAAAAGGCCGTTACTAAAAGTTTTGGAATTATAAAATCCGTCGTCTAATATAGAACTTTTGGCGACGGATTTATTTCTAAATTAGCGACGGAATATCTGTCGCTAATTATGTTTACATTTTTTAATTTATTTTCTTCTTTAAGGAAATTAGCGACGGATCAATATTTTAGCGACGCAATTAATCCGTCGCTAAAAGTCATTTTTTTAACCTTTTTTTTTCAATTTTTTAATTCCTAAACCTGTAATAAAAAACTCAAACCAATTGGGTCTCATCCTCTGTCAACAATCTCAATATCTCAAATGCACGATTAACAATCTAAAATCATCAATTAATAACAACCTAAAATCATCGATCAATAATCACAATTAACAACCTAAAATTATCAAACAAATAGTCAATGTTCAAATAACACAAAATTGTTCAAAATTTACATATCCGAAGCGATTAATTTAAAATATTGTCTAATTACTGCTCAAAGTTCAACATTGGGGGAAAGCAATTTTTTCACAAGTGCTATGATCAAACACCAGCACTTGAAAATGTATTTGCCCCATGTGTTCAAAGATTACAAAATCTCCTAGATGAAGGTCATACTGCTGCACGAATTCGTTCCAACCCTCTTCGAAGCAAAGTTCTTCTTGGCCAACCTTCTTCTTCAATTTAACAGGCCATGACCCCTTGCGGCTGGTTAAAGTTGCTTCAAATCTCAACGTGGTAAGCAATCTGCAAAATATGCTACCGGCATGGCCCAACATATTCATAATACAATAAGACAGGTAAGTTTTTAACCAACGATAAAACTTTTAACACGCGCGAAAACACAGAGAAAGCGAGATGGCATACAAGTTCTGCATGAAAACCAGGCATCATGACCTTGAAGAAGTGCCTGCCGACTGAAACATCCTTGTTCACCGAAGCAGAAGCCATTTAACCTACTTTAACATAAAAAACCAATCGGGCATTATTCAATTGATGAGCATCAATTTTATAGCTGAATTAAATCTATTACTGCAAAAGGCATACATTATTTAGTATTCCATACAGATCTTCACCTACAATATATGTCCTAACGAGCAGACTCTGTCGTGGCATTACGTTGGATTGAGGTACCCCTAACATGTGGAAGCCAAAGGTATAGAGACACGCTTAATCTCGAATTTCGAGTAATCACAAAGGATATAAAAGAAATAACTCTATGTAACTTTGACCCAGTTGTGTACGTGATGATTTTGTGATACTCTTTCAACAATTCACAGTTATTCTATATGATTCTTTTCGTCTCAAAAAATTTGCTTTTTAGAAAATCTAAAGTATATAGCTAATATGACTAACACAAGCGAATGACAAACAAATAGGGGACTCTTTCGCACTGCTAATAGGCTAATAGCTAGTGTATGACCGAAATGAATTCCTGATTCTATTAGGAATTCATTAGCCGATAGAGTCAAGATGTTCTGCTATCATTAGCCGATATCCCACTGCCTAACGGTGCATTCAATATCCAAATGCCAAACTACTCAGCCATGGGTTGGTAGCTATGATGTTAGGCTTTGTTGATGATGGTGGTAGCAGGTAGTAAGGGGTTCAATGGGGGTGGTGATGATGAAGGTGTATTAGAGGGGTGATTGTGGTGGTTACATGTAATAGGTTAAAGATGTTTTGTCAGGTAGTAAGGGGTTCGTGAATTTGTTGTTAAAGACGTTTTGTAACTAGCGGTAGATTTTGCATACAGTTACCAAAAGAGTCATTGAATGCGTTGTCGTAATCTATGCCTCTCTAATCTCAACCTCACAAAACCAATTACAACTGGAGAATCTTCAGTCTTCACTAATGTTAGAATAAAAGTAGAAGCAAACCAAAGCTGAAACTTGGATGCGGAGATACAACTATTAACTAGCAGTTTGGGATTGCACGCAATTGAATTAAAAGAAGTACAGGTTTGAGAGCAAGTACAAATATTCCACGCTTTTAATTAGAGTGCAATAGTACAGGTTTGAGAGCAAGCTGATAAACCTCCCAAGTTGGGAGCGAAAATTCGAGAATCTCAGGGAGATCCGTGGCCTACCTACGAGAATTCTGCAACTAAGGTTTCAGGAACAAGGTACAATGTTCTGGTTATATTTTGGGCACGCTGGACGCTTTTTGGGGGTTAATGCCTTTATTAGAAACTAGAGAAGGGCATATCCTTGACTGAAGCAATATAGGAGAGCAAATGATACTACAAACCCTAGTGATGTTAATACCTCTCCTAGTTTGGACTAGTCCACTCCAAAAGGCTTTATGTGGCATTCATTATTGACATTTTCTACATCTGTAGCTACACAGAGGAACAGGCTAGATTGAATAAGGATTTGATACTATCAATCCCCTATACGAGGGTATGCAAATTTGTCTTTCATTCGAGAAGTGATGTTGGCACTATTGCGATTCTTCATGTTTGGCCATCGGTTGAACGGAATTTTGATAGTGAATTTCAAAAGCTTAAGAGTCTTAAGGGGATAAAGTGTCGATTCTTTTGTTGTGAGCTTTAGATAGACTACGGTTAAATTGTTTACAGTCCATCCCAAGGAATGGACTGGAGTAAATGAACTTTACCCCTTTCCACCCAAATGCCATAGACTGTCCAAATCTTCTCATTTTTAGTATTTCCTTCACCAGTAAAGCGGGTTTTGAGATTCCAGCTTATGCCTTGACATTTGATGCACCTGCTCTAAGCAATCAGCAAAACTACATTTCAAGAATTGGAACTTTCGATTGAGGGATAAATATAATAAAAATAGTTATGCAATTATAAAGAAGGAGCGAAGAAAAAAAAAGAATTCCTCATCAGACTAAACATAATAACCCTAGTTATGCAATTATAAGCATTGGAACTTCAATCTGGCC
This sequence comes from Escallonia rubra, assembly GCA_033065855.1. NCBI lineage: Eukaryota > Viridiplantae > Streptophyta > Magnoliopsida > Escalloniales > Escalloniaceae > Escallonia > Escallonia rubra. The sequence continues at coordinate 197,671 of JAVXUO010001951.1, read as the reverse complement.
CAAGAATTGAATAAATGTTGCACAAGAATTGAATAAATAAGACAAAACGGAACTTACCTTAAGGCACAATAGCCGGCGGCAGTGGAGGGCGGCGGCGTCAGTGGCGCGACGACGGTGGTAGTCTTTTCACGCGGCGGCAGTGGAGGGAGAGGTCACCGTGGAGCGGGATTGCCGGAGGTGGGTCACCGTGTAGGGGGATCGCCGGAAGTGGGTCACCGTGTAGGGGGATCGCCGGAAGTGGGTCACCGTGGAGGTTGGTCGCCGGAGCAGAACAGCGGTGAGAGATTTTTGAGAGAGAGAAACGGGGGAAGAGAAAGAAAGGCAGATCCGGTCGTTTTTATCGAGGAATTTTAGCGACGGATTGGGCCCGTCGCTAAAAGTCCGTCGGTAAATCAATTTTATAAAACCCTCGAAAAAATTAATTTTATAAAAAAGTTTTAGCGACGGTAATTCCGTCGCTAAAAGACCGACGCAAAAAAATTGTCGGGAAAAACTTTCGCCGACGGTAACTTCGTCGGTAATAAGTTTTTAACGACGGAATTTTACCGACGGTGGTATCCGTCGGTTAAACTAGTTTTTACCGACGGATTTTTATCCGTCGGTAAAACTCCGTCGCTAAAAACGTGTTTTCTTGTAGTGTGATGTTGTGGTCATTGGATGTATTGCTTCTACACGTGTTGACATACTTCGTCTGATTGGAATAGTAACTGTTTTGTACCCTATGATGTCTTCATCAGAACTGTCTTCTTCTTTGATAGCCTCTTCTACCATTTTTTCCTTTCCTTTACCTTTTGAATTTGTAGACGTGGAAGGTGTAGAAAAGATGGAATGTCTCCTTGGTTCTTCAAGAATGACAACACCTTATTTTCCCTAATATGCATGTGTTCTAATTGTTTACTAGCTAATCCTTCTCATATCACCCATTTTTTAGGCCATGATAGTTGCTTTGGATTTATTTTCCGTGCTTTTATGGCTCGAACATTACTACTTGTTTGTTCAAATAGTTCCACTTCGCTATTTTGTGTTTTACTTAGTGGATTTGTGGTATTTACCACTTTGTAGACTAAGCAATATTGTACTGCAATATTTTTGCAGACTTCTCGTAGTTCGGTCATACCTTGGGTCTGAATTCTCAGTCTAATGCTTTATTAAGATATGGATCTTTTAAGGACATGAAGTAGTTTGGTGTAGTTTTAAACTAAACTGGTCTGTTATACAAGTTACTTTGGATACCCCCTATTAGGGCTTTTTCAAAAGTTTTTCACCGATTATCTGGTAAACAACATATTACTGGTGTATCTCTTCCATCTATGAATAATGGACAAAGACTAACTTGTATCATACCAATATGGACATAGTGATATCCTTCTCTAAGTATTGTTTTGCCTTATCTACCTTGAAGAGAGGAATGTCTAGTATTCTCTCTTCAGTTTGACCTACCGAGGTTTCTCCTTCGGAGATCTCTACATTCATCTTACTTCTGAACCTGAATATGGACTTCTCTATATTTCTCCAACCTTAATTTTAGGCATCTCACAAACGGTTTATAATATAACCGAGAGTCTCTTCCTCAATTGATTCACTCTAACTAATTTTATTATTAGATAAGGGAATCATCTCTTCTATATGGTCATAGATTTTTGACATCATGAAGATCATGCCTACGCCTTTTAAAGTTTTGTTTAAACTTTCATCGTTATCTGATGTTATTTCATCATCAGACTCATAGTCGTATTCTGAAACAATTCTGCTTCATCTTCGGAATCTAATTTGTATCCTCATGCTGGCACGTATCTTTCTTTAGCAAATAAGAAAAATCTTATATTTTGTTTTCTTTTCTTACTTGGATATTTATTTGCATAATATCCTTTTTTGCCACATAACCAGCAACAATCACACTCTTGTGATGATTTTCCTTTTGGACATGAAGGTTCTTTATACGGAATATTAGATTTCTTTCTAATATATCTTCCCCATGATTTTTCTCTTGATGGATTAAATTTTCTTTTCTGAAAAAATTTCCACTTCTTCACAAATCTTTTTTCTTTCCAAACATTTTCTTCCCGAATTTTTTCTTTGTGAAGTTTGGCTTCTTTTCGCAACCATAAACTTCTTTGTGAAGTTTGGCTTCTTTTCATTCCTTTGGTTTCTTAAACTTGTAGATTTTGTATGTTATTTTAAGATGAGTTAAAGTGTAGGATATGCTCTAGTTTAACTTGATTGTAATGTGTATAACTTTATTAGGTTTTTTGTTACTTTTTGACATTTGTCGTTATGTATACAGAGTCATAGAAATGTCGTGACCTAATATATGTGAACTTTAGAACAGAGCGACTGTGTAACTTTAAATTATCAATGCAATTCTCCTATTTTATCCACACCCAAAAAAAAAAAAAGAGAGAGAGAACCTTAAAATCACCAAAGTTTTTGTTTAAGATGCATTAGGTCATAAAAAGAGTTAAAAGACCATACATCTATTGAATCATAAAAGTTGCGTACTAGACAAATGATTTAATCCAAAAACTTAACATAACCAAAATTTTAAAAATAGCAAAGTTTAAGATGCATTTGGTCATCAAAAGAGTTAAAAGGCCCTTGACTCGTGTTTTGTAACCCAGTACGTATAGAGAGTAGAATATTATATGTGGACCTCCGCCTCGAAGCTCTTTTAAGTCATAATAACTTCGACCCTTCAAGCTCCTGTTACGTGTAAAAGACAAATAATTATTGTTGCGCACTCAAGCCGAACCAGTGCTGATACTTTGGCAAAAACGAAGCACCTGTGATACATGGGTTGTAACTTTCTGCATCTTCGACTTTTCCAACCCCTCTTTCTTGCCCCACCTGCCGGTTCTCACTTTTTTGTCTTTTCAAATATCAAGAACAATGGTCATGATGGGAAGTTGGTGCAACTCCTGAGAATGGGTAAATTCACTCCAAATTAGGATTGAAGTTGGGTTAGTTACAAGTGCCACTGAATTTATCAAATCCTGTACATATCAGCCTTCCCTTGACGATGGAAGTTCTCTCTTGACAAATTGGAAGGAATGAGTTTGGAATGTCCCGCTGTAACGCTATTAGAGGATTGCCATGTTTACGTTACATAAACTTAGACATCAAAGGATCTGTTGCTACTCAATACACGTCTCAAAGAATGACAAAAGGTGATTCCAATTCATTACAGGGCATTGAATAACCATTATCACTTCGATGTCTTGTCAATAGACATTGAATAAGTTGTTTAGGGACGGATTCAGAAAGTCTAATTGGGAGGTGTCAAAAGATTATAAAAAAAATTTGATTGCCAATATAAAAGAACTCAAGGGGTTTTAGTTCACGTAAAACAGGAATAATCAAAAACACATTATAATTAACGTTAATATTGAATCCGTTAAATACAAAATAGATTACTCAATTTGACTATTAACGATATATTTTCAATATGCATAGTGATTTATTTAACTTGTTAAGGTTAGTCAACAATAAAGTTTTAATTTTTTATGAAAAAATGTTAACTCTTACTATATAAATATATTACTAATGTGATTATTAATTATATGAGTACATTAGTCACGCATAAGTTAGCAAACTATATGACTTTAAACCCAAAAAAAAAAAAAAGAAGAACGAACTTTAATCTATTCTTGTTTTTTTTAATGTGGAGATTTAGAATTTGTGATTTAGAAGAATGAAGGTAGAGAAAGAAAATGACAAAGGTAAAGATTATGATAGGACATGAAGAATAAAAAACACAACGAAATGAAATGCTAATAAATTAATGTCACGCATAAGTTTTTCTCTTGTTAACTTTATTGTTAACTCTTTAGAAGACAATCTCTGTTTGTTAACTGTCTGTAGCGATCCACCCCCCCCCCCCCCCCCCCCGGTCATGGGTTGGTCCGCCCCTGTATAGAATGGTCAATTTTAGAGGGAAAATAAAATGTGTGTTTGAGCTTTTACCAATCCTTTCTGTAGCGATCAGTAAGAAAATATATTTCAGTAGAGAAGACATTTTCTGATTACTTTATTAGTCAAGAAAATGACATGAATTTTTTTTGTACTAAAGCTGAAGTACTAGTACTCAACGAACAGATGCTAAGTTCTTCCTTCTTGTCAGATATCTACTGAACCGAAACTAAAATCTTCGTGTCCTAAGGAGAAGGAACCGTGAAAACATGAAAGCTCTTGAAGTGGCCACGATGCACGATGAATTTTCGGATTGCTTTCATTCAATTTCTCCCAATTGTGACCCCTTTGTCGACAAATGGTTCAATTGCAATTATAAGGAGAACCACCAGAAGACTTACGGTGCACCTATGCTGTGGATCGGCATCTATGTCGCCGCAGTATCCCTGGTTTGCTCCTTAGCAATGGCTGCCGATGCCTACCAAGGTTTCCGCCAAAGAAAACTCTGGTTCCCCTCCAAGTTTTTCGGTCTCAATGCGGCTTCCTTGACATTGTTAGCTGTAGCAATGAAGTTACCGGTGGATCTAAGCTCTCCCATGGAGGGTAAAGCTGATTAGCTTGCTAAACTAAGCAGCACAGCTTTCATGTGCACCATTATAGGTAATTTAATGCCTTCTATTGGACCCATGGATAACAGAGATATTCTCCTGAATGTAATAGCCGTTAGTATTCTGGTGATCACCATTCTCGTAAATGTCTGCATTCAATTTAAGACACACGTAATTAGCACTTACAAATCTTATATAGCGATAGAGCATGGTATTGTGATGTTGTTCATGCTTCTTTTGCTTGTTATTTTGAGTTTCTCAGCTTTAGCAGTTCCAATTTCCAAAAGGATTTTAGAGCTGAAGTATCGAGACATGCACAAAACAGTTTCAACTGAAGAACCAAAAGAATCTAACAAGTCTAGCGTAGAAATTTTAAAAGATGTTGTGAGAAAATATTGGTTGATGGGAGAAACTGAAGAACCAAAAGAATCTAACAAGTCTAGCCCTCAATTTGTAATGGCAGGTTCAGCAACCTCCTCTACTTCGGGAGTAATCTGTTTGATGGTTGCTGTCTTGCTGGTCGAAGCTGAGGTTAGAGTGTGGTTGTATATTCATGAGGCTCCATATTCTATTTCGGACTATGGGCGGTCAGCAATTTTTATTCTCTGGATTCAATCTGTTGGGGTGATAGTGGGCACCATCGCACCAGCATTCAGATGGTTCACCGCCGTAAGCTTCAAGTGTTCAAAGAAGGAGAGCAACAACTACCGAAATGAACTCAAAGTAGAGGGGAACTCGATCCAACCACTGGCAGAGTGGAAAGAAATCCCTTTACTGCCTTTGCGAATTAGGAACAGAAAATGCAGAAAGCTTATCCAAAATGCGAAAAATTCAATACTGAACTTCTGTACAGGAGTTCAGGTTTTGATTGTGGTTGCAAGCAAAACAGTTTGTCTAATATCTGTTTTCGTTGCAAGGCCAATCTTGTCAGGTTTGGACTACTGCAAGCGCTTGCAGGAAAAGGTCACAAGAAATAGTCACAAGGGATCAGATACGGAACCTGGTGTAGAGCTGGACCTTAACCGTAACGTTTTGCGACTTGAAGGTGAGGTAGATCTGCCCGAAAGAATCTTGAAAAACATATCCATTGCTGTGGACCGGTCGTTTTAGACTGCAAAAAGGCAGCAACCAGCCAAGTTAATGGCGCTTTTGGATTGGAGAAATATTAAGGCTTCAAGGGGATTGTAGAATTCGACAGTAACCAAGTTCCCTCGCTACATTCTGAAGAACCTCCTAACACCTGGAGCCTGCCTGTGGTACCCCTGACAAGCATTGCCATTTCGCTTCCCAACATCAAGAGTCACATTGCTGATTGTTTATTATGCAGCGTGAATGAAGGCCTCTCTTATGCTCGCCTTATAGATCAAACCTTGGAGAACATTAAAGACTGGATAAACTTAAAAGATGCAGCCAATTTTGTATGGGTTAGGGTTGAACTTCACCGCAAGTGGCTTGACATGGATCTCCAAAGGATAGCTCTCAAAGGCAAAACTTGCAGGGAAAATCTTCAAAGGCTGGCTGATATAGCTAAAGATTACGTCATGGAATTCCTGAGCAACGTGAACAGAGGTCCAGAACACGAGCCTCTCAATTGGCCAGTCAAAGTTATTGCTGCTAATTCAATGTACAGAATCAGCCAGACATTACTACTTCAACAACAAGACAACCACCAGAGCAATGAGGAATTGTTTGAGCAATTATCAGTCATGATCGCGGATATATTGTGCGCTTGCCTCACCAACCTGCCGGGTGTCATAACCAGGAAGTGCTTCTGTAATGCCATAGAGAAGAGGGAGGAGAGTGTCAGGCTCGCAGCTCGTCTTCTTGGTGAAACCGAGGCGATTCTGAACACCCTCCAACAGCGAGAACTTCCTCCCCTGGACCCCAATCAAGTAGCATATATTGATGAGTGGCGCACTTCAATCAAGCTGACTAATCCCTCTGCTTCTACGTCTCCACCCGACATATAGCTGTTGAGTAGGAGACCAAAAAGGAAGGACATACATTTTGGCTATGACTGTTGTTCTGGCTGTAAGATATGACCTCTCTCAAGAGCAAATAATTCCATTGGGGCAGAAAAGAAGGTAAATGTGAGATTCATCAAAAACAATCCTATGTTTTATCCTTAACCATTTTGTAATATATCCGCTTGAATGTCGGGTTATGATTCATATTGTTGAACTTACGAACTTATTACACTAGTTTATGGACCCGTGCGATGCACGGGTCTGGATGCAATTTAGTATTATTTTCAAACACATACATTTATTAAAGTAATTTTTTTTCTAAAATTTAAAAAATTAAATGAAGAGAATGAACTCAAAGGTAATATATCTCAGATAAATTAATTCAAAGCTTAAGATGTAACAATCAAACCACCGAGACACTTTATCAAGGAAAACTAAGTATCATAACTTGCGGGAACAACCTGATTTTCTACTCATTTGTATCCTCCTTCATCCTTTAGTGTATTACCATAAGGATGTTTAAATATTAATTGTTGAATGTCTGTTTCGTTGGTCTAACTCATAGATTGTGTTTTGGTCAATGTTTTAAAATTTTAAACCTATAATACCGGCGTACTGAAATTATTATTGAAAGATTGTTCAGAGTATTGTAGTTCGGAATACTAAAAAGAACATTCTACTTGTGCTAAATAGGTACAAAAAGCGGCGCACTTCAATCAAGCAGAATAATTTCCCAGCTTCTACGTCTCCACCCGACAATGATGAAACTTCATCCGGTTCTGTTTAGTATATAGCTGTTGTATAGGAGAACAAAAAATATGGATAAATATACTTTGGCTGTAATTGTTGTCGTAGTTATAGGCCAAGACCTCTTTCAAGAGCAAATAATTCCATTGGGGCAGAATTGAAAAGAAGGTAATTGTTGGATTCATTAAAAACAATCCTAAATTGTATGTTTTATCCTTAACCATTTTGTTATATATCTGCTTGAATCAGTGAACTGGTCCCGTTATCATTCCTATTGTTGAACTTATGAACTTACTGCACTAGCTAATGGAACCGTTGTAAATGTACATGCCTGGATGCAATTTAGTGTTATCGTCAATCACGTGCTTTAACAGAGTCGAACACTTTCTAAAATTTGAAAAAATGAACAAAGTGAATGAATTTGAAGACAATACACGACATCACTTGTAGTACATAAATTTGTCAGATAAATTAATCCACTTCTTAACGGACAGTGAATTAATTTACATTTATTACTGAGAAAAAGTTATATTTATTACCGAGAAACACTATATTTATTACTAAGATATGGTTAGAGGATTTCAACTATCTTTATCTATACACATATAAAAATGCAGATTAGGTTAAATGGCTAATTTTTATCCTCTGATCGAAAATGCCCCTTTTCAATTGAACTCTTCATAAAAGGTTAGGGGTGACTAGGGATATTTTTATCTTAAAACTTTCTTTCCCTTAAAATACCCTCTTCAGATTAGAGAGTTATTCCAAAATAAGGGTGTTTTGCCTTCTCATATTGTATCAAGCCTCTTCTATTAAAGTACCCTTATTAAAACATAGTACATTTTTATTAGAGTTAAGGGTTGTTTTAACGTTTACTTAAGAAAAGGGTGTTTTTAACTTATCATAGGATATCAAGCTTTTTTCCTTAAGCTACCCTTATTAAAACATATATTCTTATTAGAGCTAAAGGTTGTTTGGTCATTTACTTAAAAAAAAAGACCCTATGAAAACCCTATAAAATTACTCTTGAACTCTTGCATGTTCTCTAATTATTTAAAAATCCTGTCAAAACCTACTTATAATCACATTAAAACTAAACTATTTTAGAGCTACTACGTCTTCCATATCAAATCCAATCAAAGAAAATAACTTGCAGATAACAGAGTTTTCAGTTCCTTTTAGGCGAGATGCAATATTTTATTTTAAACTAAATTAATATTTTGTAAAAAATTCAATCCTTTTTAATTATATTTCTTATTGGTTTCTTATTTCAACACTGCATATTTGAACTATTGTGCATGTATATAAGTTTCAATACAGACATATTAGTATATTTAGAAGCTATTGTAAAGCTACAGTTTAATTCTAAGTTTTAAATACATAGATATTGGCGTAAGGCAACTATCGTCAAACTGGAGTCTTCTAAGATTTTTGAAATGCTTATGTAATCATGGACTTTTTAAGAATCGTAAGATCATATATACCATTTTGCTCTTAATTATATTTTGGGTCATAGTAAATAAATAATCCTAAGTTCGTATTAGAATTATTAGAATATCCTTTAAGCATGAATTCATATTCTTCATATTATTGTCCTTGTGTGTTGCACTAAAGCTTGAAAATTCCAAATATTACCATGATAATATGTTAGCATGATATCAAATATCAATTCATATAGTTATAGTTTTTGCACACTTCATTCTTGGGAGTGATAGCGTTAAATGAAATCCAATTGATAAAGACTCGAATGCTCAAATAATTAATGATTTTCTTTTCTTTTTCTTTTTTAGCTTGAAAACTCTCAAATTTATATGCAAAGGGTTAAATGATCAAAAATTTTTTTGCTTCAAATACCCTTTTTGGGTTTTAAATGTTACTAAAAGCTAAGGGTATCTACGAGTTTTAATTTGGTGAGGCTAAATTATAACCTTTTTGGCAAAATTAAAATGTTGTCGTTAAACAACTTAGATCACTAATGCATTTTTTTAGTGACAATAGAGTATGACCTCAACCAAAACGAGTATAGATCTAGCCCAATGTGAAAAAAGATCCCGAGACGTTAAAGGCTAAACATTTTTCCATAAAAATATGCCTTTTGAATTTATAAGGTTTACAAATATTAAGGATGTTTTTTACCTCTAAAAAAGGGTGAGGCTAAATTAAAATATTTTTTTAGTAAATTTAAGCATTTTGTTGCTAAAGGTTAAAAGTTCACAAATATATCTTTTAGTGACAAAGAAGTATGAATTTAATCAAAACAGATATGATCCAGCCTTCCCATATAAAACGATCCTACTGGGTTAAATGGCTAAATTATTATTTTTATATATAAAAGTTCCCTTTTTGAATTTATAAGGTTTATAGACATCAAGAATGTTTTTGAGTTTTATGAGGGAGGCTAAATTAGAGTATCTTTGGTAAATTTTAATATTTTGTCCTTGTTGACAAAATACTACTCTCTCCGTCCCACAAAAATTACTTCATTTTGACTTGGCACGCATATAAAGGATTTAAGACATATATTGTGGATTTTTCATTCTACCCTTTAGAGAAAAAGGATGAAGAAAGTGAACTAGGAAAAAGAAAATAGGTTGGTGGAGTGTCAAATGTGAAGAAAGAAATAGAATAAAAAAAGATAAGAAAGTGGACTAGGAGAGAGAAAACGAGTTTGGGGAGAGTTAAATGTATGGAGAGAAAAAAAATAAAAAAGAGTAAAAAGGGTAAATATGTAAAAGTACTTATAGAATATTTCTTAATTTGAAAAGGGTGCAATTTTTGTGGGATGACCGACGAAGAAAATATGACCAATTTTTGTAAGACGGAGAGAGTATCAATTTAACCAAACAAGGATAGATTTAATCTCACTGTATGAATTTGATCTTAGTCTACTCTCATCTTAAAAGAAAACCTACCATAACCTAACATTAAAACTTGTTTATATCAAAATTGATAAATTCGTGCCAAAGCTAAAAAATTTGCGGCAAATATATACTAAATTATACCTACTATATACTGGTAAGATCAACAAGGGTCATGTTAGGTAAAAACAAAATAGAGCTCGACATTATACTATCAAGAGAACTTTAAAGTATACTACAAACTGTTTACAGAAATAAAAGAAGGTAACACTAAGATTAAGGGTAGATTTAGGCAAATTGTACTTGAAATTTGGAACTTAAGCTAGAAATTTTGAAAAAGGACTTGCAATGTACTTTAATTTTTAATAAGAGATATAAAAATTAGAACCAACAACAGTTCTTAGCGAAAATTGCATCGGGCAAAAAAGTTATAAAGTACGAGTAAAGGTTAGATAATAAGATTACATTCTTGCCAATATATATATAATGGGGTGAGGGGTTGTTGGGGGGGGGGGGGGGGGGCGCTGTAGGCAAGAAAAGGCACCCCTTTATAGAAATAAACAAGATGGGTAACTAATGATATCAAAAGTTCTAACTTACAATATTTTTAACTTTAGTCGACGAGATGCTTATAGAACAAATGGTGAAAACTTAAAAGTGAACCATAGAAAATTTAGGAAGATCCTTAAATGTTGTACTTATTAGATTTGTTGCTCAAGTAAATGAGATTTTATATGTGTGTACTGCTAGATCTGCGATATTCTTTGAGTTACAAATTTTAAACTTTTGTTAACATCGCTTAATAACTATTCAATATTGAATTAAGTCATTTTGGGTTTAGGGTTTTTCTTCTCGCGTTTATTGGCGTAATTATTGGTTTCCACTTTAGAGTTCAAAGTTTATTATCAGAATAATCTTTTGCATAAACTGCAATACTGATATTCAATGTACTTTTGTGCATTAAGTCGTATTCGGTGTGTATATAGCTTACGTAAAAAGAAAAGAAAATCTTGAATTTGTGCAATATTGATCTTTAATTTTCATAAATGATTGTTTTTATCTTACATCTGTGGGATTTTATTTTTCTATTCAAAAGTGAACATGTACAATCGGTTTCCTAGTTTTATAAGATTTATAATAATTGGACACATTAAACCTATAAATTTTTAATAATAACCAAAGTAAATATTAATAAGTAAGGGTAAAAAAGAAAAAAGGGCTAAAAAGAAAAAAAAAATAAGAAAAGCTTACTTTTTAGTTTGTGACATATTAGTATCTAATTTTGATACATAAATTTTGTAGTTTAATATTTGCATGATTTTTTTTTGTTTATTTTAAGTCCTTTTGAGGTGTTGAACATGTTTTTTGTATCTTACTTTTGTGAGGCTTTATTTTGCTATATGAAAGTGATTTTGAGGTATTAATGGTCAAAGTTAAGGCCTAATATGTGTGTGTGTGTGTGTGTGTGTGAGAGAGAGAAAGAGAGATAGAGAGTTAGAAGCTGTAGAATTGGTTTCTGAATTTTATAAGATTATCAAAAAATGGAACCTACAAATTTTTAATAATAAATCATAGTTAAATATCAATGAGTAGGGGTATAAAATAAAAAAGGAACAACCAAACAAATAAGACGATGGTTTGCATAAGTAAAAAAGGTAAAAAAAGAAAAAGAAAAAATCCGCTTAGAAAAGCTTACATTTTAATTGGTAAAATGTTAATCTTTAATATTAATATTACATTGTTTTTGTTTATTTTAATTACTTTTAAGGTGCTAATAGTTAAATTGAAGGCTAATATGCAAAGATATTGACTATGTAGAGCTTTTGAAGACGTCGAGTTGATGTCCTAGTTTTATAAGACTTAGAAAATCCGACAAAAAGTTTTGAATAATAGATCATAGCGAAAAGTTAGTGAGTGGGGGCTGACTTTCATTTTTTACATTTGTAAGATTTATTTTGAAATACTTTTGATGTGTTAATAGTCTAAAATTAAGGTCTAATAATATATAAGTATTTTGATTACGTGGAGTTTTAAAAGGTGCATAATTGGTTTCAAATTTTTTTAAAATTTTACACATGAAGAGCAATTTATACCTGCAAAACTTTATAACAAAAAATAAATAAATAGGGGTAAACAAAGAAAAGAATATTGAAACAATTATGATAACGTCTCGCATAAGTTAAAAGGAAAAAAAAGATAAAAAAAAGGAAGAAGAGATAATAAAAACTTGTGTGTTACCTCCCTAAACGAGTTTTTATTGACCTAAGATATGTTCATAGCTCCGTTATTCCGCTGAAGACGACTTGAGGAACGCGTATGTGTGTCCGATTGGCGTGTCGCTGTGATCCTTCCTTAAAAATAGGAAGAAACGCAGCAGCAAAGCTTGTCGCTGCCAAAGGTACATGAACTTTTTTTCTGACCTACCCAACCGACCCCGAGTAGGACTGGCGTCAATTACAGAGAAAATGAAGTGCGTGTATGACTGTTTCTCAAATGCAGCGGAGGGGTCGCGGCTGCAAGGCAAAACTAATATTAGTCCTTCACTGTAAGGAGACAACCGAGTTTTCCAGCTAGACGAAGACATTGACGCTGGAAGAGTGCTGTAAATTGCTTGACCTTCCTCAGTGGCTTTTCCTCAAGTATCCAGCCGAGTAGAACTGGTCAAAGTCACAGAAAATTGGAAGTTCTTGTTTGAGCTTTAACTATTCTTCCTGTAGCAATCAGTAAGAATAAAGTAGGTTGAGAATGAGTATTCGTTTTAGGCCCCGATGGACCACGGCTGCATATGATAAATAGTCTCAGGTCCTCAGTCATTCGGTGCACATTGAGTTTCGGGAATGTTTAGCGCGATTTTAGGTAGGACAAATCCTTTTGCGGCCTTTTACTAAGACTCAAACCCGACAGGTTAACAAGATGTTCTTTCAACCACTTGAGCTAACTTGGCATTTAAGGAAACATAAAATCTGTCACAGGAGAGTTTCTAAATTCACCTCCATAATGGAACACAATAGTAGATAATTCAGACTCAGTTTCTATAGTCAATTGAATAAAAATTGCAAGTCACACTTGGTTCAAAGTACATGGTAAAAGAAATTCTATTTTTTGAGTTTAATTTTTACACTCACAAGTAAAACCCTAGTTGTAAGATATAATACTAATAGTGAAATAGCCTGATGCTAAGGGTCCAACAATAATAAGTTTAAACAAGGATCTTTAATTAGTAATCTGACCCTTATCATTAATTTGACATCCAATACTAGCGTAACGAAGTAAAGGACTTACCGTATTGTAGGAGACTATGGCCATTGCGTAGAACCCCCAGTATCGTCAGATTACAGAGGAAACCCACACGATCACAATTGTAGCCGGATGTAATCCTCCTCACAATCGGTTAAATATGTAGTACACTCCCCCCCCCCCCCCCCCCAAGCAAATGGCACGTGCCATTTGTTGGACTAAAAGAAATTATATTTTGATAGGTTTGATTGCTAATCTGCAAATGTAGCATATGCTGGACTATATTTCGTCAATTAACCATTTAATCATTTTATTATCTATGCGATTGAACCAGTGAACTGTATCCGTTCTAGTTGTGGTACCTTTGGTTGGAACCTAAAAAGCACAGTCTTGGGCACGAATACGGATACGATGTGAGTGAGGAATGAGGATATACGATTACGTCATTTTTTATAAAAACATGGAACGGGTGTGTAGAATATCATTGATACTTTGTTAATAGTAATATACATCTATTGAATCATAAAAATGCATATTTTTCTACCGTTTGCTGACAGTGACCGAAATTTCACCGGCGCTGGTCGAAAATTCACCGGCCTTTTGATTGTAATTTCTGGATAGTTCTTCAGCTTTATTCTTTCAATTCTTATCCACTTCCTATTGTGCAGGGGTGGAGGTTGGGTTTGGGGTTGGTTAGGGTGTACTTAGTAGTCACAGCTAGCCTTGGTGTAAAAGGGCTTAGCCTTGGATGGGGTTGCTCTTAGGAATCCGTGGAGTCATGGGAGAAGCGGGGGTAGGGTCTTGGGGGGGGGGGGGGTGGTTAGCGTGGGATGATTTTTATTGGGAAAAAGGGGGATTCGGGACCATGAGTAAATTCACTCCAAATTACGATTGAAGTTGGGTTAGTAACAAGTGCCACTAAATTTATCAATTCCTGTACATATCAGCCTTCCCTTGACGATGTAAGTTCTCTCTTGACAAATTGGAAGGAATGAGTTTGGAATGTCCCGTTGTAACGCTATTAGAGGATTGCCATGTTTACGTTACATAAACTTAGACATCAGGAGATCGGCTTACTACTCAATACACGTCTTAAAGAATGACAAAAGGTGATTCAGATTCATCACAGTGCCAAAAAATCATAAAAAAAATTTGATTGCCAGTATAAAAGAATTCAACGGGTTTTAGTTAACGTAAAACAGCAATAATCAAAAACACATTTTAATTAACGTCAATATTGAATCCGTTAAATACAAAATAGATTACTCAATTTGACTATTAACGATATATTTTCAATATGCATAGTGATTTATTTAACTTGTTAAGGTTAGTCAACAATAAAGTTTTAATTTTGTATGAAAAAATGTTAACTCTTACTGTATAAATATATTACTAATGTGATTATTAACTATATGAGTATATTAGTCACGCATAAGTTAGCAAATTATATGAATTTAAACCAAAAAAAAAAAAGAACGAACTTTAATCTATTCTTGTTTTTTTTAATGTGGAGATTTAGAATTTGTGATTTAGAAGAATGAAGGTAGAGAAAGAAAATGACAAAGATAAAAGATTATGATAGGACATAAAGAATAAAAGACACAACGAAATGAAATGCTAATAAATTAATATCACAATAGAATGAATTTTTGTAAACATTTCAAATATTTAAATGTGTTTTTTCATTATCTAAGAAACTAAAAGAAAATTTTCAAAAATGTTGAGGGCACTCCCCCCGGGTTGGTCCCGTGATAGAAAGAGATCAAAATTTCGTATAAGATTCTGTTTGGAACCATGGATTTCATGGGATTTGGAATTAAAATTGGAATTTCAGCTGTTTGGAATACTTAAAAAGGGATTTGGATTTTATGGGATTTCATGAGATTTGGTTTAACATGCTGAAATCCCACCAAAAGGAGAAAATATTTGGTAGTTGTTTAACACCACGTCATCGGCTTACGTGGTGTTCGGCTACTACTAATATCACCCCAACTAAGCGAAGGTGGCAAGTTGCGGGTTGAATGTCCAGCTAGATCTAAATTGTTAACCATGGTTTATAAAGTTAAAATTGAAGATTTTGAAAGAAATTCGAATTTACCGCCCACCATTTTTCATTTTTCAGGTTAATACATTTGAATCATTTCCAATTGTTTCTCCTCTCTTTCGTTTCCCATTTCATTTCTTTCGTGTCTCTCTTTCATCAGCAGTTCAATTGGCAATAAACCGGTTTGGAGAAGTTGAGACGATGAAGGGTTCGAGTTCCCGAGGGGACTTGGGAGATTGGGATGTTTAGATCTTCTAGAACATGTTTGAATTTAGGGTTTCCACCGTCTATGGTAAGTACGACGTAGTATGTGTTACCCTTTTGGTTGTTTAGGTCCTGCATCTGAGATCTGATCACCTATGTTTCATGCAAATATGTCTTTTGCAGATTGGGTTGCGCATTTGTTGATCTTCTTCAGCAGGCTCAGGTCCTATGTTGCGATTCGAGAGTTTGTCCTTTTTCCTTGAAGATGACTTATGCTGTCGAGGACCATGGCCAGATCCATCCACATGTGGACGCCAACCCATGTTCCCTGAATAATATGGTGGTACGGGGTGCATACCAGGAAAGGGGAAACCTTGATATTGAGGAATTTGTTGATTCACTCTGTGTGTAAATTGCTTTTGGGGTATTTAGGGAATGGTTCAGTAGCTTCTTGTACATTGTATGCTTTTACCTGCCTTTTTTTCCCTTGTGAAGGATTTCACACTAAATTATTTCACTCAAAATTTCAGATGTTACGCACATGTTTGAGTTTCTTCATTTTCCCACATCTTACACTTCTTTCTTTTTTTTCCATCTTTCTTGTTGGATTATTGGTGTTGGAAGCAACAAGAAATTAGTCCCAGTGGTTTTTGTTATGAAGAAATTAGTGTATGACTAAAACCACGATAAGAAAGCCAGTGTTGCTTAGCTAGTTGCAATGGTATGTAGGCCACTATCAAGATTTGTGAGGTTGGCAATCGTTTGGTTGTTTGTGAAAATCAAGACTTGGTATATACTATTTAGGATATACCAAATTGTGTTGAATCAGTACCAAGCATGGTAACTTGGACCAAAATGTTGTCTAAACTAGCTAAAGGGTTTCTAAGGAGTATGATTGATATTATAATTGCATATGCATATGTTACCACATAAAGGAATTAGATACTAAGAAAAACAAATAACGCGGTGATATTAGTTGTATTTAAGTTGATTTTTATGTTAAAGAACTACAAATATCAAATAATGCACTCCTTGAAGTTCTGTGCGTTAACAATTAATTTGTTGTAAAATTCTTATTGTCAACATAGTAAAAGAAGTTGAACAACTAACCACCAGTACATTGAGAAAAATAACAGAAGTTGTTCTTGTCATTGACGAGTGCCACCTTCACCATTATTCCTTATCCCAACTTGTCTTGTTTACAAGTGAAAAGAAAATCCAAATAACCAAAAGTAATATGCTAAAAAGAATGACTAAATAATTGGTCTCCATAGAAGTAACCAAACATGATAAATTTGGAGCTTCAATGTTTGCGTGACATTCCTGCACGTAATGCTCCTTCATTAAGTTCTTCTGAGGTAAAGAAATCCTATAAGAAAAGAAATTAGAATTCCACTTGAGAAGGCATGAAAAAGAATAATACGTTAATGAAAATGCTTCGAGATTAGTCATGTGGACATAGTCATACCATTTCGCTACACAAGCAAGACTAGTAAACTATCAATCAACAGAAAATTGTTAGTACTTATAATTAGCTGAAATCTTCAAATGTTCCAAATTTCACTTAATTCAAGATACAAGTTCCACTTAATTGAGTCATTACTCATTACTGAAGTTATTAAAGCATAAAAGGCTGCTTCAAAATGAAATTGTGGATTGATCTGATATTTTCAAGTAGAAGCATTCAAGTAGAGAAGTTGATATGAAGTGGGCTTTACTTGGATTCCCTGGTTGATTTGTTCTCTTATTGGCTGAATGAGGTGGGAGATGCTGAGAGATGGATTCATCACTACTGGTCGTAGTAGTAGTTGAAGGCACATCGGTCGGAGTCGACAAGGGGCGAATGCCTATTGTATAACGACGAATAGGACAAAAAGGACGAGGAGGTGCCGAAATCTGACGAATTGCTCCATGGATTGTTGCAGCTCGGTCCCAAATCACCAAATATGTGATCAAACATGTCATCCGTAGAATCCCTATTGCTGCTCTTTGGTACTGCAAGAAGCAGCCTCTGAGAAGAAAGAAGAAGAATTGTCGCTCTCTTCCAAAATCGGCCGATGCGGCTGAAAATTATCTGGATAGAAATGTTTAGTCCTGCTACGACCACCATTCAAATGATCATCCTAGGCTCTTGTAAAACGCAATCTTGACTCAAACGTTGGATCCTTCGGTTGCTTCGTCCGCCTTCCCAGGTCGTCATCGTATATCCCCAGAGAGGTGAAAGAGAGAGAAAAAGAAAAGAAATAGATTGAAACTTTTAAACCTACAAATGAAAAATGGTAGGTGGGAAATTGAAAATTTTCAGAAAAATTCAAAATCTAATTTTACAAACCATGGTTAAGAATTTAGATCTAGCTCTTGCCAACCTCGCTTAATTGGCGTAATATTAGTGGTAGTCTAACACCACGTGTGCTGATGACGTAACGTTAGACAACCACCAAATATTTTCTCCACCAAAAGAGGTTGGATTTGGTGGAATTTGTTTATGAGAAGTTATCAAAAACAAAAACTTCTTAATCTACCCCTGAAAAAACATTGTAAAAACTTCTCTCTTTCATCTTGAAAAAACCTCTGGCAGATACAAAAAACCCTCTACCAGCTAGTCCTCTGCCTCGGCTCCTCCGACTGCTCCGTCTATTCTGCCGTCGCCGCCGACCTTGGCCTGTAGCGCCTGGTTCACGTCGACATTAGCACTGTTCATATTGGAACTATTACTTGAACTTTCCTTGGCTTCACTAAATATAGATGAACTCATTGTAGTATGCATTGTTCACTTGAAATGCTTGATTTACCCTTTACATTAATTTTAACTAATGTTTGTTTTTAAACTCAGAATTTTTAAAAGGATATAATCGTCAAAAGCATAATCCCTTTTCCAATCTTTCTATCTTCCAAACAAAAAATAAGAATTCCGGGGAATTGAATTCCAATTCGTTTCAAACAGAAAAATTGGAATTCATTTCAAATTCTATTACCTTTCCACATTTCGTTTGAATTCAAATTCAAAAAAAAATTCATTCCAAACACAGTCTTAAAGACATGACCCATCCCGCGCCGCTTGTTATAAGGACGTTTCACCTTGAAGACATTGACTTAGGAAGAGTGGTTGGAGTTGCTTGTAGGAATTCAGGAACGCGTGTATATGTCGGCTTAGGAAGATCGAGTGGCTGCCATTGCTTTAGCTTAATCAATGGCTTTTCATTTTCCCTTCCAGAATTTAAGGAACGCGTGTATATGTCGGCTTGGCGTGTCGCTCAGGATCATTCCTCGAAAAGAGGGAGAAAATTGGCAGCAACCTAAGGCAAATGAATATTCTCTGAAATAGCGAAGTATAGAACCGAGTAGAAGTGGTCAATTTTAGAGGGAAAATATATTTCAGTAGATTCCCTCCCCGTAGAGAAGACATTTTCTGATTACTTTATTAGTCAAGAAAATGACATGAATTTTTTTTGTACTAAAGCTGAAGTACTAGTACTTCAACGAACGAACAGATGCTAAGAAGTTCTTCCTTCTTGTCAGATATCTACTGAACCGAAACTATAATCTTCGTGTCCTAAGGAGAAGGAACCGTGAAAACGTGAAAGCTCTTGAAATGGCCCCGGCGCTGGATGACTATTTTTGGGATTGCTTTCATTCGGTTGAACTAGTTTGTCGAACAATTGTACCCAATTGTTCCACAAATACATTGATATGGAGAAAAAACAGAAGACTTTCGGTGCACCTATGCTGTGGATCGGCTTCTATGTCGCCGCAGTATCCCTGGTTTGCTCCTTAGCAATGGGTGCCGATGCCTACCAAGGTTTCCGCCAAAGAAAACTCTGGTTCCCCTCCAAGTTTTTCGGTCTAAATGCGGCTTCCTTGACATTGTTAGCTATAGCAATGAAGTTACCGGTGGATCTAACTTCTTCCATGGAGGGTAGCACTGATCAGCTTGCTAAACTAAGCAGCACAGCTTTCATGTGCACCATTATAGGTAATTTAATGCCTTCTATTGGACCCATGGATAACAGAGATATTCTCCTGAATGTAATAGCCGTTAGTATTCTGGTGATCACCATTCTCGTAAATGTCTGCATTCAATTAAAGACACGCGAAATTAGCATTGAAGCATTTGAAGCATATGGTATTTCCATAGAGCATGTTGTCGTGATGTTCTTCATGCTTCTTTTGCTT
Source organism: Escallonia rubra (assembly GCA_033065855.1). Classification (NCBI taxonomy): domain Eukaryota; kingdom Viridiplantae; phylum Streptophyta; class Magnoliopsida; order Escalloniales; family Escalloniaceae; genus Escallonia; species Escallonia rubra. Next base: position 177,927 of record JAVXUO010001951.1, on the reverse strand, counting down.
GTTATTTTGAGTTTCTCAGCTTTAGCAGTTCCAATTTCCAAAAGGATTTTAGAGCTGAAGTATCGAGACATGCACAAAACAGTTTCAACTGAAGAACCAAAAGAATCTAACAAGTCTAGCGTAGAAATTTTAAAAGATGTTGTGAGAAAATATTGGTTGATGGCAGAAACTGGCAGCCCCCAATTTGTAATGGCATGTTCAGCAACCTCCTCTACTTCGGGAGTAATCTGTTTGATGGTTGCTGTCTTGCTGGTCGAAGCTGAGGTTAGAGTGTGGTTGTATATTCATGAGGCTCCATATTATAGTTCAGACTATAGCTGGTCAACAGTTTTAATTGTCTGGATTCAATCTATTGGGGTGATAGTGGGCACCATCGCACCAGCATTCAGATGGTTCACTGCCATAAGCTTCAAGTGTTCAAAGAAGGAGAGCAACAACTACCGAAATGAACTCAAAGTAGAGGGCTACTGGATCCAACCACTGGCAGAGTGGAAAGAAATCCCTTTACTGCCTTTGCGAATTAGGAACAGAAAATGCAGAAAGCTTATCCAAAATGCGAAAAATTTAATACTGAACTTCTGTACAAGAGTTCAGGTTTTGATTGTGGTTGCAAGCAAAACAGTTTGTCTAATATCTGTTTTCGTTGCAAGGCCAATCTTGTCAGGTTTGGACTACTGCAAGCGCTTGCAGGAAAAGGTCACAAGAAATAGTCACAAGGGATCAGATACGGAACCTGGTGTAGAGCTGGACCTTAACCGTTACGTTTTGCGACTTGAAGGTGAGGTAGATCTGCCCGAAAGAATCTTGAAAAACATATCCATTGCTGTGGACCGGTCGATTCAGAAGGCTAAAAGGCAGCAACCAGAAAAGTTAATGGAGCTTTTGGAGAAATCTTCAGGCTTCAAGGGGATTGTAGAATTCGACAGTAACCAAGTTCCCTCGCTACATTCTGAAGAACCTCCTAACACCTGGAGCCTGCCTGTGGTAACCCTGACAAGCATTGCCATTTCGCTTCCCAACATCAAGAGTCACATTGCTGATAGTTTATTATGCAGCGTGAATGAAGGCCTCTCTTATGCCCGCCTTATAGATCAAACCTTGGAGAACATTGAAGACTGGATAAACTTAAAAGATGCAGCAAATTTTGTGTGGGTTAGGGTTGAACTTTATCGCAAGTGGCTTGACGAGGATCTCCAAAGGATAGCTCTGAAAGACACAAAGTGAAGGGAAAATCTTCAAAGGCTTGCTGTTATAGCTAAAGATTACGTCATGGTCCTGAGCAACGTGAACAGAGGTCCAGAACACGAGCCTCTCAATTGGCCAGTCAAAGTTATTGCTGCTAATTCAATGTACAGAATCAGCCAGACATTACTACTTCAACACCAAGACAACCACCAGAGCAATGAGGAATTGTTTGAGAAATTATCAGTCATGATCGCGGATATATTGTTCGCTTGCCTCACCAACCTGCCGGGTGTCATAACCAGAAAGTGCTTCTGTAATGCCATTGAAAAGAGGGAGGAGAGTGTCAAGCTCGCAGCTCGTCTTCTCGGTGAAACTGAAGCGATTCTCAACACCCTCCAACAGCGAGAACTTCCTACCCTGGACCCCAATCAAGTAGCATACATTGATGAGTGGCGCACTTCAATCAAGCAGAATAATTTCGCAGCTTCTACGTCTTCACCCGACAATGAGGAAGCTTCATCCGGTTCTGTTGAGTTGCATATAGCTGTTGAATAGGAAACCGAAAAGGAATGATAAATATATTTTGGCTGTAATTGTTGTCGTAGTCATAGGCTACGACCTCTCTTAGGAGCAAATAATACCAATGGAGCAGAGAAGAAGGTAAATGTGAGATTCATCAAAAACAATCCTAAATTGTACTATGTTTTATCCTTAACCATTTTGTAATATATCCGCTTGAATGTCGGGTTATGATTCATATTGTTGAACTTACGAACTTATCACACTAGTTTATGGAGCCGTGCGAATGCACGTGTCTGGATGCAATTTAGTATTACTGTCAATCACATACTTTTATTAAAGTAAAAAGCTTTCTAAAATTTAAAAAATTAAATGAAGAGAATGAACTCAAAGGTAATATACGTCAGATAAATTAATTCAAAGCTTAAGATGTAACAATCAGATGGTGTTAAAACCACCGAGACACTTTATCAAGGAAAACTAAGTATCATAACTTGCGGGAACAACCTGATTTTCTACTCATTTGTATCCTCCTTCATCCTTTAGTGTATTACCATAAGGATGTTTAAATATTAATTGTTGAATGTCTGTTTCGTTGGTCCAACTCATAGATTGTGTTTTGGTCAATGTTTTAAAATTTTAAACATATAATACATGCGTACTGAAAGTATTATTGGAAGATTGTTAAGACCATTGTAGTTTGGAATACTAAAAAGAACATTCGACTTGTGCTAAATAGGTACAAAAAGAGGATCGTGAGTATAGCCTTTCTAGAAAAATTTAAGAATTATTAGTCGTGGCTAAGATTTACAAAAACCTCTAAGTTTTTTTTCAAGTACTAAGCCTAGAATCGCCGTTGTTCAAAATGAGTCGTTTGTTCCTCTTAGGTTCCATAAGTCATCTGTCCACTGCCACTAAACAATTACCCAACGCCTTAGTGCTACAATTTCCATTGACATAACCACCCATGGTCACCGACCATTTTCGCCGCTGCCATCTCTGCACTCTCCGTCACCATCACCATATGAGTGTTATCACTGTCACCACCGGCTGTCACAATGATTATATGTACCGCTACCCTATTGTCAACCATTATCACCACAACATTACCACTACAATCATTCACAAGCACCATATATATCTGCCACCTTCACTGTCACCATCACCCCACCTGTCATTACCACAATTAGCTCCACCATCTTGCCCGCATTGTTACCATCATCATCATCGATGATGATAGCATTGTTATTATTATTGTTATTATTCATCATCATCATTATAACATGGGCAATTTGCACTACCACCACCACATTGATACCGCCTAGAGTGTTTGTAATCGTAATTGAGGTAAAAAAACGTCTTAAACCTTATTTACATTTTCATTACCTTTTATTCTCCAAACTTATTATCAGCTTGTCACAGCCACTTTTGCAATCATTCACATTTCACTTCAGTAATCCAATATCGGAACAAACTGAAAACATGAGATGTTAGAATTAAAAGGAAAAGGACGGCAACGCCAATGAAAATATAAAATTCTCTTTGAGGGTTACCTTTAGCAATCTTGAAAGGGATATGCTTGGCTTTAAATTTTCCCGAAGTTTTTAAGCCTTCTTTTACAGTTCTAAAAAATTAAAGTGTAAGAAAGAAATACATGGAATAGAAATATGTACCAAAATAGAGTTATAACATTTACAAAGAGCCTTGAAGTCTTGTGACGATAAGGTTATCTAGAAATAGTCATTTGAAGTTTAAATTACCAAAGGTTGCAAGTGTTTGGCATTACAACTAAAGCCCTCTAGAAATAGTTATTTCAAATTTAAATTACCAAAGGTTGCAAGTCGGGGGGGGGGGGGGGGGGGAGCATGGCACCCCTAATCTTTTTTTTGTTTTTTTAAATAATGGATAAAATATTCTAAAAGATACAAAATATTTATAAAAATGCCACTATATTATAGTATTAATTTATTAGAATTTTATTTTGTTGTATTTTTACTCTTTGTACATTGTACATTGTCATAGTCTTTGCCATTTTTTTTACTCTATATTCATTCTTTCAAATCCTAAATTCTAAATCTTCAGATGACAAAAAGACAAGAATAAATTAAGGTTAGTTATTTTTTATTTTAAAATTTTATAGTTTGTTAACTTATACATGACTAACGTACTCATACAATTGATAATCATGCTATTGATATATCTATAAAGTAAGAGTTAAGTTTTTTTCCACGCAAAAATAGTAATTTATTGTTGACTAACCTTATCAAGTTAAATAAATCAGTATGTATAGCAAAAATATATTATTAGTAGTAAAATTGAGCAATCTATTTTGTATTTAACGTATTCAATAGTGACGCTAATTATAATGTGATTTTGATTATACAAATCATGTTTAATGTGAATTTGAACCTTCTAAATTTTTTTATACTAGCCATCAATTTTTTTAATTCCTTTTTGGCACCCCCTGATCAGACTTTCTAGATCCGCCCCTATTGCAAGTATTTGATATTAGACTAAAGCCATCGGTCTACCTTTTCATTGTCTTTTCCTAAGATAGTAACTTCAAGTTTAAAGTACCAAAGGTTACAAGTCTTTGGCATGACGACTACAATTATAATATCCCACATCGGTTGTGGGAGAGTGCGATTGGCCTTATAAGACCCTGCCTATGAACTCATAAGTACCTACTTGGCTAGCCCTTTTGAGAGAGACAATGCCCTGTGGTGGGGCCATGGACCGGGTCGTTACTGATGGTATCAGAGCCGACTCTCGAAAGCTCGGGCTGGGCTGTCCAGTCGGGTTGCCAATGGTTAGGGGAAACAAAGGCAAGCCCCGGTATATCCCACATCAAGAGGATGGTTGGGACAACGAATGGTGAGCCGGGTATATCCCACATTGGTTAGAGAGGAAGATTCTGGGCTATGTGTGATCGAGCCTTAGTGAGGACGCTAAGGAATAAGGTTGGGAGATTGTAATATCCCACATCGGTTGTGGGAGAGTGCGATTGGCCTTATAAGACCCTGCCTATGAACTCATAAGTACCTACTTGGCTAGCCCTTTTGAGAGAGGCAATGCCCTGTGGTGGGGCCGTGGACCGGGTCGTTACAAAAGCCCTCTCGGTCTACCTTTTCATGAGAAATGGAGGGGAAAAAAGGCTTAAGATGAAACAATTAAAACAACACGAATTTAAAACTTACAAAAGGATATTTGTCTGTCTAATAAGAAAGCTTATGGGCTAAAATATGGTTTCAAAGATACTACTTAGGCATAAGAAATGTCAACGCACTTTCAAATTAAAAGTGGTTGATCATAAAACAGTTGAAAGGCACAATACCTCACCACCTAAAGTCAAAATTCAAAGCAACCGCCGCTCCACCCCGACCCCCCCCCCCGCTCGGGGGTAATCACATGAGTTATGGTTTTCTGATAAGACACCTTTTGGTGCAATCTAACAACCCTCTAGTGAATTTTCTTATATATGTTAAGGTTCTTTTACGCTTTTGGGATGATCTCAGATGAACCTTCAATCGAGACAACTTCTAGTAGCAAAATTTTCTATTCTATCCTGAAATTTGCTTATTTTATTTGTTAAGTGACATAATTCTTCTACTCCAAATATATAACCTCCATAGTATTTGAGCATCAAGTCCTAGAATATCTATTAAACCAATCCGACATCAACTAATTTTTGAAAGGGGAAACTTACTAATTTAGTGAAAAATATGTTCATGTATACTCACTAATCAGAGTTCCAAGTTAACTTCAAAGGAATAAACATAGAACTCTGGGCTTTCGAGTCGCTGGTGCTCTACGTTTTTTGGTTTATGAAACATGGACAGTTCTTGTGATTTAGGAGGTGATATTTTGGTCATGTAACTTCCAGGCATTGACATAGCTCATGAGATAAGATTATAGTCCTTACTTGATTTTCTCAGTATAAGTAATACAATAGACAATTATACAGTTTGCTTTTCCTTTGACATCAGAGTTACTCATATCGTGAATGAATACCTCTTCTAGGACAATGAAAAACTGAACCTACCCAAGTATTAGAACGTAGGGGCATAACAATGAATATTAGGATGATGATATCTGTTTCTTTTTCACTTTGCCGGGAAATGAAACAATAGAACATAGAGGTTTGGGGATAGTTTAGCTTAAAAGGGCAGCAAAAGGCACGAGGCACGTAGTATATCTGAAGTTTGTGATCGTAATGGGCAAATCCTTTTCAACTGCTTAGAAAGGCATTTTGGCAAAATAGGCAAATGCATATATAAACGCACGAAGCCTGATTCATTGGACTGCTTCGATTTTATTTTCATTTTCAAGCTTGAGCTACTGAAAGCACGAAATATAAGGGAGAAGAGAGTGAATGAAAATAAAGTTGCAATAATCCTAGTACTACTATTCCTAGCTAGGACTGTTTTCAAATTGTTGTCTTGAGCTTGATCTACTGAAAGCATGAAAAGGAAAAAGGAGAAGAGAGAGAGAGGGTGTAAAATAAAATTGCAATAATTGTAGTACTACTAATTCCTTGATCAAGCTGTTGTTCACATGCTTCATCCAAGAACCCTTCATGTTGTGTTATGACATAATTACCCACGCAAACAAACGCACGGAGCCAGCATTCAAACATTCTTTCTCGAGCAAAAAAAATGGAGAGGAGTGAGGGAGGATGAGACTAATGGGGAAGCAATGAAGTGAATGACAATGGGTTTGAGGTCATCAGATGAGAATAAGAGGAGATACAAAATCGAGAGATGAGGAGATACAACCTGTTACGTAGTGTCAATGTTGTTTGAAAAAGGTTAAAAGATATATAACTATTGGCAAAGAGTACGTCCAAAATTTCTAGCATTAGTGATGTTTCCAAACGAATTGCATCTGAAATAAGAAATTAAAAAGATTCAACGAATGTAGAAATGACAAAGGTTCAACTAATATATAGTCTTGGTAAATGTCCGGTTTATTTGATTTCTTGTAATATGATCACTAAAATTATTGAATTAGTAAAATATTCAATTTAAGTAAGACCATATGAGAGAAATTAGAATAGATGAAATTTGGCACAATTCTAGTGCCAAACCCGTCCTTTATATTGATTAACAGATACTCTTGAATGAATATGTAATCAAACGACAAGTCTCCACACACATTCTGTGCATTGACTCGATGCTTGGCAAACGAAAGCCCTTCGGTTATGAAGCTTCTTATGTTAATATGAGGAATTACATCCTTAGTCTAATGTAAGATTTCCTCATGTTTAATCTTTATAGTTGGACTGAATTTTTTTGGGGTTAATAGTAGAGATACTATGAGTTAAATACACTTTAGTACCTCAAAAGTACGCATAAATCTCACTTGAGAACCTAAATATTCAATTTTAACAATTAAGGGTACGGAGATTCAGTTAGGCCATTAGTAGGTACTTTTGCCAAATCCCTAACTTGGAGACAAAACTGCCAGGGACAAAATCGTCCGTGCAGGTTTGGTTCTTTTTTTCTCCTATCTTTTTCTATTGCTCGCCGCCACACCTTAGCCCCACCCACCACCACTCCGATAAGACGTTGTCGCCACACACTGCCCTACCTAAACCTAACACTGCTCTGTGCACAGCCCCTTATTGGTCCACCGAGACACACACGCGCAACACACATAAGCGAACACACAACACGCACATCCATACCCCCACCTATCCCCTTACCCCATTACCCATTACCCATCACCCACCTAACTCATCCCATTGCCCAAACCCCACCTATCGCAAACACACACACACACCCACACACACATGGACACTCACAGATAGACACGCGTGCACATGCCCATACATGGAGACTTTCTCTATCGCGCGCGCGCGATATATACAGACTCTCTCTCTCTCTCTCACACACACACATACACACACACATGCCACAATGCACATACAGATGAAACACACACGCACACAGTCATACAGTCACACACCAGCCTATTCGCCCCTTCCCCCTCCCCCACCCACACAAACACACACATATGGCCAAGACACACACAAAACTTTGTGTAAATGTGTCTGTTTTATGCTTTTGTGAGTATGTGCTTTTCTATGTGTGTATTTTTGTATGTTTATGTTCTTTTTATGTTGTCCGCATGGGATGTGTGTATGATGTGTGTGTGTGTGTGTGTGTGTGTGGTGACTGGATAAGAGGTTGTTCATGTGGTATCTAAGGTTTGGTGGGGTTAGTGTGTGGGTCCGTATTCTCGGACCGGTGGTTAGCGATGCTTTGTGTGGCGACGGGGGAGGTAGGTGGACTAATTAAAGAAGAAGAAGTGAAAAAATAGAAAATTAAGGGAGAGGTGAAAAGACCAAACCTGCGCGGATAATTTGACCCCTGTCGGTTTTGTCCCCAAAGTTAGTATTTAGATGGAAGTACTTATTGATGGCCTCATTGAAACTCCAGATCCTTAATTGCAAAATTGAACATTTGGGTCTTGAAGTAAGATTTTTGTACTTTGGGGGTACTAAAATAGCAAGCAACTTCAAGTTGTTATGTGAGAATCAATTAGCCTTTCTGTGATTTGTCTAATTTTGTCCTTACACCATATGCAAACTTTGTTAGAGATTTTGCTTTAACTAGACGATTACTTGGAAATAATTTGATGCTGGACTAATTGAATTTTTTACTTGCATAACATAGATTATAAAAGGATGTCGTGGTTATTCTGTTAGTATTTTCAATCTGTTATGATCGGCGGGAATTAGGGGTGCAACTAGGGCTCGTAACCCGTGCCAACCCCTTCAATATATATATATATATATATATATATATATATATATATATATATGTGTGTGTGTGTGTGTTTTTTCTTTAGTGTTTAAAATCCTGCATGCATATGGGTTTAGAGACATGTGAAGACTTCTTTATTTTTTTGCTTTGTTTTTATTCTAGAAGTAAACTTCTTAAAGTTTTTGGAGACTTTTATCTTTTTTTTTCTTCCTTTCATTGTCTTAAAACATTGTTTTCATACTTATGTTTAAATCCATTTTGAGACTTCAATATACTTTTCTTAATTCTACTCCTTAGCATATTTGGATGGTAATTCATATATCTAGATATTAAACAAACAAAAACTCAGGACTAATTAGTAAACTTCAATGGTAATTGAAATGTTTAAAAATTAAGTAAACCAAAACTAATATGTAACCATGAACAATTAGTGGGCAACCCGTGTCCAGCTCGTTGCCACCAAAGTTTTCATGCGCTAAATGTGAACCGAAATTATTCGGGCCATTGATGGCTGGCTGGGCATGCCATGAGTTTTTTAGAGTGGGCTGACATGGTCTTACCTTTGGACCATTCCAAGTTGCAGCCCTAGTAGGAATGACTTGAATAGTCGGAGTTTGGTCTATTGATTGTGTATAGGATGAAATTGTTTTATAGATACTATCTGTTGGAAGATTCTTCTAGTTCTGATCAGCAAAACTGATGGAGTTCAAATTAAAACACGTACTACCATCCATAATTACAACTCTTTAGATTCTATACCCCGGTTGACAAAGTATTCTCTTTAGCAATGTGCCAAAAAATAAAGTCTTTAAATAGATTTAGGTAGCATTTGAAAACCATTTGGTTTTCTGTTTTCTTCTAGTTCTGTAAACTGAGAAAAAAAATGCGTTTGACACATAATTTTCATTTTTTTCTCCTTCAGTTTTGATAACGAGGTTTTAAAACAGGGCTATTTTTGAAAACTCTCATTTATGAGTTTGGGATTTTCAGGTTTGATTTTTATTTTGAAACACCGCCACAACCACCCTCCCACCGCCGGCCACTGGTAGCCACTGCCGACGATCGCCGGCAGCCACCGTCGGCCACCGCCAAGCCCCACCACCGCCACCGCAACCATCACCAAAGAAAAAACTCAAATAAAAATCGGGTAATCAAACACCCAAAATAAAAACTGGGTAATCAAACACACATTTATTTTTTTAGAAACAGAAAACAAAAACTGGAAGTGATTTCAAACAGACCAAGACTGCTTTATGGATTGGAAACTAAGAAATTAGCTTTTGTATCTTCTGGTTACGTTACTCCTCAAATCCCACCAATCAATTCCAATGATCACATTCCAATACTATCATGTAACGAACAAATCCTACTAATTAGCGTGCTTAATGCATTATATTAGAGTGCTTAATGCATTATATTAGAGCACTTGATCAATGTTAGTCGTCATCAAAATATAACATGTTGGTATTTGTGTTTCAATAAAAACTATGTATTAGTTTCAGTTATGTCAAAGTTAGGGTCGAATGAGTTTTGGCTAAGTCTTTTACGGTCATTTGCACCATATGACCGGCGCAAATCATTGATGGCAGATTCACCTTGTCACGCTGATAGTACAGCGATCAAGGTGTTTTTAAAGATTAATTCCAAATACTATAGTATTCAATGGAGGATAGGGTCTTAAAGTATATGCTCCTTCGGTTCTGGTGTCATGTCCAAAGAAAACCTTGTCAAACATAATCTAAGATCTCCTTCAATAGCCATTAGCTAACTTGCCCCTTACATGGGATACATACTCGAGTTCGCCTTTGTTTTCCTCGACCACCGACAACTGGAGGGGATAGTTGGCTTTGGCACAATCATCACTGTCGTTCTGGTTTGCCCTCAGCCAATGCTTCCTTGAAAAGCGCTACTAATGAGATCCTTGACACGGTCTTGTAGGAGTAATTTGAACACTAATACATTTGATGTGGAATGGGGTCTCGAAGCTGAATTTTGGACGTAAGCATATGCGTAACTTAGCAGAATCTTTTGCTCGAAGTATTCTAACAATCCTCAGTTGCGTGATCTTTTTAATTGGACCTTTTTTTTAAATTCTATTATTTAGAACGCAACTATTAGACAAACTTATGCTTAACGGTGTATCCAACCTTTGCCTATATGGTCTTTGTCCATTAGGAGACATTTCTTGAGCCGAAATATCGGGTATCATTCTGGGAACTGTAATCCGCCCAAAAAAAGTCATTTGGTATATATAGTCGATCAAGAGAATTGAGTTGTCAAAACAAAATGAGATCCCAAATAGAGATTTGCCGGACATTGCGTACTGGAGAGTAATTTGTCGCCCTGCAACCATTTCTCTTTGGGAGTATGCATTGCATAATTTTCTTCTCCTGAGTGTATTATTAGACAAGTCTTTGTATATTTGTCCTAACAAGAAGATTTTTCGGAGCTAGTACATAGACGAAATGAGGCATTGCATGGCGGTCAAAAATACCGGCGTTTTACACAAACTTTGGTCTCAATATAGAGACTAACAATGATGGCTGGATACACCGTTCAGCAAAACCTTTGTTTCTAAAGCCGTGATCATATTTGAAAAAAATAATCTTTAACTAAAAATAAAAACTAAAATCTTTATCTGCATAAAAGGTCGAAAGATGTAATTACAGCGTAAAATATCTTTGTAGTGTCGCATTAGGCTGCATTTAAGACGCAACAACATGTACGTCGTTGAAAGGGTTTCTTTAATGTTTATGCATTTATAGTTACATATTAGATAATCACAAACTAAGAATGACAAGATCTTTTTAGATCCATCTTTGGGTTCATTTGTTCCCCTTTTTATGAGAAATTAATCTACTTCACCATTGAGATGTATGGGTTGTCAGGAACTTTGTTGCTTTAAGCAGCAAATGGTGTTAACCAAGGTATGTGGTGCTAAATTAGTCATCCACCTATCATTTCACATATTCAAATCATTCGGATCGATGGCTTATAAGTTATACCCTCTTACATTTTAGGTGCAGACAACTGTATTTTAAAGTATACATTAACATAACTTTTTAGCACATTAATTTCTAAACGTTTTAAACTCGTACTTCATTTTTTTTTCCATCCAAAGAAGTTCAAAAGTGGATGAGAGGTAACCAATGTCAAGATTTCCAAGGATATTTGTGTCAATATTAAAAGAACCATTTCATAAACACGTGGCAAGATAAACTCTGTCTGATCACTCTGTGATCAGAGTTCTTGATTTAAGTTTACTTAATTTTTTCTTATTAGAACATGTATGTTATCTTCCATTTCACAGTGTTAAGATAACAATGACAAGTAAAATAGAATAAAAAATGACCCATGTGCCTACAGGTCCTTTTTCACATCGTTAGATTTGCTCCTGAATATTAACGTACGTGAGATTCCGTTAGATGTCGGACTAATTTGAGTTAAATTTCTTTTAATGGCAATGATTTGATACTTTTTTAAAATTTGAGAAGGTACTCAAGCTGAATTTGATGTATACTTTATTGCATAGTTTTGACATTAACCCGAATTACTAGAAAACTTCCCAACAAAACCAAAGTTTTCTTAAAACTACTATTTATTTAACTGGACTTGTGCATAAAAATACCCTAAGCACTCTCGCTACTTGGTAGGATAATCCACTTAGAGGGTGTTTGGGGTTGATTTTGGGATGGTCAAACCTGATTTAATCTAGATTAAATCAGGTATGTGAGTGTTTGGCAAACGAGATTATGAGATTTAATCTGGCTAAAAACTGATTAAATCTATAATCCTGGAAAGTGAGGATTATGAAACAATCACTTTTTTCATAATCAGGTTTGATTTTTTAATTTATCATCATATCTCTATGTTTTTCATACCCTTTTAACTAATTATTGGGTGTGACTTTTAAGGTATACTTTATTTGTAATTTGGGGAAGTTATCGTACTATAAATACTAATGTGAGATTGTTGGTATTTTTAATTCAGAATAAGAAGTAATAACTTTTGTAAGTGGTCAAAAATAGCTTCTTAAATAATTTTTTCGTATATTGTAGTTATTTTCAAATGAAAGTTATGTTAACATTACTTCACTAAATGGATATTAGAAACTATATTTATGTAATGTTCTTTATGGTCATTTTTGCCATATCAAAACTGATTTAATTACTTTCTACCCAAACACTTTTTGTAACTTCAAGATAGTTCACAACTAATTTTGTCAAACAACAAACTGATTATACTTAAAGTATATTAAATCTAATTTTGAAAACTGATTCAGATTTAAACTGAAATCTGCTTTTCAGAATCAATCACAAACGTTCTCTTATTATCATTACACCCTAGAGAAAATTTTCCGTATAGCAGTAATAGGGCGGGATAGATAACATGGTACAAGGACGGGTAAAATATAACTAGATAAAGAAATTTTAAATAAATAAAAAGTTATAAGACGGGTGATATCTTATAAAATATCTAATAAAAAAATATGAGACGGAGGAGATGTGATCAGATAAGTAAATGAATATTGAGACAAATAAATAGTCAAAATTTTATTATTGTTTTATTTCAATTACACCACGTCCGTCGTACACGTCCTATTTCAATTACTCCTCGCATTACTCATTTCTAGGGTTTCTAATTTCATTCGTCTAGCAAAGCTCACAGTTCAATAGGATAGATGGATCCTAAATACAGTGGAGAAATGATGAGGTAAGATCTTATTTGATTTCTAATTTGATTTCTATATCTATGTGCTTGTGTGTGTTGTGTGTGATATGTCCTGATTTGTCCTGATTTGATTATGCCGTGTTCTCTACAGGCATTTAGAGAAACAGAATGAGCTCCTAATGGATTGCTATAGATCAATGTCACACGAACTACATAAGCTTCAGGTTCTCCTTTCGGCTTATGTAATCCATTTTGATTACCTTGCTCTTTGGGTGCTGCGCTAATGTGTGTGCGCGCGCGCTATCATTTATTCAAGTAATTGCTATGCTTGATACATAGTTGTAAAGTAAAACTGTTGAAAGCTAACTGAGTTTAGATCTAATATGTTGCTGCATTTTGGGTATACTAAGATACTGTAAACTCGTTCCGAATACAAATAAGATTGGAGTTCATTGAATCGTGGAGGCAAGCCTTGGTGCAAAGTAAAGTTGGCGAGCGCAGTAGACGACCGTCATCATTTACCCACTGGTATGAACCCGTCGGATAATCGAGGGTGTGTAGTGCTCGACCCTTTGAGAGGTTGCTTGCAACTATCAAAGTTGAGCAATCAAACCGAGCTGCAGAGATGCTTACAACAGCTGTTCGATTTTTTGTTTTCCTTAATTTAATCAAAACAAAAATTTATCTCTCTCTCTGTGCGCGTGGGCGCCCGCGCATGTGCATGTGCGTGTCTGCGTAACAAATTTATACATGTTACCCATCGCCCTTATTACCATTATCATCCACCAAAACCACCATATCATCACCACCACCACTGCCATCGCTTAACATCATCGCCGTCCACCGCGTGTCACCACCACTGTCACAAACCCAACGCCATCGTCACAAACTCAACGCTGCGGTTAGAAACCAAATAACTATTACCCATCATCTCATTACCACCATCACCCACCAAAACCACCTAACCACCACTGCCGTTGCTTAACACCGCCTCTGACAACCGCGTGTCACCACTGATGTGCCAATCGGCTCCTCTTAATTATTTGTGCCCTATGACTATGACTAAATTTATTGGAAATTTCAAAATTCTAACCCCTCCCGGAATTTCTACAGCTTAATATTGACTTCATCCCTTTTGCTTAATAAGTAAAGCTAAGAGGGTTCTAACTTTTTTTACTGCAAATAAGGTTCTTTTCCTCAAAGTAATGTGCAGAACAAAACATAGTTTACTTGTCCAGGTTGCAAAAGACCTTCCCTCTCCATATTGAAGGTACCATATTCTCGGAGTGGTGATTAACGAGGCTTCGTGTGGCGGCGGGGGAGGTAAGTGGGCTGAAGAAGAAGAAGTGAAAAAATAAGAAAAAGAGAGGTGAACAGACCAAACCTAGGTGGACAATTTTACCCTTGTTGGTTTTGTCTATAAAGTTAGGGATTTGGACGGAAGTACATACTTATGGCCTCATTGAAACTCCAGACCCTTAATTGCAAAAATTAAATATTTGGGTCCTGAAGTGAGATTTTGGTACTTTGAGGGTACTAAATAGGAAGCAACTTCAAGTTGCTGTGTGAGAATCAATTAACCTTTTTGTGATCCGTCTAATATTATAGTTGATCAGAACCGGTCCATAAAAAAATTTGTCCTTTCACCACGTGCAAACTTTGTTAGAGATTGTACTTTAACTAGTCGATTACTTGGAAATAACTGAACGCTGCACTTATTGAATTTGTTACTTGTATAACATAGATCATAAAAGGATGTCGTGGTTACCCTATTAGTATTTTTAATCCGTTATGAATGGCCGGAATTATGGGTGTAACTTGGGCTGACAACCCGTGCCAGCCCGTTCAATTTTTATAGAGTAAATTACATACGGCACTCCTGATGTTTACTCTAAACTATACACGGCTCCGCCTAAGAATTTTTATTGCTCTCCGCCCCTTGTAGTTCGTCATTGTGTTACATAAGGCCCATTTCTGTTAGGGTATGATGAGAAAAAATTAGGTAAACATTGATTTATTATGATATACCAAAAATGCCCTTCTGTCTTCCTCTCTCTCTCACCATAAAAGGCCAAGCTACCACTGCCACTGATGTCTGCTATCGCTGACGAAGGCTGGCCACTGCCCCTCCCCCCTACACACACATACACAGAGAAATTCATGGGAGAAAAAAGGATAGAAAGATTGGAGGCAAATAAAGAAAAAAAAGCAAGGGAGAGAGAGAAGTAGAGGGGGGGGGGAATAGAGGGAAACAGATAAAGCAAAGGAAGGGAGAAAGGGAGAGATCAGGGAAATAGAGAGAAAGAGAGCAAATCTACGATTCAGTGCCGGTGGACATCCACCAAGGATGACCGGCATCCTCGCAATCTATCTCGATGACCGCCGACATCGATCTACTCCAGCAACGATCGGTGACCACCGGCAGCAGTGGATCTCGAGGCAAAGAAGATTTTCGGCAATGGGGTGACCATCCTTGCTGGGGGTGGGTCGTGGTGGCAATGGTGGTTGGTGGGGCTGTTGGTGGTTGGTTAAAGATCGGGAATTTGATTTCTTTTGGGCGGTGGTGGCAAGGCAATTGAAGGGGGTGGGGCAGTGGTTATTATCGACAGTGGACGGGGCTATTGTTGGGTGGCTGTTGGTGGGGCAATGGTGGTTGGTGGGGCTGTTGGTTGTTGGTTGGTTCACCGGGAGGGGTGTGTGTGTGTGTGTGTGTGTGAGAGAGAGAGAGAGAGAGAGAGAGAGAGATAGAGGTAAAAGGAGTTCAAGTCTAAGGATGTGCATTAGGTGGTTGTGATGGGGGCAGTGGTGGGTCGTGGTGATATGGACGATAGTAGGTCGTGGTGGCTACGGTTGGTGGCCCGTGGCTTTGCCGGTAGGGGTGTGGCAGTCTAGAGGGTGCTGCCGGCCTTTGTGTGTGTGTGAGAGAGAGAGATGGGTAAATTGACTTGTTTATCAGGGGTATGACCGTCCTTTCATTCATTTTGTTAACTCTGTTAACAGAAAAATAGAAATTTTTTAGCTTAGTCTATAAAAATACTTAGACGGAGCCGTGCGTAGTTTAAAGCAAATATCAGGGGTGCCGTGTGTAATTTACCCATTTATAAAATATTAGTTATATATATATAATTTATGTGTTTTTTCTTTAGTGTTTAAAATCCTCCAAGCATATGGGTTTGGAGACATTTGAAGACTTCTTTGTTTTTTTGCTTTGTCTTTCATTATCGGAGTATACTTCTTAAATTTTTTCGAGACTCTTGTCTTTTTTTTTTTCCCTTTCATTTTGTCTTAAAACATTGTTTCCATGCTTATGTTTAAATTTGTTTTGAGACTTCACTATACTTTTCTTCATTGTACTCCTTAGCCGATTGGATGGTAATTTATATATTTAGAAATTAAATAAACAAAAACTTAGGACTAATTAGTAAACTTCAATGGTAATTGATATGCTTAAAAATTGAGTAAACCAAAACTAATTTGTAACCATGAACAACGCGTGGGTAACCCTTGTCCAGCTCATTGTCACCAAAATTTTCATGGGCTGGACATGAACATATATTATTCGGGCCATAGATAGGCTGGCTAGGCACGGGCATGAGTTTTTGAGAGTGGGCTAGTATGGTCTGACCTTTGGACCCGTCCAACCCGTCCAAGTTGCAGCCCTAGTCGGAATGAATTGAATAGTCAGAATTTGGTCTATTGATCGTGTAGGACGAAATTGTTTTATAATTACTATCAAGTTGGAAGAGTCTTTTAATTCAGATCAGCGAGACTAATACAGTTCAAATTAAAACATGTACCACCATCCACAATTACAACCCTTTGGATTCTATACCGTACAAAAGTATTCTCTTTAGCTTGTGTGCCAAAAAATAAAGGCTTTAAAAAGATTTAGACTCCTTTATGGATTGGAAACTAAGAAATTAGCTTTTGTACTTCTGGTTATGTTACTCCTCAAATCCCACCAATTAATTCCAATGATCACCTTGCAATACTATCATGTAACGAACACATCCTACTAATTAACGAGCTTAAAGCATTATATTAGGGCGCTTGATCAACGTGTCGTCATCAAAATATAACATGTTTATATTTATGTGTCAATAAAAACTTCGTATTAGTTCCATCTATGTCAAAGTTAGGAATAAATGAGTTTTGGCTAAGTCTTTTACAGTCATTTGCACCATATGACCGTCGCAGATCATTGATGGTGGATTCACCTTGTCACACTGATGGTGCAGCGATTAAGGTGTTTTTAAAGGTTAATTCCAAACACTACAGTATTCGATGGAGGATAGGGTCTTAAAGTATCTGCTCCTTTAGTTCTGGTGTCCTGTACAAAGTCAACCTTGTCAAACATAATCTAAGATCTCCTTCAAGAGCCATTGGCTAACTCGCCTCTTACATGGGATATATACCTAAATTTGTCTTTCTTTTCCTCGACCACCGGCAACTCGAGTGGATAGTCGGCTCTGGCACTATCATCACTATCGTTCTGCGCGTGATCCTTGACATGGTCTTTTAGGAGTAATTTTGAACACTAACACATTTGATGTGGAATGGGGTCTCAAAGCTGATTTTTGGACATAAGCATATGCATTACTCAGCAAAATATTTCACTTGAAGTATTCTAACAATCCTCAGTCGCGTGATCATTTTTAGTTGGACATCTTTTTTAAAAATGTTCTCCTCGTTAGAAACACAACTATTGGACAAACTTATGCTTAACGATGTATCCAGCCTTTGCATATGGTCTTTGTCTATTAGGAGATATTTCTTGAGCTGAAAAATCAGGTATCATTCTGAAAAACGTAATCCACCTAAAAAATGTCCTTTCGTATATATAGTCGGTCAAGAGAATTGAGTTGTCATAACTGATGAGATCCCAATATAGATTTGTCGAACATTGCGTACCGGAGAGTAATTTGTTGCCCTGCAACCACTTTTCTTTGGGAGTATGCAGGGCATAAAACTTCATTTGTTCTAACAAGAAGATTTTTCAGAGTTGGTACATATATAGACGAAATGAGGCATTTCACGTGGGCTTAAAATACCGGAGTTTTACACAAACTTTGGGCTCAAGAATTGTCTCACTAGCAGATAGAGATCAACAATGATGGCTGCACACACAGTTAAGCAAAACGTTTGTTTCTAAAGCCGTGGTCATATTTGAAAAAAATAATCTTTAACTAAAACTGAAAACTAAAACCTTTATCTGCATAGAGGATCAAAAGACATACTTTCAGCATAAAAACATTTTGCAGTACCACATTAGGCTCATTTAAGATGCAGAAACATATTCGTCGTTGAAAGGGTTTCTTTAATGTTTATGCATTTATAGTTATATATTAGACAATCCACAAACTAAAAATGACAAGATCTGTTTAGATCCATCTTTAGGTTCATTTGTTCCCTTTTTTGATAAAAGATAATCTACTTCACCATTGAGATGTATGGTTGTCAGGAACTTCGTTGCTTTAAGCGGCAAATGGTTTTAACCAAGGTATGTAGTGGTTCATGAGTCATCCACCTATCATTTCACATATTCAAATCATTCGGATGGCTTATAAGTTTTACCCTTTTACAATATGTATATGTGTGTAATTGTCCTCATACATGGGGGGTTGACTCATTGATATAGCAGTAAAAGAAGACTCCTAGTAGGACTGGGCCATGGACCAGATGTGTTAGGATCACGTTAGGATCCTCGAGGATCACGTCAAGATCTCTGAGGACTCTTTTAGAATCTTGATAAGATAATCATCAATATCCCAGTTTAACTGGGATCGCCGGGTGTCCCCCAGTTATTAGGAGTTATATTTGAGTTATATCATAAGCCCCCCACTTCCTTAGCCAAAAATGTTTGGCGGGGGAAGTTATACCAGGCGTCTTGAGACACGCATCAGGTTTGTAAAGGATTCCCCATCCGCTTGTAGGGGTAATAATATTTATCTACTCCATGTGCTCGGATCGTAGCTCTTGGGAGCTTAAGCGCTAGAACTTTGCCCAGGTAGGGCGCTAGAACTCTAGCTCTTAGAATTTGGCCCAAGCAGGCTATTCAGAATCATCTTTCGGAAGACGTATCATGGGATCTCGAGATCCTTTAGAGGCTGTGCCCCCTAGTAGCCTCTCTATGGAGAGGACACAAAGTTGTGCATCCAAGTTGTTGCATGTGCTAAGCGTTTGAATGTCCCCTTGAGGGGTCACCTCTCCTTTGGAGGGTGTTTGTTTTGCGCAAGTGTGTTGTCTTTAGCTTGATCTAACCACATCATGCCTGTGTTTTACTTTGACGCGAACTCTTATCATCAGCTAAGAACTGACAAAGAAGCCTCGTACTCACACTTGGCTGGGTTTTGAATTGACAAAGAATGGTGGGGGGATGAAGTCCCACATAGTGCTTTGCCGTTTCACGGGTTAGAACTGTAGCTAAACCGTTCAGATAGAACTCGAGCTCTATCCTATCACCCTTGGGGATGTTCGTCCCTCGAGAGACCACCCTAGAGGACTAGTGGAACGTAGAGTTCTGGTAAGTGCCCTTGAGGGCTGATGGAGTGCAAAGCTCATGAAAATACCATAGGGGGTTTGACAGAACTTAGAGTTCTCATCGTACGCGCCTTCGGGGACGGATGGAGACCAAAGCTCATGAAAATACCCTCGGGGGTTTGACAGAACTTAAAATTCTCGTCGTACGCACCTTCGGGGGTGGATGGAGTGCAAAGCTCATGAAAATACCCTCGGGGATTTGACAGAACTCAGAGTTCTCGTCGTACGCACCCTCGGGGGTGGATGGAGTTCAAAGCTCATGAAAATACCCTCGAGAATTTGACAGAACTTAAAGCACTCGTTGTATGGGCCCTCAGGGGCAGATGGAGCGCAGAGCTCATGAAAATACCCTTAGGGGTTTGATGGAACTTAGAGTTCTCGTCCTTTATTACCGCGGTGCCAAATAAGAAGGCAAGGGGCATTGAGCACGTAATATGGTCATTGTGGTGAACCTCCCTGTCTGATAAGACACCAGGCATTAAGCCTGTATAAGAATGATCTTATGAAATATATAGCCCTCTGCCTTTGAGAAGGCGTAGATATATAAAGATGACTCTTTAGCCTACATGTAGGTCCAGCTCACAAGAAGACATATGGGAGCAATATAGAAGACCATAATCTGTCGGCTTGACAAGGCGAGCATATAAAGCTAGAGAACGCGGAGTCTGTCTGAGCAAGATGCCTCTGATGATCAGTAGATATAGAGGATGCGAAGTACGTCTAAGCAAGATGTCACTGAATGATCAATAAAGCAGTTGTCGCAGTTTATTGATATATTGAAAAACAACTAGATTCAGTTTGCTGGTTGCATTATCTTTAGTTTGCAGTTGTACCAGTCATATTAGCGATGCTATTAGCAAAGGCTGGCAATGTGCTTTAATTTATTGATCGGGGCCACTGTGTGACTGAATATCATGAGACAATAGATAATGCCGAGTCGGCAGGATGCTACAGCAGAAACCCTAGGCGTGACTTCTAGTCGCAGGGTGCTGTGAATTTGTTCCTCGCTTTACGAAGCGATTTATACGTCACCATTAATGCTCGTGAGCGAAATTTAAGCCCTTACAACAAGAAAAAGTACGTGACTGAAAAACAGCCTTTGAAGCAATAAAGCATATAAAAATGCAACTATGTTTTTAACACAGAATTAAGAGCAGTGTTCAGACATCGTTGCCCTATTAGGGCTTTGTCAGTTAGCCGACAGGGTGCACTACACTACGTGTCGCATGTGAGCTTAAAAAAATTATAGCAGTTGATAAGACCCAACGTGTAATGTGTTTGCGCCAATTGACGCAATTGCATAATGCTAGACCAAAAATTAAATAGGTCTAGGTAATGAAGGGCATTGAAAACAGCCTTTGGGAGGCTTGCTAGCGCCTAAAAGTAGCGTTATTTTTATTAACGCAACATGCATATAAAATGTGCAGAAATTTTAAAAAAAATTAATGCACATGTTAAATAGATGTAGATGAGACCTTGGGAGTCTCGAATTTAAATTGGTATTTTTCCTTTAAAAGCTTAATGCTTTAAAACGTATGTGGCCTAATTCAAATAAATAAGACCATTTTGGGTCTTAAACATAAATATGCTTTTTGCACATGTTAAAACCTTTATGCTTTTCAAAGGTGTGGCATGTGCAAAATAAAAGAGACCTCTTGGGTCTTAACTCTAAATACCCCTAATCATGGGATGAAAAGTTGAATTTTTTAAAAAGAAGGATTGCACCTTGTTTTTTTACTTTGCCCATTCTTCTCATGAAAGAAGGTGACGCGGTGCGGCGGTGAGGCGGTGGCGCACTAGCGGCGCTGCTTGCCGTGGTCTCGGCTAGCGTCGGTCTTGGCGGAATGGTGCCGTCGCTTTTGGTTGCGATGGACAAAATTGCTCCCGTGCCGTGCTAGCGCAGCTATTGTTGGCGGCGACGTCGGGTGCACTACTCGTCAAGGTCTCGGCCGGCACGCTGTCGATGAGGTGTTATCGTTGTCGCAGAGCAAAGGAACCAGTGGCAATGGCCATAGCTAGCAGCGGACGGTGGCGATGCTTTAGCCGTGGCCATGGTGGTGCAAATCTGGACATTGACGGGTGGCCGAGGTGGCGCAAAGCTGGACGGCAAGGTGGAGCTGTCGTTGTTGGTCGCAGATCTGGATAATAATTGTTAGAATTACGTGTTAGAATTATATGTTATGGTTGTTATATTATAATTGTTATAGTTATTAACCAATATATTAATCACATGTTAGAATTATATTTTTACTCTATGTTAAAATTGTATTGTATGAATAATTACATGTTAAAATTACATGTTATAATGTATAATTGTATTGATAGTTAGAAATAATTAACCCTAAGTTATCCTAATTACATGTTGTTGTTATATTTTTGTTACATGCTATTATAATTGTTGTGGTTGTTGTTACATGTTATTATACTTGTTATAGTTATAATTACATGTTATAGTTATATTTTTGTTACATGTTAAATTTTGTTATTTATCTATAGTTGTTGTAATTAACCCCGATTAACCCATAACACAGCCCTAGGTAACCCTAATTAACTACAATTAATCCTGATTCACCCTAAATAAACCCAGTTAACCCTGATCAACCCGGATCAACCCTAATTAATCTCGATTAACCGCAATTAACCCCGATTCACCATAATTAAACCTAATTAACTATTATTACTCCTAATTAATTAACTATTATTAAACCTAATTAACCTTGATTCACCCTAAATAAACATAATTAACCCCGATTAACCGTAATCAATCCTGATTAACCCTAATTAACCTTAATTAACCACGATTAATCCCAATTAATCCCAATTCACCCTAATTAAACATAATTAACCCTAATTAACACATTAACTTTAATTAACCTTAATTAGCTCTTACTTAAATCCTAATTAAAAAAAAATTAAGTCTAATTAAATCCAATTAACTCTAATTAACCCTATTTAGCTCAAATTATCCCTTATTAGCCATAATTAGCCCTAATTAAAACTGATTAACCCTCATAAACATCGATTAACCATAATTTACTATTAATTTAATATCTAATTAGCCCTGCTCACCCCGGGTTAACCTAATTAAACCTTAATTATCCTGATAAATCGTAGACAAATCCTAATTAAACCTAATTAAGGTAATTAACTGTAATGTGCTCTAATTAGGCTCAATTAGCCTTAAGTATCCAGAATTAGCCCTAATTAAACCCTGAATAACACAAATTGAGTCTAATTAAACGTAATTAAGCATAATTAACCCTATATAGCTCGAATTAGCCCTAATTGTCCCTAATTAAAGCATTAACTCGGCATTTTTACCTTAATTAGCTCTTAATTAAACCCTAACTAACAATAATTAAGTCTAATTAAACACAATTAACTCTAATTAGCTCTCTCTTGTGTTCCAGTACTTTGTTTGCGTGATTTTATGGAGGAAGAATGGAGTTTCCTTCATGGTTCGTCCAACCATCGAGTGAAGTTGGAAGATTCAGAGGTACAAGGATGCTTAATATTAAAGAGCCCAAAGGTTTCGCTTTTATACATGACTCAGTACTGTGTATGTAGTTGGAAATTAGCATAAAATGTCCATAACTCCCTTGTCTTGCCACTGATTTGAAATTGCTTTTATCTATTTAGTTTCGATACAAAATCATTTGCTTATAGTGAACTTAAGCTGAGAAAATCAACATTCATAAATCCTTTAATATCTAACGATCCACCAAATCAGGATTCTCAAGAAAATCCGATACTTTTGGTTGGTAAATTATGGACTAAAAAATTTCCCTTAGCTCGTCATGTTGAACAATCTCGTCTAACTAAGATCTTATATTCCAAAACTTCATATAACACTTTTGGCTAGCAACTCTCCATGTCTGCAGAAGAGAAGACTTTTCTGAGACAAAAGGTATTTCTCAGCGTGTCGCAGACATTTCTTGCCCTCCATGTTCCTGAGGTAATTAGATGGAATATACACTTTTCTTCTGGCCAATTCTGTATGCTCGACATATGGCTTGCCTTTCAACTGATGCATTCCAACCAATATCAAGCAAAACAACTCTCGACGCCCCAACCAAATTTATACCTTCTGAACAAGTGTTTATTGAGGCCAAAAGGGCTAATTAAGGTTAATCAGTTTTAATTAAAGCTAATTAGAGCCGATTAGGGCTAATTCGAGCTAAATAGGGTTAATTAGAGTTAATTGGGTTGATTAGACTTAATTATTGTTAACTAGGATTTTAAGTAGCGACAACTGACCAGCAGTTGCTTCTTATTAGTTGGAATCCATCAGTTAAAAGGTAAGTCATATGTCAGGCATACATGATTGGTCAAAAGAAAACTGTGAATATTTACCATCTAATTACCTCAGGAACAATGGAGAGCAGGGAATGTCTGCGGCAGGTTGAGAAAGATCTTTTGTCTCAGAAAATGTTCTCTTCTGCAAACATGGAGAATTGCGAGCCAAAAGTGTTATCTGATCGAAGTCTCAAAATATAAGATCTTAGTTAGACGAGATGGTTTAACATGACGAGCTAAGGAAATTTTTTGAGTCCATTGCTTACCAACCAAAAGCACTAGGTTTACTTGAGAATTTTGATTTGGTGAATCGTTAGATATTCAAGGATTTACGAATGATGATTTTCTCAGCTCTATAACCAAATGATTTTGTACCGAAACTAAATAAATAAAAGCAAATACAAATCAGTAGCAAGAAAAGGGGAGTTGTTGACATTTTAGGCTAATTTTCAACTAGATACACAGTAGTGGGTCAGGTATAAAAGTGATACATTTAGGCTATTTAAGATTAAGCATCCTTATACCTCTGAATCTTCATACTTCACTCGATGGTTGGACGAACCATGATGGAAACTCCATTCTTCCTCCATAAAATCACGCAAACAAAGTACTGGAACACGAGAGAGAGTTAAATAAGGTTAATTAGAGTTAATTGGGTTTAATTAGACTTAATTATTGTTAATTAGGGTTTAATTTAGAGCTAATTAAGGTGAAAATGCCGAGTTAATGCTTTAATTAGGGCTAATTCGAACTATTTAAGGTTAATTATGGTTAATTACGTTTAATTAGACTCAATTAGTGTTATTCAGGGTTTAATTCGGGCTACGTAGAGTTAATCAGAGTTAGTTGAGTTTCATTAGGATTAATTAGTGTAAACTAGAGTTTAATTAAGAATTAGTTAGGGTTAATGAGTTTTAATTAGGCCGCGTACGTGGCCTCCCAGGTAGACCTGGCAAACGGGTCGACCCGTGCGGGTACGGGTAATACCCGGGCGGATCCGGATAAAACCGGGTCGGGTAATTTATACCCGAGTTTTTTTGGGTACGAATATTTGAGATCCATACCCTACCCTGGCAGGTAGGGTATTACCCGCGGGTAAGTTATTAAATTTATAATTTTTTTTTATTTACATATTTTTCTCAGAAAACTTTTTTCCTTCTATTTGGTTATCACAAAAATTCCACCACAATAATCTCAACTCCCAAATTTCCTAACACAACAAGATCACGGTTCTGTGCATGAAACTTTTAAGAACACAAAGTCTAAATGAAGAACAAATTCGTTCGACCCATAAGGATTAAAGTAGATCTGAAAAAAAAAATATGTCGTAAACAAATTATACTCCTCGGCAGATCCAACAGTGAAGGCGTCATAGTGGGTATCATCGCCGATGGACACTTCGGTCATGGCGTCGGAGCTGATAGGAGACAAACCACCGGCGTCGGAGCTGATGGGAGACAAACCACCGGCGTCGGAGCTGATGGGAGATAAACCGTCGTCGATGAGGCGGAGTTGCGGCTGATCTGGCGGTGGAGCTTGAGAGGAACGATGGGACGCCGTCGAGATCACGTGGTCGTCGCAGATCTGACTGGTGGATGAGAGAGAAAGATCATGTGGGTGTGAAAGAGGCGTCGCGGTTGACAGATAGCGGCGTCGTGGGTGGTAGAGAGCGTCGGCGTGGCTGGCAGAGAGCAGCGGCGTGGCTGAGTGCGGCGGTGTGTGGTGGGTTCGAAGGCAGAGAGAGAGAGAAGGCGGCCAGCCAGTCGGAAATGATGAGAAGTGAGAACAATGAAATGAAAACCCTAACTAACACCTTTTATAGAGGAAAAAAAACGGGTAAATACGGGTACCCGCAATCCGACCCGTACTTACCCGGATTTTACGGGTCGGTTCGGGTCCGGGTACAATTTCTGCGGGTAGTGAAAATGGCTACCCGTACCCGGCATTTTGTACCGGGTACGGGTCGGGTAACGGGTCCGGGCAACATTTTGCCAGGTCTACTCCCAGGTACGATTGCACGTGTCGTGATAGCAACGTCCCCCATCCCCGCTGCATCTCCATAAACACAAACACCGATCGTGGAGCGCTCGTCGTTACACGAGGACGAGATCTGTCGGGCTGGTGCAGAGGTGTATAGGATGATCGCGGTGTATAATCAGGTATGACCACTATATACGTTTAGTAAACACTATATATGATTGTTATCAAGATTAATGCGTCCGTGCCTTTATATGCAGGGCACTGCTGCTGGTCATGTCGAGCCAGATCGGATCACAGTGCCTCCATGGACAAGGATGATCAGCATGATCTAGATCCGGGCCTCGCAGACCCCTGATCAGCCCTTCCCCTCCTAGCTATTTGTATCCCGCTCCCGCACACCCCCCCACCCTAACTCTATTGTACCCCGCTCCCTTGCCCTCCTAAACGTTGTGTATGTGCATTGAGAAATATTTGCAGGATTGCGAATTTGTAATTATAGGTTTGGGTATTAAAAATTAATTTTAAAAAAAAATTACTTTGACTTTTAGCGACGGATTTTATTCCGTTGATAAAAGTCTTACTTACTCTGTGAATAAATGACTTTTAGCGACTGAAATTCCGATACCAAAGTTTTAAACGACAAACCATTAGCGACGACGTATATTTCGTCGCTAAAAGTCATCAAATTTTGAATAATTTTTAGCCACTGATGTTCTGTCGCTAAACTTTTGGCAACAAATTGTTCCGTCGCTAAATACTTTACGTAATAATTTATTTTAAAAAAAAATTTTAATACGAAAAATATATTTAGCGATGGATACTCCATCTCCAATTGTATTAATACGTCTGTCGCTGAAAGTTGACTTTTAAGCGACGGATTTCAAAATTTTGTCGCAAAACGTTTAGCAACGGGGTTATAGGCAACATACTTTTAGCGACGGGGTGTCCATCGCTAAAAGTATTTGGCGACAGATGTGGGGCTTTTAGCGACGGAATTGTCAGTCGCTAAAAGTCTATTTTCTTGTAGTGTCACACCTTAACAATACACAATACAAGAAAAAAATATAAAAATATGGGAGGCAAAATTACATATTCAAATTAATATTGTAGCTCACAAGTCAAAGATTTTCTTTACTATACTTAGATAGTAAACTAACTTATTAGGACTTAATTATGACAATTATCACCTAAAGTATTTAACAACATAAGAGCCATAAAACTACAGCAAAAACAAAGTAAACGTAAATTTCATCCCAATCTATCACTATCGTGATAGACGGAATGAATAATCAGTAATACATAGTTTAGGGTTTAAGGTTTTTTCTTTTTCTTGTTGGAGTACTTCTTAGTGCCATGTTAGAGTTTAAAGTTTTATTAATTTGAATAATTTCTTAGATAAACTGCTATGTTGATATTTTAAAGTATTTTTATGAATTAAGTCATTTTGGGTTTAGGGGTTTTTTTTCTCGCATTTATTGGCGTATATATTGGTTATCACTTTAGAGTTTAAAGTTTATTAATTAGAATAATCTCTTGCATAAACTGCAATTTTGATATTCAATGTACTTTTATGCATTAAGTCATATTCGGTTTGTATATAGCTTACATAAAAAGGAAAGAAAATCTTTAATTTGTGCAATATTGATCTTTAATTTTCATACATGACTGTTTTTATCTTACATCTGAGTGACTTTATTTTTCTATTCAAAAGTGAACATGTACAATTGGTTTCCTACCATTATAAGATTTATAATAATTGGACAAATTATACCTACGAATTTCTAATAATAACCAAAGTAAATATTAATAAGTAAGGGTAAAAAAGGAAAATGGGGTAAAAAGAAAAAAAATAATAAGAAAATCATACTTTTTAATTGTTGAAGTATTAGTATCTAATTTTGATACATGATTTTTGTAGTTTACATTGGCATGATATTATTTTGTTTATTTTAAGTGCTTTTAAGGAGTTATACATGTTTTTTTGTATTTAACTTTTGTGAGGCTTTATTTTGCTATTTGAAAGTGATTATGAGGTGTTAATTGTCAAAGTTAAGGCTTAATATATGTGTGTACATATATTAGATACAGTGTTAGAAGCTGTAGAATCCGTTTCCTAATTTTATAAGATTTACAAAAAAATGGACAAATTATACCTACGATTTTTTAATAATAAATCATAGTTAAATATCAATGAGTAGGGGTATAAAAATAAAAAAAAGAGCACCAAAACAAATAAGACGATGGTTTGCATAAGTACAGATGATAAAAAAAAGAAAAAAATCCACTAAGAAAAGCTTAGGTTTTAATTTGTAAAATGTCAATCCACTAAGAGGAAGAGATTGACCTAGGAAGAGTGCTGGAAATTGCTTGAGCTTAATCAATGGCTTTTCATCAAGTGCCCAACCGAGTAGAAGTGGTCAAAGTCATAGAAAATGAAGTTCTTGTTTGAGCTTTAACTATTCCTTCCTGTAGCAATCAATAAGAAACTAAAGTAGGTTGAAAAATGAGTCTTTCTTTTAGGCCCCGTATGGACCACGGCTGCAAATGATAAATAGTGTCAGGGCCCTTTATATGACCCGTGGACGTTAAGGACCACCTTAGTCATTCGGTGCTCTTTTGCTAAGACTCAAATCCTACATTGGCAGGTTAATAAGGTGCTCTTTCAACTGCTTGAGCTAACTTGGTATTTAAGGAAACATAAAATAGCAGTTTCCAAATTCACCTCCATAATAGACCTCGACAGTAGAGAACTCAGACTCAGTTTCTCTAGTCAATTGAATAAAAATTGCAAGTCACACAGTACATTATAAAAAAAAATCTATTTTTCGAGTTCAATTTCAACACTCACGAGTAAAATCCTAGTTGTAAGATATATACTATATACTATAGTACTAATAACACAATTGCTGACGGTCCAACAAACATGTAGTATGTTTTAACAAGCATCTTTAGTAATCTAACCCTTAGCATTAATTTGACATTTAATACTATGGTAACAAAGTGAAGGACTTATCTTTTAGGAGCGTGTGGTCGTCGCACAGAACCCCCACACCGTCGCGATTACAAAGGAAACCCACATGGTTGCAATTGTAGCTGGATATAATCCTCCTCACGATCGGTTAAATGTGTAGTACAATCCCCCCCCCCCCCCCCAAATGCGGTTGCCTAGGGTTAGGAACATACCTTATTTGTGACCTCTTGACTCCCTTATGCAAAATGTCGGGCAATTTTTCCTCCAAAACATATCCCTACAATATGACCAATTTGTCCTCAATAATTTGGGATAAACTTATGCAAACCCTAGTTTTCTCTAGTAAGTTGGACGTAAGGTAAACGTTTGCAAGACGTGCCATATGTTGATCGAAAAGAGATGCTATTTTGGTAGGTTTGAATGTTAACCTGCAAACGAGCCCTATGTTGGACTCAAAGAAATGCTATTTTGGTAAGTCTCAATGTTGATATGCAAACGTGACATATGTTGGAATATATTTGGTCAATTAACCATTTAATCATTTTACTACCTATGTGATTGAACCAATGAATTGTATTTGGTCTGGTTATGGTACCTATGGTTGGAACCTAAGAAGCATGGTCTTGGGCACGACTGCACAAGGACAGTTACGTAGAATGTCATTATTACTTTGTTAACAGTAATATACATCTATTATACGTCTATTAAACATAAAAATTGCATACTAGACAAATGATTAATTTCAAAAACTTAACATTACCGAAGTTTTTGTGTAAGGTGAATTAGGCCATCAAAAGAGTTAAAAGGCCCTACATCTATTGAATCAATGAAATTGCATACTAGACAAATGATTATATTTAAAAACTTAACATCACCAATTTTTTTAAAAATTTGGACCTCCTCCTATAAACTCTTTTGAAATTATAATTCGACACTTCAAGCTCTTGGTACGTATAGAAGATAAATAATTATCGTTAGGCAGTTAGTGTGCAGTCAAGGCCACTGAATTGATAATTAATCAATTCTTGTACCTATCAGCCTTCCATTGAGGATGGAATCTCTCTCTTGACAAACAATGGGACGATCGATCAAGTTTGGAATGTCAGGCTGTAACGTTGTTAGAGGATTGCCATGTTTACGTTACATAAATTTAAACGCCGGGGGTTTCGCTTGCTACTCAATACACGTCTCAAAGAATGATAACAGATGATTCAGATTCATCACAAATTCCAACAATTATGCAGTTTTAGTAGCAACAACCAATGTCACTTTTGTTGTCTTATGCATTGAATAAGCTGCAGTTCCTTCGCAGCATCGCTAGAAGTTATATCAGACCTGTGAATAGATATAGAAATCAGGGTCATTTATATTTATATAATATATAATAAGTAAAGTGAGAATGATATTGATAACTTCTTTGCACGACACATCATCGCTTTTTTATATGACACATCATCATATACTTATTTTAAGATTAATTAACTTCTATGTTAGTAAGTCTTATTCGATTTTAAAACTAATTCTAATCATTCCAAAATTCTACCTAATCAATATATTTATCTATTAAGACTTCTTTTTATTATGTCCTTAAAATTCAAAAACTAATTCTAATCATTCTAAAACTCAACCTTATCACTATACAAAGTTATTAAGACTTAATATTGATTATTGTATCTTCAAAATCACTCTCTAATATGAATATAAAAACTCATATATATATATATATATATATATATATATATATATATATATATATAGTGAAAATTATACTTTCAATTTAGAAGAAAAGAAATAATTTAAAAACTAATTCTAATCATTCTAAAACTCTACCTAATCAATATACTAATTTATTAAGACTTCATTTTGACAACATGTCCTTAAAAGTGTTTTTAATGTGAAAATTAAAATCCATAGACCCAAAAAATAACTTATGAGATTTAGAAAAAAATGTGATCTACTAATTAATTTAAATTTTGATAGAATCCTTATTTTTATATCTAATCAATTTCGCAAGTAATGAGGGTTTTCTGTAAGTTCTGTGCAATTCCAAAACTAATTCTAATCATTCCAACACTCAACCTAATCATTATACTAACCTATTAGGACTTAATATTGAGTATTGTATCTTAAAAAATCACTCTCTAATATGAATATAAAAATCATTAATGTTACAATTAGGATTAAACAACTTACGAGACTCAGAAAAAAAAATGATCTAACAATTGATTTGGATTTTGATAGGTACCTTATTTTTAAATTTGATTAATTTTGCAAGAATAATGAGGGTTCTATAATTAAAAATTTAATTATAAACTAGAACTCAACCTAATCAATGCACTAAGTTATTATGACATAATTTTAACTATTGTATTTTTAAAATCACTCTTTAATGTAATA
Organism: Escallonia rubra; assembly: GCA_033065855.1. Taxonomy (NCBI): domain Eukaryota; kingdom Viridiplantae; phylum Streptophyta; class Magnoliopsida; order Escalloniales; family Escalloniaceae; genus Escallonia; species Escallonia rubra. The sequence continues at coordinate 146,601 of JAVXUO010001951.1, read as the reverse complement.
TAAAAATTCATATGTCGAAAAACAAAAATAACATATTAGATTTAGAAGGAAAAAAATTATGTTCTAATTGAGTTAAATGTACTATCTAATTGAGTATATATATATATATATATATATATATATATATATATATATATATATATATATATATATATATATATATATATAGACACACACACACACACACACACAAGATAGTCATCATAAAAAATGAATAATGTCATATATAGACTGAATTATAAGTCAACATTTTTAAATAAGACCTCACGATCACCAAATTGGTTATATCCCATAATAAGGATTTAGAAAACAAATCAAACTTTTTACTACGATTTACTATTGAAAAATTTGTTCTATAATTGTCGCGATATTTGTAAACCTCATAAACATATAAAATCGATTGTACAACGTTTAAACTCTATGCTACAAAAATATATTTACGTATTAGGTTTTGATTTTGACTATTAAAATCTTGATTAGATTGTCATGCAATTCTTGCGTATTATTTACATACGCATATATGTTTGTTTTCATTCCTTTGAACTGTAAGTTGACAGAACAATTAGTAGATTGTATTACAATACCGTTTGACGATGTAAAAGAAAAGCTTAAAGAACGCAAAAATCTGGCGACGGTATTCTAACACAATCTACTCATTGTTCTTAAACTTACAGTTCAAAGGAACTAAAGCAAACGTATATACCTATGAAAATATTCCACAATAATTGCATGACCATTTAATCAAGACTGTAATTTTAAATGTGTATGAGACGAAGAAATATTATATTGGATATCATGTTCGTATCTCAATAAAATGGTGTTTTTTGAAATAATGATTCGTGGAGAAGATAATAATGGATTATGACATTTACAATTTCAAAGATAAAGAACTCTTAACCTAACTCGGTTAGCTAAGAAACTTGATTTTAAAAGGTTACAGGTTACAGCACTAAAAGAACTTAATATTAATATAATATTGACAAGTTACTTGAAGTTATTATAAATAAAGTATTAAAAATTTCTTAGCAACAATTATTCTTTTAGCAAAAGTAGTTTTTTTTTTTTGTTTTTACCATAGGATGTTAATCTCTTTTCATTTCTTGAAATGTGGTATGCATTAATACACTTTTTGTAACATTTTAAAATATTTTATTAACTTATTCGAGCTTGACTCGAGATCCTAAGCTATAATATCTAGTAACTGAGGTGAGAAATACAATGATAGCTCATGACACCTCATTGCATTGCGTTTCTAATATAATAACCAATGTTAAACATATTAATGTTGCTAAAGATCTTTAAACATTATTTGAATGGGGTACTTAATTATGCAATTAATTAAATCGGCAAATATAGTAAACATTTAAATAATAAGACTTATGCAACTCGAAAATCAATTTGAAACATTCAAAAATTTCTAACCAATATAGTAACCTATTATGACTTTATTTCAATATTGTGTATCGAAAAAGCTCTCTAACATGAAATATTAACTTGTAAAATAAAAGTTACCTAAGAGATTATAAGAAAAAAAGGTACTATTTCAAATTCATTTTTAATTTTTTGCAAATTCAAAAATGAATCTAACTTGATAAGTATGTTGGTTAAAAAGTTTGGTCAATAATTTTCTTACTGTAAGGATTTGTGCCATCTTATTTAGTCGCATTGGTTAAAGATAAAAATTCCATAATATGCAGATTATATATGAGATATATTAAAAAATAGTGTAAAGTTAAAATCTTAATTATGTGAGTATTCCTTAAATTCAACTACCTTTATGTTAAAAAAGTTTTGAACCAAGGTTTTTCGATGGTTTTTTTATTGTGAGTAATTAAAATCTTGAGTATTCTAAATTCTGCATTAGCAATATACCATTTATGATTTTATGTTAACTTTAATAATTTTGAATATAATTACATATAAAATCTAAAGAGATATTAGTTATAATGTGATGAATGTAGACTAAAACTTAGAATGAAAACCTTATTATATCTGAAGATAAATCTTACTTAGTAAGCATACTTATTGTATACTTTGTGGAATATTAGTTAAATTTTTCTTCAACAATTTTCTTATTACAAAGTTTTGAGCTATCTTATAAAGTCATGTTGGTTAAACTTTTTAAACTTTATATAATTACCTCATGTACCGATTACTATTTTTTCTCTATTCTTTGTTGGTGGATTACATTTGCTTCTAAAAATGACACACCATCCTTACTTAATTAGTCATGATGGTTAACTTTTATAAGTCACATGCTATAAACAAATATATGGACCAAAATTTTCTAAAAGTAAATACTACTGATAAAAATATGCGAAAATATATCGAGATCAATTTGCTAGTGCGCTAGATATTTTTTTATTATTTTCTAAGTATCTTTTAAAAAATAATTTGTACCTTTGAATGGATTGTCCATAACGTTTATTTCATATTAGTTTAATTTTCTCTACTAATATGTAATTAATGTTATGGGCAACACATTCAAAGGTACAAATTATTTTTAAAAGATACTTAAAAATAAAAATAAAAAAACTTGTGCAGTAGTAAATTGATCTCGATATGTTCTCCGAATATTTTTATTAGAAGAATTTACTTTTTCTTTTTTGTGTACTAAATAAACTTTTAACTTTTATTCCTCTATATAGTTACCAAATAAAAATTAGCAAATATTCACAAGGACATCATTGATTGATATTTTACCAGAAGGATTTTATTACAAGAAAGTTCAAGTAAAAAATTAAAGTGACTATCTTTGATGAAATAAATATAAAATTATAAATTTGTGCAATATATTTTATTATACATTTCAAAACTATTAAAAACAATTATTGTCAATAAACCGTCCCATACTTGGCACGGGACGCTCATGATCATTCCTCGAAAGAGGGAGCAAAATTGGCAGCAACTAAGGCATATGAATATTCCCTGAAATAAAAGTGCAGAATCATTTTACTACCTATGTGTGTTTGAGCTTTTACCAATCCTTTCTGTAGCGATCAGTAAAAAAATATACTTCAGTAGAGAAGACATTTTCTGATTACTAATGACATGAATTTTTTTTTTACTAAAGCTGAAGTACTAGGACTTCAACGAACAGATGCTAAGAAGTTCTTCCTTCTTGTCAGATATCTACTGAACCGAAACTATAATCTTCGTGTCCTAAGGAGAAGGAACCGTGAAAACGTGAAAGCTCTTGAAATGGCCCCGGCGCTGGATGACCATTTTATGGCTTGCTTTGATTTTTCTTCCAATTGTTCCGAATTTGTCGACGAATACATTTTGAAGGAGAAAAACCAGAAGACTTACGGTGCACCTATGCTGTGGATCGGCAACTATGTCGCCGCAGTATCCCTGGTTTGCTCCTTAGCAATGGCTGCCGATGCCTACCAAGGTTTCCGCCAAAGAAAACTCTGGTTCCCCTCCAAGTTTTTCGGTCTAAATGCGGCTTCCTTGACATTGTTAGCTATAGCAATGAAGTTACCGGTGGATCTAACTTCTTCCATGGAGGGTAGCACTGATCAGCTTGCTAAACTAAGCAGCACAGCTTTCATGTGCACCATTATAGGTAATTTAATGCCTTCTATTGGACCCATGGATAACAGAGATATTCTCCTGAATGTAATAGTGGTTAGTATTCTGGTGATCACAATTCTCGTAAATGTCTGCATTCAATTGAAGACACACGTAATTAGTACTGACGCATTTAATGTAGCCAAAGAGCATGTTATTGCGATGTTCTTCATGCTTCTTTTGCTTGTTATTTTGAGTTTCTCAGCTTTAGCAGTTTCAATTTCCAAAAGGATTTTAGAGGTGAAGTATCGAGACATGCACAAAACAGTTTCAACTGAAGAACCAAAAGAATCTAACAAGTCTAGCGTAGAAATTTTAAAAGATGTTGTGAGAAAATATTGGTTGATGGCAGAAACTGGTAGCCCTCAATTTGTAATGGCATGTTCAGCAACCTCCTCTACTTCGGGAGTAATCTGTTTGATGGTTGCTGTCGTGCTGGTCGAAGCTGAGGTTAGAATATTGTTCAATTTTCAAGGGGAGCGAACTTCTATTTTGGACTATCCGCGGTTGTATCATCAAACGACTCCACGTTCTAATTCGGACTATCGGTGGTCAACAGTTTTTATTCTCTGGATTCAATCTTTTGGGGTGATAGTGGGCACCATCGCACCAGCATTCAGGTGGTTCACTGCCGTACGCTTCACGTGTTCAAGGAAGGAGAGCAACAACTACCGAAATGAACTCAAAGTAGAGGGCTACTGGATCCAACCACTGGCAGAGTGGAAAGAAATCCCTTTACTGCCTTTGCGAATTAGGAACAGAAAATGCAGAAAGCTTATCCAAAATGCGAAAAATTCAATACTGAACTTCTGTACAAGAGTTCAGGTTTTGATTGTGGTTGCAAGCAAAACAGTTTGTCTAATATCTGTTTTCGTTGCAAGGCCAATCTTGTCAGGTTTGGACTAATGAAAGCGTTTGCAGGAGGAAAAGGTCACAAGAAATAGTCACAAGGGATCAGATACGGAACCTGGTGTAGAGCTGGACCTTAACCGTTACGTTTTGCGACTTGAAGGTGAGGTAGATCTGCCGGAAAGAATCTTGAAAAACATATCCATTGCTGTGGACCGGTCGATTCAGAAGGCTAAAAGGCAGCAACCAGAAAAGTTAATGGAGCTTTTGGAGAAATCTTCAGGCTTCAAGGGGATTGTAGAATTCGACAGTAACCAAGTTCCCTCGCTACATTCTGAAGAACCTCCTAACACCTGGAGCCTGCCTGTGGTAACCCTGACAAGCATTGCCATTTCGCTTCCCAACATCAAGAGTCACATTGCTGATAGTTTATTATGCAGCGTGAATGAAGGCCTCTCTTATGCCAGCCTTATAGATCAAACCTTGGAGAACATTGAAGACTGGATAAACTTAAAAGATGCAGCAAATTTTGTGTGGGTTAGGGTTGAACTTTATCGCAAGTGGCTTGACGAGGATCTCCAAAGGATAGCTCTCAAAGGCAAAACTTGCAGGGAAAATCTTCAAAGGCTGGCTGATATAGCTAAAGATTACGTCATGGAATTCCTGAGCAACGTGAACAGAGGTCCAGAACACGAGCCTCTCAATTGGCCAGTCAAAGTTATTGCTGCTAATTCAATGTACAGAATCAGCCAGACATTACTACTTCAACACCAAGACAACCAGCAGAGCAATGAGGAATTGTTAGAGCAATTATCAGTCATGATCGCGGATATATTGTGCGCTTGCCTCACCAACCTGCCGGGTGTCATAACCAGGAAGTGCTTCTGTAATGCCATAGAGAAGAGGGAGGAGAGTGTCAGGCTCGCAGCTCGTCTTCTTGGTGAAACCGAGGCGATTCTGAACACCCTCCAACAGCGAGAACTTCCTCCCCTGGACCCCAATCAAGTGGCATATATTGATGAGTGGCGCACTTCAATCAAGCTGACTAATCCCTCTGCTTCTACGTCTCCACCCGACAATGATAAAGCTTCATCCGTTTCTGTTGAGTTGCATATAGCTGTTGAGTAGGAGACCAAAAAGGAAGGACATACATTTTGGCTATGACTGTTGTTCTAGCTATAAGATATGACCTCTCTCAAGAGCAAATAATTCCATTTTGTACTATGTTTTATCCATAACCATTTTGTAATATATCCGCTTGAATGTCGGGTTATGATTCATATTGTTGAACTTACGAACTTATCACACTAGTTTATGGAGCCGTGCGAATGCACGTGTCTGGATGCAATTTAGTATTACTGTCAATCACATACTTTTATTAAAGTAAAAAACTTTCTAAAATTTAAAAAATTAAATGAAGAGAATGAACTCAAAGGTAATAAATGTCAGATAAATTAATTCAAAGCTTAAAGATGTAACAATCAGATGGTGTTAAAACCACCGAGACACTTTATCAAGGAAAACTAAGTATCATAACTTGCGGGAACAACCTGATTTTCTACTCATTTGTATCCTCCTTCATCCTTTAGTGTATTACCATAAGGATGTTTAAATATTAATTGTTGAATGTCTGTTTCGTTGGTCCAACTCATAGATTGTGTTTTGGTCAATGTTTTAAAATTTTAAACATATAATACAGGCGTACTGAAAGTATTATTGGAAGATTGTTAAGACCATTGTAGTTCAGAATACTAAAAAGAACATTCGACTTGTGCTAAATAGGTACAAAAAGAGGATCGTGAGTATAGCCTTTCTAGAAAAATTTAAGAATTATTAGTCGTGGCTAAGATTTACGAAACCTCTAAGTTTTTTCAAGTACTAAACCTAGAATCTCCGTTTTTCAAAATGAGTCGTTTGTTCCTCTTAGGTTTCATAAGTCATTTCACTACAAGAAAAAGTGTCATTAATGACAACTTTTTTAATGACAATATAAAAGTTGTCACTGTTGGTCACCAACTGTGACAAGTATAAAGGTCGTCATAATTGGTCTGCTATAGTGTACTATCTAGTGACAAGAATAAAGTTGTCACTCAATTTCATCATTAATTGCTCGACGAAATAATTTTGATGAAGCTATAATGACAACTTTAAAAATGTTATCACTGTTTTAACTATGAATAGTGACAAAACTAAAATGTTGTCACTTTTGAAAAAGGAAAATGAATTTTGACAAAGTTCTTGTTGTCACAAAAATCTTAGGCGGGCTGCAAAAATAATATTTCCCGGTTCCCTTTTCGTTCTAAATTTTTAAGATCTCTAAACACTCCTAAATACACAGAGATGTCAGGAGAGGCCATACGATCCCCAATTCCTCTCTCTCTCTCTATCTCACACGTTCTGCTCCATCGACAACCGATCACCCACGCTCTCTCTGTCTTCGGATTTGCCGTTCGGATTCGGCTGCTCAAATTCTGCGTGTTTTCTCTGGTTCGTAAAGCACACCCACAAACTAACTCCCTACCTTTCTATCTCTCTCTTCTTTATAATGGAATTAGCGCAATTAAAGGTTTCGAAGGGTATGGTATTGGACCATTAGTGAACATCTAAAGCCACCATAGCAGATACATCCAAAGTGGCTCCTGAATTGCATCTATGGTGTGCTTGTCAACCGCTTAAACACTCTATATTCTGTATTATGATACTCAAATGGGCAAGGCTCCTGGAATGAAACCCGTTTTCGTTTCAGCTATTTAATCTCTAAGACATATAGTTTGTGGTGTAGATCCTTTTGTTCACCTTGTAGAAGTTATTCTCAAAGTATAGCACAACCTTGGATGTTTTGCAGTATTATGCAGTACATTTAGATTATAAACTAATCGGTTTTTTGTTTATTTCTGGGCTTGATGACTAATGTCTTAACGAGGTTCTTTCAGATATAGGCACCTGATTTAACTCCATCTTGGAGTAATAGGAAAATTAAGTGTCCTGTGTTTTGCCAAGTTTTTAATTTATTCAGCTCTTGTATTGTTGTACATTAGTTCACTTGCTCTGATGGAAAAATGAGGTACTTCTATTAAAGGGGTTAATGTAGTTCATGCTTGATAGTACTATCTTGTGTATTAAGGATAACATTTCACCTGCCGTAGGGAATCTTTTGTCTTTTGGGTATTTAGCAGGTAGGAATGTAGGCCGAAGGTCGAGTTGTGGTTGTTTTTTTCTTTTTTTTTTTGGTTGGATTTGATCTTAGAGAATTGAGGTTTTTATTGGTGATTATTTAGTTTGATTATAATTATATCAGAATTCGGGATCCCTTTAACTGTTGGCTTGAAGCTGATTAATGGCTTGGCTAACTAAAGAACATGTTTATTTTCCTCCAATAGAACCAACTAATATGCATGTTACTGTGCCACCAGAAAAAAGACAAAGGTATATAATCAGTCAGCGGGCTTTGCGTGTCTATTATTTTGTGTGCAAGGACATTCATTGTGTAATGATCAATAAATATGGTCCTCTTGCATACCTTTTTTCTTTTTTTCCAGATATTTATTGCCTTCGCACACAGTCTTATAAGTAGAGAAATGTACTCATTCTACTTGAATTCGTTCTAGATATTGTTGTTAAATAATTGTAAACTTCTGAAGTTTGTCCATTTAACTTCTATGTTTCGTTCAGGCATTGTTCTGCTTGCGCATAGACCTGCCTACTTTGAGAGTTCAAACTCAGTGTTAGTTTGGTAGTTTTTAGGTTTTCTACTGGAATGTCTGTCTTGTGTATAGAATGAGAAGCCTTTAAGACTGGTCGTATATTTCATCATCACCAAAATTGGCTTGAAGTGTCTCAACCGCCTCAATCGTTAAGGAGCATAGCACGGGAATGGGAGTGAATAAAGCATTTAATTCACTCTATTATGTACAGATTTTTCTATTATTTGATGCACCACAGTTCATCTAAATAATTCCAATTCTACTGCTTGAAAAAACCAACAGGTGAATCTCATTATATGAATTATAACAGAGAGAGAGAGAGAGAGAGAGAGAGAGAGAGAGAGAGAGAGAGAGCGGAATATACTGGAGTGATTGGGACTCCAAGCATGGCAACTAATGGTTTGAGACACTGATTCACATAGTTACCAATGGCGAAGATTCGCCCCATTTACATTTTGTACTTATACGTGTAATATTCTGGAAATAAGTTATGCTAAAATGCTGGGCCTGTAATGTATTTTCTTGGAGACGATTGTCAGAGGGTTCTGTTCTGTTCCAGTATTCAAGCCTGAATTGACTGCAATTCTTGTCTCATTTATATCTACAGATTGGCATACTAGTTTTCACTTCGTCTTGTTCAGTGTGATGAGAAGGTTTTGTAATCTGTGAACTATGTAGCTCTTGCATGCCCATATGATTCGTTATGAAACCACTGAGCTTTTGCTCTTTAATTTGAGTAGCTTTAACTGCACATAGCTACCAATGGCGAAGATTCGCCACTTCCCTGCACCCTCTAATGACTGTTCCAATGGTCCTGCGACTTGCCTATGGGCCCAACACACCTCTCAAACCAATCCAAAGACCAGGCAAATATAGTTTTATTCACTACATGCAAGCCGAATCTTGTGTATTTAGGCCTAATGGATATAAAGGAATTACATGCTGTGCAGGGAGGGGGAAGAGGTTTGAAGTACTGAGGTGGGTCAGGCTTAGTCTTAGGCTTATCTAATTATGCGTTCGCTTTGACATCTTAGCTCGGCTTAGGCTTTAGATGTTTGTCCATGGAGGGGGAGTCAGCACCTAAGATTGAAGGACCTTCAACAAAAACTTACTTGTACCAGCATTATTGAACTAATTTTGGGATTGGGCATCTCAATTTTCTCTCCGGTTAGCAGATAGGTAGTTACCTCTTATAAATCCATTTCGGAATTCATTTTTGATGCTATGCTTTTCTAATTTTCATTTTTGATATTGTTTGTGCTTACATGTTGGGTAATGTTGGTATTCAGGGTCGTAATTGCTAAAGCGGTGAGGAACACACTGAAGAAGCAAAGGTAAGCCGAATAATTATTGAACCTGATACAACTTGTTTACTCGATTAAAATCCCTGTGTTCATGATCACAAGAGTTTTCTCTTAATGTATATCAATAAATGCTTTACCACTTATGATAAGGAGTTGGCTGAGTGTGTGATTTGGTTATGGAATTGGCTTGAAGTGACAGACGATGCATGTTTCGAGACAACAAGCCAAGCACATAGACGTACTCTCTGCTTTGAGGAAATTCTACCCAAAACAATACTGATGCTCTCATTTTCTTCTCTTCAACTCAAGCCATCGTTGTACTGTAAGTCCATCTCTCTTTATCTCCACAAATTGATTAAGAAAACCCACCCACTTCAAGATTCGTGGCCCTGCCTTCTTGTTTGGGGTTCCTGCTTGTACCTACTTCCCCATTTGTTCATACACCCTATTTGCCCCCGAGTAGGATACAAACATTAATACATGTGGTCCACAGATTTCGTAATCGTTACTATCTTTGGCTATTACAGTGGGTTTCAAATATGCTTTCTAGTAGATCTATAATTCAATCTGGTTTTTGAATGCACAATTGTCTGCATTCATGGTAGAAGAACATCAAAATACTCACTTATTGTTTAAGAGGTTTCATGTTGTATGGTGGATTTGCTATGTTTTAGGCAGTAGTTGCTACACGGGCTTCTCTCTAGTATGGCTATAGTTGTCTTATTTTTTAGTGTGATGATCAGGTTTTTTTTTTGTGCAGTGAAAAACTTTACTGAAGACGAAGATGCAGCAACATCCTTGTCCTAGAGTTATTGTACTCGGTGATTCTTAGAGTTATTGTACTCGGTGATTCTGTAAATGGAACCCTTTTAGTTTATATTACCATTAAGAAGACTCTTGTAATGGATGGTATCTTTATAATCGATGGTTTTGAATTAAATTCTCTTACATTAAAAGTTTATTCTCGTTATTTTTCTAGAAGAGTAATATGTACAGAGAATAAGATTTCATCACATGTGGCAACTTACAATTGTCACCATTACCGTGAAGAGAAAAGATTGTGATTGTCACTACATGAGTATATGTTCGTCACTAATGTGTATAGTGACAACATAAAAAAATTAAAACAGTGACAACTAGAAGTTGTCAATGAAATAATTGACACAAATGGCAATTTTGACAACATAAACTTTGACACAAATGAAAATTGTGACATCATTGTCGTCGTCATGAGAGAGAAACAGTGACAATATATCTTGTCACCGGATATCAACCCAAGTCAATTGGGAGGGTTATTTAGTGACAACATGCAGTTCTAGTGACAACTTTTTAGAACATTAAGTGACAAAAAAGTTGTCACTAAATGTGATAAAAAAGTGACAACTTTAATGTTGTCACATGGCTTTAAGTTTTTGTGACAACTTGTTTGATGTCGTCACTCGTAGTCTTTAGTGACGGGCCTATAGTGACAACTATTGTGACAACAAATTTTCGTCACTATACCAATCAGTGACAACTTTGCATTTTTTTGTGACAACTTTCGTTGTCACTAATTACCAATTTTCTTGTAGTGTTTGTCCACTGCCACTAAACAATTACCCAACGCCTTAGTGCTACAATTTCCATTGACATAACCACCCATGGTCACCGACCATTTTCGCCGCTGCCATCTCTGCACTCTCCGTCACCATCACCATATGAGTGTTATCACTGTCACCACCGGCTGTCACAATGATTATATGTACCGCTACCCTATTGTCAACCATTATCACCACAACATTACCACTACAATCATTCACAAGCACCATATATATCTGCCACCTTCACTGTCACCATCACCCCACCTGTCATTACCACAATTAGCTCCACCATCTTGCCCGCATTGTTACCATCATCATCATCATCGATGATGATAGCATTGTTATTATTATTATCATCATCATCGTTATAACATGGGTAATTTGCACTACCACCACCACATTGATACCGCCTAGAGTGTTTGCAATCGTAATTGAGGTAAAAAAAAAACGTCTTAAACCTTATTTACATTTTCTTTACCTTTTATTCTCCAAACTTATTCTCAGCTTGTCACAACCACTTTTTGCAATCATTCACATTTCACTTTAGTAATCCAATATCGGAACAAACCGAAAACATGAGATGTTAGAATTAAAAGGAAAAGGACGGCAACGCCAATGAAAATATAAAATTCTCTTAGAGGGTTACCTTTAGCAATCTTGAAAGGGATATGCTTGGCTTTAAATTTTCTCGAAGTTTTTAAGCCTTCTTTTACCTAAAAAATTAAAGTGTAAGAAAGAAATACATGGAATAGAAATATGTACCAAAATAGAGTTATAACATTTACAAAGAGCCTTTCAAAGTGAACAAAGTACATTTAATAAGAAGTCTTGTGACGATAAGGTTATCTAGAAATAGTCATTTGAAGTTTAAATTACCAAAGGTTGCAAGTGTTTGGCATTACAACTAAAGCCCTCTAGAAATAGTTATTTCAAATTTAAATTACCAAAGGTTGCAAGTTGGAGGGGGGGGGGGGGGGGGAAGCATGGCACCCCTAATCCTTTTTTAGTTTTTTTAAATAATGGATAAAATATTCTAAAAGATATAAAATATTTATAAAAATGCCACTATATTATAGTATTAATTTATTAGAATTTTATTTTGTTGTATTTTTACTCTTTGTACATTGTCATAGTCTTTGCCATTTTTTTACTCTATATTCATTCTTTCAAATCCTAAATTCTAAATCTTCAGATGACAAAAAGACAAGAATAAATTAAGGTTAGTTATTTTTTATTTTAAAATTTTATAGTTTGTTAACTTATATGTGACTAACGTACTCATACAATTGATAATCATGTTATTGATATATCTATAAAGTAAGAGTTAAGTTTTTTTTTCATGCAAAAATAGTAATTCATTGTTGACTAACCTTAGTAAGTTAAATAAATCAGTATGTATAGCAAAAATATATTATTAGTAGTAAAATTGAGCAATCTATTTTGTATTTAACGTATTCAATAGTGACGCTAATTATAATGTGTTTTTGATTATTCATATTTTATGTGAATTTGAACCTTCTGAATTTTTTTATAGTAGCCATCAATTTTTTTTAATTCCTTTTTGGCACCCCTGATCAGACTTTCTAGATCCGCCCCTATTGCAAGTATTTGATATTAGACTAAAGCCATCGGTCTACCTTTTCATTGTCTTTTCCTAAGATAGTAACTTCAAGTTTAAAGTACCAAAGGTTACAAGTCTTTGGCATGACGACTACAATTATAATATCCCACATCGGTTGTGGGAGAGTGCGATTGGCCTTATAAGACCCTGCCTATGAACTCATAAGTACCTACTTGGCTAGCCCTTTTGAGAGAGACAATGCCCTGTGGTGGGGCCGTGGACCGGGTCGTTACAGATGGTATCAGAGCCGACTCTCAAAAGCTCGGGCTGGGCTGTCCAGTCGGGTTGCCAATGGTTGAGGGAAACAAAGGCAAGCCCCGGTATATCCCACATCAAGAGGATGGTTGGGACAACGAATGGTGAGCCGGGTATATCCCACATTGGCTAGAGAGGAAGATTCTGGGCTATGTGTGATCGAGCCTTAGCGAGGATGCTAAGTAATAAGGTGGGGAGATTGTAATATCCCACATCGGTTGTTGGAGAGTCTGCGATTGGCCTTATAAGACCCTGCCTATGAACTCATAAGTACCTACTTGACGAGCCCTTTTGAGAAAGGCAATGCCCTGGGGTAGGGCCGTGGACCGGGTCGTTACAAAAAGCCCTCTCGATCTACCTTTTCATGAGAAATTGAGGGGAAAAAAGGCCTCACCACCTAAAGTCAAAATTCAAAGCAACCGCCGCTCCACCCCGACCCCTCCTCCCCCCCCCCCCCCCGCTCGGGGGTAATCACATGAGTTATGGTTTTCTGATAAGACGCCTTTTGGTGCAATCTAACAACCCTCTAGTGAATTTTCTTATATATGTTAAGGTTCTTTTACGCTCTTGGGATGATCTCAGATGAACCTTTAATCGAGACAACTTCTAATAGAAAAATTTTCTATTCTATCCTGAAATTTGCTTATTTTATTTGTTAAGTGACATAATTCTTCTACTTGAGAACCTAAATATTCAATTTTACTTCGGTGGTGGCAGGGGTGGTCGGTGGTGGTTGCGATAGAGGTTGGTGGTTGTGGGTGTGGAAGTGGGTACGGTGGCGGTGCATTGGGTCGTTGGCAGCATGCGTCTACCATGGTTTTTGGCGAGGTGGGGTGACAAAAGGGCTGCCACCAAGGTGGGGCAATGGGAGGGGCTGTTGGCAACGTGGGGTGAGGCAGGGAGCTGTCAGCGGGGTGGGGTGAGGGAGGGGCTACCAGCGGGGTGGGGTGATGAACAGAGAAAGAGATGAGTGGGGAAGATGGGTATGAAAATTACGAATTTGCCCATGCCAAAATGGCATGTGCTGTGCACATGACGACTTAATGCCCAAAATTGGACGGACGTCCAATTTTGGAGCTGTTTGCAATGGTTTTGTCAACCTCGGGGGACAGTATTGCAAAAGTTGTAAACACAGGGGGCAAAGTGCAAAAACGTGTAAACCTCAGGGGACAGTTTTGTAATTAACCATACTTATAATGGCACTGATTTGATACTTTTTTAGAATTTGAGAAGGTACTCAAGCTGAATTTGATGTATACTTTATTGCATAGTTTTGACATTAACCCGAATTACTAGAAAACTTCCCAAAAAAACCAAAGTTTTCTTAAAACTACTATTTATTTAACGGGTAGGATAATCCACTTACTATCATTACAACCTAAAGAAAAATTTCCGTGTAGTGGAGATAGGACGGGAGAGAGAACATGGTATAAGGACGGGTAAAATATAACTAGATAAAGAGATTTTTAAACAAATAAAATGTTATAAGACGGGTGGTATCTTATAAAATGTTTAATTAAAAAATATGAGACGATGGAGATCTAATTAGATAAATAAATGAATATTGAGACAAATAAATAGTCAAAATTTAATTATTGTTTTATTTCAATTACACCAAGTCCGTCGTACACATCCTATTTCAATTACTCCTCACGTTACTCATTTCTAGGAGAAAATATTTGATGGTTGTCTAACGCCACGTCTTCAACATACGTGGTGTTAGACTACCACTAATATCGCGCCAATTAAGCGAGTTTGGCAAGTCGTAGGTCCAATGTCCAGCTAGATCTAAATTCTTAACCATGGTTTGTAAAATTAGATTTTGAATTTTTCTGAAAATTTTCAATTTCCCACCTACCATTTTTCATTTGTAGGTTTAAAAGTTTCAATCTATTTCTTTTCTTTTTCTCTCTCTTTCACCTCTCTGGAGCTATACGATGACGACCTGGGAAGGCGGACGAAGCAACCGAAGGATCCAACGTTTGAGTCAAGATCGCGTTTTACAAGAGCCTGGGATGATCATTTGAATGGTGGTCGTAGCAGGACTAAACATTTCTATCCATATCATTTTCAGCCGCACCGGCCGATTTTGGAAGAGGACTCGCCAAGCGACAATTCTTCTTCTTTCTTCTCAGAGGCTGCTTCTTGCAGTACCAGAGAGCAGCAATAGGGATTCTACGGATGACATGTTTGATCACATATTTGGTGATTTGGGACCGAGCTGCAACAATCCATGGAGCAATTTGTCAGATTTCGGCACCTCCTCGTCCTTTTTGTCCTATTCGCCGTTATACAATAGGCATTCGCCCCTTGTCGACTCCGACCGATGTGCCTTCAACTACTACTACGACCAGCAGTGATGAATCCATCTCTCAGCATCTCCCACCTCATTCAGCCAATAAGAGAACAAATCAACCAGGGAATCCAAGTAAAGCCCACTTCATATCAACTTCTCTACTTGAATGCTTCTACTTGAAAATATCAGATCAATCCACAATTTCATTATGAAGCAGCCTTTTATGCTTTAATAACTTCAGTAATGAGTAATGACTCAATTAAGTGGAACTTGTATCTTGAATTAAGTGAAATTTGGAACATTTGAAGATTTCAGCTAATTATGAGTACTAACAATTTTCTGTTGATTGATAGTTTACTAGTCTTGCTTGTGTAGTGAAATGGTATGACTATGTCCACATGACTAATCTGGAAGCATTTTCATTAATGTATTATTCCTTTTCATGCCTTCTCAAGTGGATTTCTAATTTCTTTTCTTATAGGATTTCTTTACCTCAAAAGAACTTAATGAAGGAGCATTACGTGTAGAAATGTCACGCAAACATTGAAGCTCCAAATTTATCATGTTTGGTTATTTCTATGGAGACCAATTATTAAGTCATTCTTTTTTAGCATATTACTTTTGGTTATTTAATTTGGATTTTCTTTTCACTAGTAAACAAGACAAGTTGGGATAAGGAATAATGGTGAAGGTGGCACTCGTCAATGACAAGAACAACTTCTGTTATTTTTCTCAATGTACTGGTGGTTAGTTGTTCAACTTCTGTGATTAGGTTGAGAACAAAAATTTTATAATAAATTAATTGTTAACGCAAAGGACTTCAAGGAGTGCAGTATTTGATATTTGTAATTCTTTAACATAAAAATCAACTTAAATACAACTAATATCACCGCGTTATTTGTTTTTCTTAGTATCTAATTCCTTTATGTGGTAACATATGCATATGCAATTATAATATCAATCATACTCCCTAGAAACCCTTTAGCTAGTTTAGACAACATTTTGGTCCGAGTTACCATGCTTGGTATTGATTCAACACAATTTGGTATATCCCAAATAGTATATACCAAGTCTTGATTTTCACAAACAACCAAACGATTGCCAGCCTCACAAATCTTGATGGTGGCCTACATACCATTGCAACTAGCTAAGCAACACTGGCTTTCTTATCGTGGTTTTAGTCATACTCTAATTTCTTCATAACAAAAACCACTGGGACTAATTTCTTGTTGCTTCCAACACCAATAATCCAACAAGAAAGATGGAAAAAAAAGAAAGAAGTGTAAGATGTGGGAAAATGAAGAAACTCAAACATGTGCATAACGTCTGAAATTTTGAGTGAAATAATTTAGTGTGAAATCCTTCACAAGGGAAAAAAGGCAGGTAAAAGCATACAATGTACAAGAAGCTACTGAACCATTCCCTAAATACCCCAAAAGCAATTTACACACAGAGTGAATCAACAAATTCCTCAATATCAAGGTTTCCCCTTTCCTGGTATGCACCCCGTACCACCATATTATTCAGGGAACATGGGTTGGCGTCCACATGTGGATGGATCTGGCCATGGTCCTCGACAGCATAAGTCATCTTCAAGGAAAAAGGACAAACTCTCGAATCGCAACATAGGACCTGAGCCTGCTGAAGAAGATCAACAAATGCGCAACCCAATCTGCAAAAGACATATTTGCATGAAACATAGGTGATCAGATCTCAGATGCAGGACCTAAACAACCAAAAGGGTAACACAGACGAAGTGGTACTTACCATAGACGGTGGAAACCCTAAATTCAAACATGTTCTAGAAGATCTAAACATCCCAATCTCCCAAGTCCCCTCGGGAACTTGAACCCTTCATCGTCTCAACTTCTCCAAACCGGTTTATTGCCAATTGAACTGCTGATGAAAGAGAAACACGGAAGAACTGAAATGGGAAACGAAAGAGAGGAGAAACAATTGGAAATGAGTCAAATGTGTTAAAAAAAAAAAAGAAAAATGGTGGGCGGCAAATTCGAATTTCTTTCAAAATTTTCAATTTTAACTTTATAAACCATGGTTAACAATTTAGATCTAGCTGGACATTCAGCCCGCAACTTGCCACCTTCGCTTAGTTGGCGTGATATTAGTGGTAGTCTAACACCACGTAGGCCGATGACGTGGTGTTAAACAACCACCAAATATTTTCTCCATTTCTAGGGTTTCTAATTTCATTCATCTAGCAAAGCTCACCGTTGAATAGGATAGATGGATCCTAAATACAGTGGAGAAATGATGAGGTACGATCTTATTCCTGACATTAGAATTTGATTTCTATAACTATGTGCTTGTGTGTGTTGTGTGTGATTTGTCCTGATTTGATCATGCCGTGTTCTCTACAGGCATTTAGAGAAACAGAATGAGCTCCTAATGGATTCCTATAGATCAATGTCACACGAACTACATAAGCTTCAGGTTCTCCTTTCGGCTTATGTAATCCATTTTGATTACCTTGCTCTTTGGGTGCTGCGCTAATGTGTGTGTGCGCGCTATCATTTATTCAAGTAATATCTATTCTTGATACATAGTTGTAAAGTAAAACTGTTGAAATCTAACTGAGTTTAGATCTAATATGTTGCTGCATTTTGGGTATACTAAGTTACTGTAAACTCATTCCGAATACAAATAAGATTGGAGTTCATTGAATCTTGGAGGCAAGCTTTGGTGCAAAGTAAAGTTGGCGAGCGCAGTAGACGACCGTCATCATTTACCCACGGGTTTGAACCCGTCGGATAATTGAGGGTGTGTAGTGCTCGACCCTTTGAGAGGCTGCTTGCAACTATCAAAATTGAGCGATCAAACCAAGCAACAGAGATGCTTACAACATGTCCAAAGTATGTGCGCTTGAAGTTCAGTTGGATTGGGAGTTGCTGAAATACTGGTGAAAATTGATTTTATGGTTCGTCTTTTAACAAGAGGCATATATCTCTTGCAAGGTCAAGATCAAACAGGCAAAACCTTTGACCTGTGGAACATGCTTAAATCATTTTGCTAATGTTAGCGTCTAAGGACAGGTTGACTGAGCTAGAAAAATTGACAAAGCTGACTCTTGCTGTACTTGAATTTTGCCCTTTGGCTAGTTCGGGCTGATCCTTACTAATGGCCAAAATGAAAAACAATATATAAGCAGATAGGACTTTTTAATTTTTTGGATTATGGGTAGTTTGGCTATTAAGCACATGCTTGTGAGGTTGAGCCAAAAGTTGTTATACAATGTGTACTAGCTGGAGGTAGGTCTATACCCTGCTCACCTCTAAGCTAAAAGCTTCATAGTAAAGGGTGAAACGGCTTGTTTGGCTTTCCTCTTTCCGACTACAAAGGGTTAAAGCTCCACTTTTTTCCTCCGGTGGAAATCGAGTTGCGTACTTGAGGAAGCTTAGTCCTTCGTACTTGTCAATTTTGCAAGTCGCTAGCATGCTTTAGGGGGTTGGTGAAGGTATTGCGACACTATAGACTCCTTATTTTTTATTGACCGACTTTCTCTAAGGTATAGTTGGTGGGAAGTAAAATGAAGCCTTACTGCGATACGTGCAAGCACTAAAGGATGCTACCTGATCGAGGTTCTCTTTTTACAAACCTTTCATTGTCGCCAAGGCCTGTATAACAGCATTAGGAGACCATGAGTTACTTGTTGGTTTTACATGAATATGCACATGGTACCATAATAGCCTTACATAGGAGAATAGGAATTACTTAATGGTTTTAGATGAAGATGCAGTGCAGCCGATATGATTCATGTTGGTTGAACAAAGGGCCATCTTGACATTGTGATGAAAGGGAAAAAAACTTGTAGAGTTGCTCTCTAGGTGAACACTGAACAGGCATACTATTACTCACTTTGGGATCAAAAGTATTAGTCTAGTTCTAAAGATGCGATAATTTGAAAGTGTGTTGCTGCTGTTTAAATTTAGGAAGCTATACCTTTGCAAGGGTTTGTCCAAGATTACTTGCGAGTGAGGCTCAGCTAAGTACCTTTTAGTTTCTAACGAAATTGAATTTCAAAATTGATAGGAAAGCAGATGAACATGTAGAATATGAGAAAATTTGTTGGCATATCAAGATCATGAGGGCAAACACAGTTTAAACTTGTTATATTAGTCATACAAAAATGGAGTACGAATATGTTGTAACAAATTTTGGGGGAGAAAATATCCGTACTTGACTTGATCAAATTGTTTTCTTAACAAGGGAAACAACTGACCCAGGATAGAATGATATTGTCATCAATATGATGTATATAAATGTATAAACAAAGACATCATTGGAATGGTGAATTGATCTCGTCATGCTGCTAGGTTAATGGACTCAGGCTAGTGCATCACTTAGTAGACTTCTTATGTTGTCTTCTCTGGTGACCTTGTTGCTAATAGTCCTATTTTAGCTGACGTTTAATATATTGTTTCTTATCTAGAAACCGTTTGGCAAATTTTCGCTTGAAGGTGTGTCTAGCCAAGAGTTTTGCTTTCTGTCCACTTATGAGACATTTCATGACCTCGAACTTTAAGTATCACCGGGGGTTCTGTAGCCCACGCTGAAAGCCTTTGTTGCTATATCTACCCGTTCCTGAGAATTGAGCCGTGAGTACTGATGTAGTTTCATATGAAGACTTGCCTCAGTTCATGCAGGCGAACGGTTTCTCTCCCTGCAGTCGTCTTTCCCTGTGGAGTTCCTTACTAATGAAGTTGTATCCTCCCCTGGAGAAGAATGGTTGCAGGGCAGGAAGTATTCTTCTGCATGAATTATCAAGCCAACCTCCGTACAGGTCGGTTCTCAACAACGGATGCTTATAGGAAACGAAGAGACGCATGAAGTTTGAACTGAAGAAGTTCCTTGTAAGTAAATAGAGATCAAACATAATGGACCATTAAGCGAATGTTCGTCTATAGGTTGTAATCTAGAGAAGTTATCGTATTAGAAAAAACTGTATAACAAAAAGTGAGCTATCAACTAACATTTATTATACAACTAATCCGGGATCTCTAACCCGGATTCACAACCTCCAAACCAGTAACCCACAACCATAATTTTCATGGGATCTATTGCGCCGGGGGTGGGGAGCGGTGCGGCCACAATGGGGAAACCTAGGGTTAGACAGGACAATTACTTGTTTTCATAATTGAGTTCTTAAAATGATGCCCAAAGGTTAGCGTAACTAAAAAAGTTATATGTTGGTGCACAATTACTTGTTTTTCAAAAGCTTATAAACAACAAAGTTCAATTGGTGCATATTTAGTAGACCTGGATTCAACTAGCCAAATATCATGACCAAGGTTTAAGTGATCATTGCATGTTAAGGTCAGGGTCTAATTGGTGTTTGATCTAGCTTTATTTTCTTGACCTTTTAAAACAAAGCCTTTGTTTTTTTCCATGAAATCCCCCTCATCTGATTAAATTTGATAGGCAGTTTTGACTTCCCTTTGGTGTATTACCAATATATTAATTGCTAATGCAAACAATACTCTTATTGGATAATTCTACCCAACTGGGGCATATGTATCAAAACTCTCGATACCTTTTTCTAAACCTTTGGCTACTAGTCTAACTTTGAATTTGCCAATTGATCCACCGGGTTCAAGCCTTGGCTTAAAGATTTATTTGACATAATTGAATCTATATCAGTCAAAATCTGGAATTATATCAGTCAGAATCCACGTTTGGTTTGACATAATTGAATCTATTTCAGCTTCTTGCCATAAGGAAAATCTCGATATTGTATGGTCCCTCGATGAGTTAATGGATCTACACCAGCCAAGGCATACAAAATTCATCGCAACCGACAAATTGCACCACCACACCTCCACTGACCTTCCTTAAAAGAGTAAAACTACCCAACATCAAGAAACACTTGCACGCAATTACCAGGCCCATGGTCTACCAACGAACAAGTCAGTATGAAACCAACAAGTCAATGAACCATCACAAGGGTTCGAACTTTACCAAGAATGGAAGCGAAAGATCTCCTAGCTGGAACATGAGATGAAGGATGAAAAGGATGGGCTTGTCCTTTCAACATCTAGGATACAAAAATCCTTGAAAAGCTGTACAACCCACAAACCACCACCATCGAATAAAAAAAACGAACTACATTCATAAGAATCAAGCAAAACTCATGGAGGGAGAAGGGAGCAAGAGCCAGAAGACCCCACACACAAAATGCAGGCTCTAATCACCACCTAATCATCACTGTGTGCTGAGTGGAATTCAGTGAACCAAATCATGCGATCAACTTTTCGAATCGATTGGGAGGATCATCAATATCCTGTGTGTGATGTATACCATTGTACAAGCTCACATTCCTTGGTGTCAAAGCCTTGGTGTTACACTTTAGTAGAATGACTGTTAGGCAGCCTGATAAAACTTCATATTGAAAGATGAAGCTTAAAATGCGTGAAATTACTATTTGGTAAAGCAATATGCTAAATATCTGTTTTAGAGTTTTTGATACGCAAAATGTCCTGTTGTATTTGTTATTCAAGAAAACGGAAATACAAATCTTGAAGGCACCCAAGGAACTGAAAAAAACTTGCTAATTTTACACCATGTAATAAAGAACCTAATGATTCGGAGACATTCCAATTTATCTAGTATATAGACCTAGAAACAAACTGCCTTAACTACCTCTAGTTGAATTGTTGAAATCTCTTTCTGAGATCATGGACTATACCTTGTGAATGTTGAATTTTTCCATTGACATGTATATTTCTAGCATTTAAGGCCTTTACATAATTGTTATAGTACTTCTGATTGTGCTTGAACCTATGATCTCTATATATAGCCGTGCTGGTCATGTTACATGCTTCTAGCTATGATGACGTTTTGCCCTGTAAACAAAATTAGACTTGCGCACTTCGTTTGACCACTGATACTCACCTGCAAAGTTACTTTCTAGATCTGTTGAAGTCAGTAACTTTTACCCTTTTTTAATTATGTAAGTCAATAAAGGTTATTGACTTGATAATTAAAAATTATGTAAAGGGGCAGTTTTTGAATGTAAATATGAGTGAGCGCTTGCTGAATCTTTATGATATATGGTATGCAGGTTGAGGAAGAAATGCTTATGCGCAAGTTTTATGAACTCATGTCTGCTCAAGGTCCAAGTAGAAAGGTACATATAGCTGCCAAACTTGTCCGGGTTTTACTCTGTAAGGAGGATGACTCACATATAAAGGGTTACTGCTATAGATACCGCCAGAATGTAGTGAAATGAAAAAGGACCATGAGGCCTCTCCTTAACATGCTAACTTAGATATCTTACATGCGGTGTGAAAAACTCTAATTGTGCAGCGAGAATGCGGATCCTGTGACTACCAAAAAGGAGAAACGTAACAGTTGAGGGAAAGTGAGCCACTCTCTCTCTCTCTCTCTCTCTCTCACACGCGCGCGCATGTGCAACGTACATACATACGTACGTATTTATTCACATGTCTGAAGGTAGAAGACTTTATGATTAGTGCCGGCAGTCGAGGAAGAACTATGGGTAGTTACGTGTAAATATTCGTCAAGCAACTTTTAGGAAAGCTTCTAAGTCATATCTATTTTTCTGAAAAGGAAATGACGTAATAATTTTAGCAGATTTTTGAGAATTGGTTGATGATAGATTTCTTGATTCCGCCAAGTTGTATTAGATAATAGTGTTTTCAGTCAAAAAGTTCTGTACTAGTCAAGAGTTGAAGAAATTCCTTGTTTTTTTAGATGTATTAGATGAGTGTTAGTCCTACGATTGATATCTTGTTACCTATTTTTGGGGCTTCAAATAAAATCACGGTCTTAATTCCATCCGGTGTTTGTGTTTTTTTCTGCAGAAAGAAAATGGTAATGACATTGGGGATGAAAGCGAACTTGGACAATCCAGAGCACTAATTAATGTGACTAACAATGGAGATTAGTGCAAATGTTGAGCCTTCTGATCGCTTCTGTAGCTTTCGCATTTCCTTGCAAACCTGTATGTTGATCCTTACGCGCTATGGAGCACCTGACTGGTGATTTCAGAGGTTCGAGCTCGGAGAGCACTGTCACCTGGAATGCGGGCTATTTGATGTATAAAACCACATGTTTGCCTTCTAACCAAATAAGCAAAGGGTGTATGCTGTAGTCTCTTGAAAACTAAAGAGTGAAGTATGACGTGCTAGCCCACAACATACGCTAGTAGGAGTTATGGGCACACCCTATTGTGAAAAAAATATATGGCATAAGCCGAAAGAATATATGAGGATGAAGTCGAGAAAATTGAAATAACATATCAAAATGAGTAGGTTGGTTTATGTTAGGTGGTTTCTACCAAAAAAAAATAAAAATTGTGAAGTGGTGGTCAAAAGATAAAGAAGGTAGCTGTGTATCCCTTTAAAAACCTGCTACAGGAAGAGCAAAATAGTGGGAAATGGGAAAAAAAAAAAAGTTCTTATTACTTGTAAACGCAAGATCAATGAAGTACTCAAAAGAAAAGGAGAAAAGAAAAAAAGAGCAACAGTTGATTGCTGGTAAATGCAAGATCAATGAAATGCTCAGGACTACCTTATTTCACCCATTAATTTGGAGTTCCTTGCATGGAAGTGTGTTTTGGGGTTCCTTCTGCAGATGTGGGTGAGAATTTATGATTTTGCAAACAACGGCATTTTTAAACTTTTGCAAAAGTCATATAAATCAATACAACTAAACGTTTTACCAAATAAAAGTGGCCTTACTTAGTACCAATACTAAGGTGTTCAAGCTGACCCGGCTTTACAAGCCCTCTTGTCTTTTTCTTCAAGAAACTAAATCTGATGTTCACCTGGTTATGCAAAAACTTCTGAAACTAGGTTTCACTTCTTTCAAGGGGGTTGATCCTAGTGGAGAGCGGAGAACTAAAGGAGGTCTTTGGGTTGGCTGGACCGACATCCTCACTGGATCTGTCCTACACAAAGATAAGAATTGTATTTTGGTTCTTTTCAAGTTGGATAGTGGAGAGTCCTGGATCTCTGATTTTATTTACGGAC
This sequence comes from Escallonia rubra, assembly GCA_033065855.1. Taxonomy (NCBI): domain Eukaryota; kingdom Viridiplantae; phylum Streptophyta; class Magnoliopsida; order Escalloniales; family Escalloniaceae; genus Escallonia; species Escallonia rubra. The sequence continues at coordinate 122,411 of JAVXUO010001951.1, read as the reverse complement.
ATCCTAATCTGGCCAAACGGAAAAGGACGTGGGATCATATTTCAGCGGCCCTCATAACCTATAACTCTCCCCTACTTCTAATTGGTGATTTCAACCAAATGTTACGGCTAGTGGATAAGACTGGGTCTCTCTCCTTCTCTACCCCTGGACATGAGTGCTTGGTGGACTTCCTTCAGCGTCATCAGTTGATTGATGTGAAATGGGTAGGGCCCACCTTTACTTGGACAAATAACAGACAGAATATGGCATGCACTTATGAGCGTATCGACCGGGGATTCACAAATCCCGCTTGGCTTACTTTGTTCCCTTCAGCCACAATTACTAACCTGGGTATTCAAACTTCGGACCACGCTCCCTTACTTCTTGACTCAAAACCGGCTCTCGCTTCTAGCTTCAGGCCTACCCGGTTCGAAGCCATGTGGTTGGAACACCCGATGTGTAAACCACTAATTCACAAATCTTGACTAACTCCTGTTCAAGGCTCTCCCTTATTTTGCATTGCTACTTGGGGATCTCTGATGATGAAAGAGTTGGTGCTATGGAATAAACGATGTTTTGGGCATTTGGAAACTCAAATTAAAGATACCATTGCCATGGTCCAACACTATCAATCTCGTCTCCCCGATCTGGAGGCCCAGCATTTGGATCAGCAAGCTCGTCGTCGGCTTGATTGGCTAATGGACTGTGAGGAACTCCTCTGGGCGCAAAAAGCTAAAACCAATTGGCTTCAATTAAGGGACCGCAATAACAAGTTCTTCCACACTTCCACGCTTATACGCCGCAACAGAAACCGTATCTCCTCTATTACAGATGAGAATAATGTTACCCACACCTCTGAGCCTGCCATTACCCACTGTCTTGTTAACCACTTTAAATCTATTTTTGAACCGTCAACTGATACACCAGATTTAAATGCACCTGGATCTCTGATCCATGGGCTCACAAGACAATTATCTGATACCCAAAGAAATTTCCTGGACCACCCTTTTACACCCCGAGAAATTTGACAGGCCCTTTTCCATATTAAACCCCTTAAAGCCTCGGGCCCGGATGGTATCCCTGCATTAGTGTATCAACAGTGCTGGGAATTTATGGAGCGGCCGATTACTGCCGCTGTCTTATCCTTCCTCCGATCAGGGCATATGCTTGGCGTTACATATAAATCGTTCCTTGTGCTTATTCCCAAATGCCCTGATCCTAGCACCCCTAATGACTTTCGGCCCATCAGCCTGTGCAATACCATATATAAAGTTATTTCAAAAACTCTGTCCAACCGATTAAACGGTGTGCTTAAGGACCTCATCTCTCCGTACCAAAATGCCTTTGTTGCTAATCGTCACATTGTGGATAACATCCTTATCGCCTAAGAATTGACAAACAAAATCAGGGGAACAAAAAAGGCCAGGGATGGAATCAGAGTTATCAAAATGGACATGAGTAAGGCCTATGAAAGAATCTCTTGGCCTTTCCTCGACGCTGTACTTTGAAAGATGAACTTCCCGGAACATCTGACAAAGCTCATCATGAGCTGTGTTTCTACCGTCTCATATGAAGTTCTTATCAATGGCTCACCGTCACCACGCTTCCAACCTCGGTGTGGTCTCCGACAGGGGGACCCTATGTCTCCCTACCTGTTTATTCTCTGTGCTGAAGCGCTGTCTGCTGCACTTATACAAGCTCAGGATCTGAAACTGGTACCTGGCATCAAAGCCGGAAAATTGAGCCTACCAATCAACCACCTCTTTTTTGCAGATGACGCTATGATCTTTACTAAGACCAATACGCACCCATATTGCTCTTCAGAGCATTCTAAAGCGATACTGCCAAGAATTGGGTCAACTTGTCAACTACAAAAAATCTGATATAACTCTGAGTCCTAATACTCCACTCTGCACCCATATTGCTATTCGCCGAACTTTGGGTTTCACAGTTAGCTGTGAATTTGGCAAATACTTGGGAGGATCTTTGGATATGGTTACTCACAAGAAAGCCTTCTTCCGGGAACTGGTTGATCGCATCCGCAACCGGTGCGCTACGTGGAATGGCGTACTTCTAAATAAAGCTGGACGAGCTGTTTAAACTCCCTCCTCCTCTACCATATGCAAGTATGTATTTTCCCTCTACAGGTGTGTTGCCAGATTGATACGTTACTAACCAATTTCTGGTGGTCTGGCAATGAGTCCTCTCGAGGAGTGCATTGGATTAACTGGCACGCCTTATGTGGCCCACGAGAGAATGGAGGCCTAACTTTCAAATCTATGAGACTCCTAAACCTTGCACTTCTTGCGAAGAATGCTTGGCCTATTTTCACTTCACCTAATTCTCTCCTGGCACAAGTACTCCAAGGTAAGTATTGTGTAAACCGGGATTTTCTCCATTCTCCGGCTACGGGTAACTTCTGAAGGGCTTGGCGCGGTATCATTCTTGGCCGACAAACCCTCCAAAAAGGCATACGGTGGCAGGTGGGCAATGGTAGGAATATCAATATTTGGAATGATTGGTGGGTGCCTGACAGCACTAGGATCCCCTACCCTCAGGCTAGTCTACCTGAATCACAACCCCTGAGGGTCAGTGACCTTATTTCCAATGGCACCTGGGATACACAGAAGATTGATCAGTTTTTTTCTGCGAACGATGGACACAAAATAAAGGCCATTCATGTGGCCACAAATGATTTTGAAAATCAACCAGTTTGGGGGTTTACCAAGGATTGGAATTTTACTATAGCCTCCGCCTAGCGAATGCTCTATCAACATATGGACTACACTCTTTCTTAACAGCCCAAACCTCCCTCCAAATCTCCGGCTTACCCTAACGAGGTTTGGAGGACAATTTGGCGCCTCAAATTACCGCTGAAATTTAATTTTTTTTATCTGGCAAATTCTATGGGATCGTTTACCGATAAACACCAATCTTTTCCAACGCCAGATCATTCCTTCTAACCTTTGCCCTCTTTGTCAATCTCTTCTCGAGGATTCAAACCATGCGTTCCTTAAATGCCCTTTGGTTCGACCTGCTTGGTTTGGTTTCCCTCTTGGTATCAAGGTCTCAAACGTGGAAGAATCATTTAAAAAATGGCTCATTGCCTGGCTTAACTCGTCAGTTTCCTCCCATTATACATGGCGCACCATTATATATTTTTTTGTCACTATCTGGACTATCTGGAACCACCGGAATAACTTTGTGTTACGGGAAATTCCTTTCCAACCCATAGCTTTGATACGTCAAATTTGTCAACTAACTAATAACATCTCACATTATTCGGATGCTTTACCTTCTTCACCTCGACAGTTGCCGCAACCAAATTGTTCCCATGCGAATTTGCTTAGGCAGTTTCCCACACCTTCTGGGCCGATATCTTTGCATTCCAGTCAGACACCCTGCCTCTGCATAGAATCTGCACCAATCAACATGCTCATCCATGCCTGTTTTGACCAGCGAAATCTACGGGCTGGCTTTGGCTTAGTATGCTACACCAACAATAATCGATGTGGAACGGTAGCCTTCTCTATTAGTTCATCTAATAATTATACTACTGTAGCACATTGCCTACTTCTTACATCACAATGTGCATTGAAACAGAATTTTTTACATATTCATGTACTAACTACATCTCCCTTCCTTTTACATCAAATGTCGGGATCAGAAGACATACTGGATACGGTGACACCTATCCTCTATGACTTTTGCCACCTTTTGACTCAATTTCATCAGTTTAGTATCCATAGGGCTGGACCACACGCCCGGACAGAAGCACGATCCTTAGCTCGTTTTGCCTGTCAGGCTCGCATACCCGTCTACCAAGATTGGGTAAGTAACGCCTTGCGCAGCTGAGGATCCTCAGATATGATGGAGTTTTTTGTAGAGTCCCTTGTGGGTAGTATCTTTGCTTAAATCCTTTTTCTACTATTTATTACTACTTTTATTCTGGCGGTTACTCACGCTCAGAAATGGTTCTGTAAAGCCTTAAGGCTGCAAACTTCATTTTCTGTATCTTTATCTCTATCAATACAATTCTCTTATTACCAAATAAAAAAAGTCAGCATTTGGCCGTGTGTGTGTCCATTGAAAAGGCCTGTAAATGTGGGATAAATGAAGTGATAAATAAATAAAAGGATAAGATATTTGTTATATAAAAATGTTAGGCTAAAGGTTTCAACAAAATCAGAGCGGCGGAGCGGAAGCGTGGTGGGCCCATAACCCACAGGTCCCAAGATTGAAACCTTGCTATGATATAAAAGAGTTGCTTCCTGCCTTAGTCACATTTTTTTTCCTTTTCCCATATCGAGAAATGCTATTACCACCCCCAAAATGTACCAATTTTTCCTTTTTACTATTTCACTCATCGAAAAATGGTATTTGCGTTTCGTATCTTTTAAGCCACGGGGTAAAAAAAGCGTCTCTCAGGATAATTCTAAAATTTACATTAAAACACCACACGTTGAAGCAAATACAAATCTAAGCAAAGTAACAGTGGCGGCACCTTCAGGCTCCACATCGGGCGGTGGCAAAGAAGGATCAGCAAAAGCAATTGTGGCCCATCAAATCACTCAAGCCGTACAGTCCACCTCCAAAATCCTTCATCTCATGCTTCAGTCCTCTCCTTCTCAGGCAACTCCTTTCAAACCCGATTCTACCCGTCGTTTTATATTTAGGTTTTCTTACGTGGTTTCTATCATTGTTCGAACTGTTTTAAGATACCCCTCATTGATGATAAGGTTAGTTCTAGGTGGTCGAATTCAGGTTATAATATTTTCCATTTGTGAACTGATTGTTGTAATTAGGTTTTGGAAAGAGGAACACTTAACGGATGTTACTTCCTCCACTTTGACTTTTTTTGCAAATTGCTAGATTAAAATCTAAGCATGTAGACACTGACTTTACTCGTAGTATTTTGCCCGAGTTTGACTTGTAAACTGATACTTAAAAAGTCAAAGCGGACGCGAATTATGATACGGACGGATTGCTATTTATGTTGCCACGACTTACTGAATTGTCTTTGACCTTGTTTTCGTGCTCAGTAGTATGACATCTCTGTTGTTCCATTTGCAGGCGGCCCGGCTAACAAAGCTGCCTAGAAGCCTTTTGGATAAAACATCTACGATTAAGAATACGGAACAGGTGTGTTGGATCTTCCACACAAATGAACTACTTTTCGGTGCCGTTGGCTAGGTGTTTATTTGGAGCAGTTGCCGCAGGTAATATCAGCGCTGGATGCGCATATGGACAGCGGATTACGAAGGTCATCTTTTGCGTCCTCTTAACGCGTTATGTGTTGTTGTTTACGTCTCTTGTCTTGCTTCAACAATTGGGTTTAAGTTGAAGTTTGTGTACCATATAATGCACCAACAGACACTTGAGAAATCATGTAGCACGTCTTATATAAGGTATCAGAAAGAAATTTGAAGAATTGAGGTAATAGAACAGTGCTGAGATTGTCTAAGAAATTAAATAACAAAGGATAGAATGAGCTTTTATTAACAAAGGAGTAGCAATATCCACAAATCTGAGGAGGGAATGCCCCTATGCGGAAACTACAGCAAGAAACAGCATCCCTTCTATCTAATTTTTGAAATACAATATTTTTGCTCCTCGAACATTACTCAAGTACTATGCTAGTACGATGTAAAATTAGGTTTATGTCTCAAATCCGGGCACATCCCAAAACTGTACCCTCAACTTTACAATTAGTGCAACTTTAGTACCCAAGTTTGAAAGTGTGCCAAATAACTACCTAATTTTGAAAAAACAAAGTACAAAATCAGTACCTCGGTTGACAACGGATGACGTTAATAAGTCCGAGGGGCAAAAATTGTCATCATGAAAAAAATGATACCTTAAAAACACGTGGCACTATCACAATTGTTCGATTTTTTGTCTTCCTTAATTTAATTAAAATAAAAATCTCTCTCTCTCTCTCTGCGCGTGCGCGCCCGCGCGTGTCTGTGTAACAAATTTATACATGTTACCCATCGCCCTTATTACCACTATCATCCACCAAAACCACCATATCACCACCACCACTGTCATCGCCTAACATCACCGCCGTCCACCGCGTGTCACCACCACTGTCACAAACCCAACGCAGTCGTCACAAACTCAACGCTGCGGTTAGAAACCAAATAACTATTACCCATCATCTCATTACTACCATCACCCACCAAAATCACCTAACCACCACCACCAATGTCGTCGCTTAACACCGCCTTCGACAACCGCGTGTCACCACTGCTGTGCCAATCGGCTCCTCTTAATTATTTGTGCCCTATGACTAAATTTATTGGAAATTTCAAAATTCAAACCCCTCCCGGAATTTCTACAGCCTAATATTGACTTCATCCCTTTTGCTTAATAAGTAAAGCTACTCCGAGAGGGTTCTAACTTTTTTACTGCAAATAAGGTTCTTTTCCTCATAAGTAATGTGCAGAATAAGACATAGTTTACTTGTCCAGGTTGCAAAAGACCTTCCCTCTCCATATTGAAGGTACCATATTCTCGGAGTGGTGATTAACGAGGCTTCGTGTGGCGGCGGGGGAGGTAAGTGGGCTGAAGAAGAAGAAGTGAAAAAATAAAAAAGATAGGTGAAATGACCAAATCTGGGGGGACAATTTTACCCTTGTTGGTTTTGTCTCAAAAGTTAGGGATTTGGATGGAAGTACTTACTTATGGCCTCATTGAAACTCCATACCCTTAATTAAAAAAATTGAATATCTGGTCCTGAAGTGAGATTTTGGTACTTTGAGGGTACTAAAATAGGAAGCAACTTCAAGTTGCAATGTGAGAATCAATTAACCTTTTTGTGATCCGTCTAATATTATAGTCGATAAAACAATTTGTCCTTTCACCACGTGCAAACTTTGTTAGAGATTGTACTTTAACTAGTCGATTACTAGGAAATAACTGGATGCTGCACTTATTGAATTTGTTACTTGTATAACATAGATCATAAAAGGATGTCGTGGTTACCCTATTAGTATTTTTAATCCGTTATGAATGGCCGGAATTATGGGTGTAACTTGGGCTGACAACTCGTGCCAGCCCGTTCAATTTTTATAGAGTAAATTACACGCGACACTCATGAGGTTTATCCTAAACTACACACGGCTCCGCCTAAGTATTTTTATTGCTCTTCGCCCCCTGTAGTTCGTCATTGTGTTACATAAGGCCCATTTCTGTTAGGGCACGGTGAGAAAAAATTAGGGAAATATTGATTTATTACGATATATCAAAAATGCCCTTTTGTCTTCCTCTCTCTCTCACCACAAAAAGCCAAGCTACCACCGTCACTGATGCCCGCTATCGCCGACGACGGCTAGCTACTGCCCCCCCCCCCCCACCACACACACTGAGAGGCATATACACACAGAGAAATTCATGGGAGAAAAAAGGATAGAGAGATTGGAGGCAAATAAAGAAAAAAAGCAAGGTAGAGAGAGAAGTAGAAGGGGGGCGAGAAATAGAGGGAAACGGATAGAGCAAAGGAAGGGAAAAAGGGAGAGATAAGGGAAAGAGAGAGTGAATCGACGATTCAGTGCCGGTGGACGTCCACCAAGGATGACCGGCATCCCCGCAATCTATCTCGATGACCGTCGACATCGATCTACTCCAGCAACAATCGGTGACCACTGGCAGCATGGATCTCGAGGCAAAGAAGATTTTTGGCAATGGGGTGACCATCCTTGCCGAGGGGGTGGGTCGTGGTGGCAATGGTGGTTGGTGGGGCTGTTGGTGGTTGGTTAAAGATCGGGAATTGGATTTCTTTTGGGCGGTGGTGGCAAGGCAATTGAAGGGGGTGGGGTAGTCGTTATTATCGACAGTGGACGAGGCTGTTGGTGGGTGGTTGTTGGTGGGGCAATGGTGGCTGGTGGTTGGTAGGGCTGTTGGTTGTTGGTTGGTTCACTAGGAGGGGTGTGTGTGTGTGTGTGTGTGAGAGAGAGAGAGAGAGAGAGAGGGGTAAAAGGAGTTCAAGGCTGAAGATGTGCAGTAGGTGGTTGTGATGGGGGCGGTGGTGGGTCGTGGTGATAGGGACGATAGTAGGTCGTGGTGGCTACGGTTGGTGGCACGTGGCTTCACCGGTAGTGGGTGTGGCAGTCTAGAAGGTGCTGACGGCCTCCGTGTGTGTGTGGTTTGTGTGTGTGTGTGTGTGTGTGAGAGAGAGAGAGAGAGAGAGAGAGAGAGAGAGGATAGTAAATTGACTTGTTTATCAGGGATATGACCGTCCTTTCATTAATTTTGTTAACTCTGTTAACAGAAAAATAGAATTGTTTATTTTAGTCTAATAAAAATACTTAGGCAGACCGTGCGTAGTTTAGAGCAAATCTCAGGGGTGCCGTGTAATTTACATATTTATAAAATATTAGTTATATGGTCGTGATCCATTGTTAGCGCTAACACGTTGCTAGCGCTGTTTTGCCGTCCGCTATATAATGTAGCGGACGATAATTCACCGTCCGCTACATTATATAGCGGACGGTGCTAGCGCTAGCAACGGATCAGCTCCCTTTGATATATATATATATATATATATATATATATATATATATATATATAATTTATGTGTTTTTTCTTTAGTGTTTAAAATCCTCCAAGCATATGGGTTTGGAGAGATTTGAAGACTTCTTTGTTTTTTTTGCTTTGTCTTTCATTATGGGAGTATACTTCTTAAATTTTTGGAGACTCTTGTCTTCTTCTTTTTTTTCCCTTTCATTTTGTCTTAAAACATTGTTTCCATGCTTATGTTTAAATTCATTTTGAGACTTCACTATACTTTTCTTCATTGTACTCCTTAGCCGATTGGATGGTAATTTATATATTTAGAAATTAAATAAACAAAAACTTAGGACTAATTAGTAAAGTTCAATGGTAATTGATATGCTTAAAAATTAAGTAAATCAAAACTAATTTGTAACCATGAACAACCCGTGGGTAACCCTTGTCCAGCTCATTGTCACCAAAGTTTTCATGGGCTGGACATGAACATATAATATTTGGGCCATAGATGGGCTGGCTAGGCATGGGCATGAGTTTTTGAGAGTGAGCTGGTATGGTCTGACCTTTGGACCCGTCCAACCCGTCCAAGTTGCAGCCCTAGTCGGAATGAATTGAATAGTCAGAATTTGGTCTATTGATCGTGTAGGACGAAATTGTTTTATAATTACTATCGGGTTGGAAGAGTCTTTTAATTCAGATCAACGAGACTAATAGAGTTCAAATTAAAACATGTACCACCATCCACAATTACAACCCTTTGGATTCTATACCGTACAAAAGTATTCTCTTTAGCTTGTGTGCCAAAAAATAAAGGCTTTAAATAGATTTAGACTCCTTTATGGATTGGAAACTAAGAAATTAGCTTTTGTACTTCTGGTTATGTTACTCCTCAAATCCCACCAATTAATTCCAATGATCACATTCCAATACTATCATGTAACGAACACATCCTACTAATTAACGAGCTTAAAGCATTATATTAGGGCGCTTGATCAACGTGTCGTCATCAAAATATAACATGTTTATATTTATGTGTCAATAAAAACTTCGTATTAGTTCCATCTATGTCAAAGTTAGGAACAAATGAGTTTTGGCTAAGTCTTTTACGGTCATTTGCACCATATGACCGTCACAGATCATTGATGGTGGATTCACCTTGTTATGCTAATGGTGGAGCGATTAAGGTGTTTTTAAAGGTTAATTTCAAACACTAAAGTATTCGATTGAGGATAGGGTCTTAAAGTATCTGCTCCTTCAGTTCTGGTGTCCTGTCCAAAGTCAACCTTGTCAAACATAATCTAAGATCTCCTTCAAGACCCATTGGCAAACTCGCCTCTTACATGGGATATATACCCAAGTTTGTCTTTCTTTTCCTCGACCACCGGCAACTCCAGTGGATAGTCTGCTCTGGCACTATCATCACTGTCGTTCTGCGCGTGATCCTTGACATGGTCTTTTAGGAGTAATTTTGAACACTAACACATTTGATGTGGAATGGGGTCTCAAAGCTGATTTTTGGACGTAAGCATATGCATTACTTAGTAAAATATTTCGCTCGAAGTGTTCTAACAATCCTCAGTCGCATGATCATTTTTAGTTGGACACCTTTTTTTTAAAATGTTCTCCTCTTTAGAAACACAACTATTGGACAAACTTATGCTTAACGATGTATCCGGCCTTTGCATATGGTCTTTGTCTATTAGGAGATATTTCTTGAGCTGAAAAATCAGGTATCATTCTGAAAAACGTAATCCACCTAAAAAATGTCCTTTCGTATATATAGTCGGTCAAGAGAATTGAGTTGTCATAACTGATGAGATCCCAATATAGATTTGCCGAACATTGCGTACCGGAGAGTAAAATGTTACCCTGCAACCATTTTTCTTTGGGAGTATGCAGGGCATAAAACTTCATTTGTTCTAACAAGAAGATTTTTCAGAACTGGTACATAGACGAAATGAGGCATTTCACATGGGCTTAAAATACCGGAGTTTTACACAAACTTTGGGCTCAAGAATTGTCTCACTAGCCAAAAGAGATCAACAATGATCAGGGGCAGGGGCAGATCCAGAAATTCTAGTCGGGGGGTGCCAAAAAAATCATAAAAAGGTTCAAGTTCACATAAAACATGAATAATAAAAAAACACATTATAATTAGCGTCATTGTTAAATCCGTTAAATACAAAATAGATTGCTCAATATGTCCACTAACAATATATTTTCACTATGACTTGTTAAGGTTAGTCAGCAATAAATTTCTAATTTTGCATTGAAAAAGCTTAACTCTTACTGTATAAATTTATTACTATTGTGATTGTTACCTATATGAGTAAATTAGTTACGTATAAGTTAACATACTATAAAAATTTTAACTTCAAAAAAAAAAGAATGAACTTTAATCTATTTGTTTTTGGTAATGTGGAAATTTAAATTTTGGGATTTTGAAGAATGAAGAAAAAGCAAGAAAATGAAGAAGATAATGACTATGATAGGGCACAATGAGTAAAAGATACAACAAATTAAATCTTAATAAATTAGTGTTACACTATAATGTATTTTTGTAAACATTTTAAAAGGATCCAAGGACGGTTAGTTAAGTCCAGTTCCAATCTTAGCTTAAAGGGTAAAGCCTTTTTATTGGCTACTGCTTCCAATCCAAAGGACATGATAGTATTTTAAATATATTGATTAAAAACTAAAGAAGAATTCCAAAAAAAATGAGGGGTGCCATGCCCCCCCCCCCCCTCTCAATCATGGGGGTGGTCCACCCCTGACAATGATGGTTGCACACACGGTTAAGCAAAATGTTTGCTTCTAAAGCCGTGGTCATATTTGAAAAAAAATAATCTTTAACTAAAATTGAAAACTAAAACCTTTATCTTGGGAGTTATATTTGAGTTATATCATAAGCCCCCCACTTTCTTAACCAAAATGTTTGGCGTGAGAAGTTATACCAGGCGTCTTGAGACACGCATCAGGTTTGTAAGGGATTCCCCATCCGCTTGTAGGGGTAATAATATTTCTCTACTCCATGTGCTCAGACCTAAGCTCTTGGGAGCTTAAGCGCTAGAACTTTGCCCAAGTAGGGTGCTAGAACTCTAGCTCTTAGAATTTGGCCCAAACAAGCTATTCAGAATCATCTTTCATAAGACGTATCATGGGATCTCGAGATCCTTTGGAGGCTGTGCCCCCTAGTAGCCTCTCTAGGGAGAGCACACAAAGTTGTGCGTGCAAGCTGTTGCATGTGTTAAGTGTTTGAATGTCCCCTCGAGAGGTCACCTCTCCTTCGGAGGGTGTTCATTTTGCGTAAGTGTGTGTTCTTTAGCTTGAGTTGACCACATCATGCTTGCGTTTTACTTTGTGGCGAACTCTTATCATCATCTAAGAGCTAGAAAAAAAGCCTCGCACTCACGCTTGGCTGGGTTTTGAATTGATAAAGAATGGTGGGGGATGAAGTCTCACATAGTGCTTAGTCATTTCACGGGTCAGAACTGTAGCTAAACTGTTCAGGTAGAACTCGAGCTCTATCCTGTCACCCTTGGGGCTGTTCGTCCCTCGAGGGATAAGTGCCCTTGAGGACTGATGGAGTGCAAAGCTCATGAAAATACCATAGGGGGTTTGACAGAACTTAGAGTTCTCATCGTACGCGCCTTCGGGGACGGATGGAGACCAAAGCTCATGAAAATACCCTCGGGGGTTTGAAGAAACTTAGAGTTCTCGTTGTACGCGCCCTCAGGGCTTAATGGAGGGCAAAGCTCATGAAAATACCCTCGGGGGTTTGACGGAACTTAAAGTTCTCGTCGTACGTGCCCTCGAGGGCAGATGAAGCACAAAGCTCATGAAAATACCCTTGGGGGTTGGATGGAACTTAGAGTTCTCGTCCTTTATTGCTGCGGTGCCAAATAAGAAGGCGCGGGGCATGGAGCTCGTAATACTAAAAAGAACATTCGACTTGTGCTAAATAGGTACAAAAAGAGGATCGTGACTATAGCCTTTCTAGAAAAATTTAAGAATTATTAGTCGTGGCTAAGATTTACAAAAACCTCTAAGTTTTTTTTCAAGTACTAAGCCTAGAATCGCCGTTGTTCAAAATGAGTCGTTCCTCTTATGTTTCATAAGTCATTTGTCCACTGCCACTAAACAATTACCCAACGCCTTAGTGCTACAATTTCCATTGACATAACCACCCATGGTCACCGACCATTATCGCCGCTGCCATCTCTGCACTCTCCGTCACCATCACCATATGAGTGTTATCACTGCCACCACTGTCACCACCGGCTGTCACAATGATTATATGTACCGCTACCCTGTTGTCAACCATTATCACCACAACATTACCACTACAATCATCATTCACAAGCACCATATATATCTGCCACCTTCACTGTCATCATCACCCCACCTGTCATTACCACAATTAGCTCCACCATCTTGCCCGCATTGTTACCATCATCATCAATGATGATAGCATTGTTATTGTTATTGTTATTATTATTATTATTATTATCATCATCATCATCATTATAACATGGGTAATTTGCACTACCACCACCACATTGATACCGCCTAGAGTGTTTGCAATCATAATTGAGGTAAAAAAAGTCTTAAACCTTATTTACATTTTCATTACCTTTTATTCTCCAAACTTATTCTCAGCTTGTCACAGTCACTTTTGCAATCATTCACATTTCACTTTAGTAATCCAATATCGGAACAAACTGAAAACATGAGATGTTAGAATTAAAAGGAAAAGGACGGCAACGCCAATGAAAATATAAAATTCTCTTAGAAGGTTACCTTTAGCAATCTTGAAAGGGATATGCTTGGCTTTAAATTTTCTCGAAGTTTTTAAGCCTTCTTTTACAGTTCTAAAAAATTAAAGTGTAAGAAAGAAAGACAGCGAATAGAAATATGTACCAAAATAGAGTTATAACATCTACAAAGAGCTTTTCAAAGTGAACAAAGTACATTTAATAAGAAGTCTTGTGACGATAAGGTTATTTAGAAATAGTCATTTGAAGGTTTAAATTACCAAAGGTTGCAAGTGTTTGGCATTACAACTAAAGCCCTCTAGAAATAGTTATTTCAAATTTAAATTACCAAAGGTTGCAAGTCGCGGGGGGGGGGGGGGGGGGGGTGGAGCATGGCACCCCTAATCCTTTTTTAGTTTTTTTAAATAATGGATAAAATATTCTAAAAGATATAAAATATTTATAAAAATGCCACTATATTATAGTATTAATTTATTAGAATTTTATTTTGTTGTATTTTTACTCTTTGTACATTGTCATAGTCTTTGCCATTTTTTTACTCTATATTCATTCTTTCAAATCCTAAATTCTAAATCTTCAGATGACAAAAAGACAAGAATAAATTAAGGTTAGTTATTTTTTATTTTAAAATTTTATAGTTTGTTAACTTATACGTGACTAACGTACTCATACAATTGATAATCATGTTATTGATATATCTATAAAGTAAGATTTAAGTTTTTTTCATGCAAAAATAGTAATTCATTGTTGACTAACCTTAGTAAGTTAAATAAATCACTATGCATAGCAAAAATATATTATTAGTGTTCAAATTGAGCAACCTATTTTGTATTTAACGTATTCAACAGTGACGCTAATTATAATGTGTTTTTTATTATTTATATTTTATGTGAACTTGAACCTTCTGAATTTTTTTATGATAGCCATCATTTTTTTTATCACTTTTTGGCACCCCCTGATAAGACTTTCTGGATCCGTCCCTATTGCAAGTATTTGATATTAGACTAAAGCCATCGGTCTACCTTTTCATTGTCTTTTCCTAAGATAGTAACTTCAAGTTTAAAGTACCAAAGGTTACAAGTCTTTGGCATGACGACTACAGCTGTAATATCCCACATCGGTTGTGGGAGAGTGCGATTGGTCTTATAAGACCCTACCTATGAACTCATAAGTACCTACTTGGCTAGCCCTTTTAAGGGAGGCAATGTCTTGTGGTGGGGCCGTGAATCGGGTCGTTACATATGGTATCAGAGCCGACTCTCGAAAGCTCGGGTTGGGCTGTCCAGTCGAGTTTCCAATGGTTGGGGGAAACAAAGGCAAGCCCCGGTATATCCCACATCAAGAGGGTGGTTGGAACAACAAAGGGTGAGCCAGATATATCCCACATTGGCTAGAGAGGAAGATTCTGAGCTATGTGTGATCGAGCCTCAGTGAGGATGCTAAGGAATAAGGTGGGGAGATTGTGATATCCAACATCGATTGTGAGAGAGTTTGCGATTGGCCTTATAAGACCCTACTTATGAACTCATAAGTACATACTTGGCTAGCCCTTTTGAAAGAGGCAATGCCCTGTGGTGGAGCCGTGGACCGTGTCGTTTTTCATGAGAAATGGAGGGGAAAAAAGGCTTAAGATGAAACAATTAAAAAAACACGAATTTAAAACTTACAAAAGGATATTTTTCTGTCTAATAAGAAAGCTTATGGGCTAAAATATGGTTTCAAAGATACTACTTAGGCATAAGAAATGTCAACGCACTTTCAAATTAAAAGTGGTTGATCATAAAACAGTTGAAAGACACAATACCCTCTAGTGAATTTTCTGATAAGACGCCTTTTGGTGCAATCTAACAACCCTCTAGTGAATTTTCTTATATATGTTAAGGTTCTTTTACGCTCTTGGGATGATCTCAGATGAACCTTCAATCGAGACAACTTCTAGTAGCAAAATTTTCTATTCTATCCTGAAATTTGCTTATTTTATTTGTTAAGTGACATAATTCTTCTACTCCAAATATGTAACCTCCATAGTATTTGAGCATCAAGTCCTAGAATATTTATTAAACCAATCCGACATCAACTAATTTTTGAAAGGGGAAACTTACTAATTTAGTGAAAAATATGTTCATGTATACTCACTAATCAGAGTTCCAAGTTACTCCAAAGGAATAAACATACAACTCTGGGCTTTTGAGTCGCTGATGCTCTACGTTTTTTGGTTTATGAAACATGGACAGTTCTTGTGATTTAGGAAGTGATATTTTGGTCATGTAACTTCCAGGCATTGACATAGCTCATGAGATAAGATTATAGTCCTTACTTGATTTTCTCAGTATAAGTAATACAATAGACAGTTATACAGTTTGCTTCTCCTTTGACATCAGAGTTACCCATATCGTGAATGAATACCTCTTCTAGGACAATGAAAAACTGAACCTACCCAAGTATTAGAACGTAGGGGCATAACAATGAATATTAGGATGATGATATCTGTTTCTTTTTTTTTTTTTTTGGAAATGAAACAATAGAACATAGAGGTTTGGGGATAGTTTAGCTTAAAAGGGCAGCAAAAGGCACGAGGCACGTAGTATATCTGGAGTTTGGGATTGTAATGGCTAGATCCTTTTCAACTGCTTAGAAAGGCATTTTGGCAAAATAGGCAAATGCATATATAAACGCACGAAGCCTGATTCATTGGACTGCTTCGATTTTATTTTCATTTTCAAGCTTGAGCTACTGAAAGCACGAAATATAAGGGAGAAGAGAGTGAATGAAAATAAAGTTGCAATAATCCTAGTACTACTATTCCTAGCTAGGACTGTTTTCAAATTGTTGTCTTGAGCTTGATCTACTGAAAGCATGAAAAGGAAAAAGGAGAAGAGAGAGAGAGGGTGTAAAATAAAATTGCAATAATTGTAGTACTACTAATTCCTTGATCAAGCTGTTGTTCACATGCTTCATCCAAGAACCCTTCATGTTGTGTTATGACATAATTACCCACGCAAATAAAACGCACGGAGCCAGCATTCAAACATTCTTTCTCGAGCAAAAAAAATGGAGAGGAGTGAGGGAGGATGAGACTAATGGGGAAGCAATGAAGTGAATGACAATGGGTTTGAGGTCATCAGATGAGAATAAGAGGAGATACAAAATCGAGAGATGAGGAGATACAACTTGTTACGTAGTGTCAATGTTGTTTGAAAAAGGTTAAAAGATATATAACTATTGGCAAAGAGTACGTCCAAAATTTCTAGCATTAGTGATGTTTCCAAACGAATTGCATCTGAAATAAGAAATTAAAAAGATTCAACGAATGTAGAAATGACAAAGGTTCAACTAATATATAGTCTTGGTAAATGTCCGGTTTATTTGATTTCTTGTAAAATGATCACTAAAATTATTGAATTAGTAAAATATTCAATTTAAGTAAGACCATATGAGAGAAATTAGAATAGATGAAATTTGGCACAATTCCAGTGCCAAACCCGTCCTTTATATTGATTAACAGATACTCTTGAATGAATATGTAATCAAACGACAAGTCTCCACACACATTCTGTGCATTGACTCGATGCTTGGCAAACGAAAGCTCTTCGGTTATGAAGCTTCTTATGTTAATATGAGGAATTACATCCTTTGTCTAATGTAAGATTTCCTCATGTTTAATCTTTATAGAAGGAAATATGCAATAAGGTCATTAATTAATTATAGTAAGATCAAGATGTACAAATTTAGCTCATGCTCCATATTCTTTCAAAAATAGTTCCTTTTAAGAGTGGTTGAGAAGTTGGACTGACTTTTTTTTGGGGTTAATAGTAGAGATACTATGAGTTAAATACACTTTAGTACCTCAAAAGTACGCATAAATCTCACTTGAGAACCTAAATATTCAATTTTAACAATTAAGGGTACGGAGATTCAGTTAGGCCATTAGTAGGTACTTTTGCCAAATCCCTAACTTGGAGACAAAACTGCCAGGGACAAAATCGTCCGTGCAGGTTTGGTTCTTTTTTTCTCCTATCTTTTTCTATTGCTCGCCGCCACACCTTAGCCCCACCCACCACCACTCCGATAAGACGTTGTCGCCACACACTGCCCTACCTAAACCTAACACTGCTCTGTGCACAGCCCCTTATTGGTCCACCGAGACACACACACACGCGACACACATAAGCGAACACACAACACGCACATCCATACCCCCACCTATCCCCTTACGCCATTACCCATCACCCACCTAACTCATCCCATTGCCCAAACCCCACCTATCGCAAACACACACCCCCCCACACACACATGGACACTCACAGATAGACACACGTGCACATGCCCATACATGGAGACTCTCTATCGCGCGCGCGCGATATATACAGACTCTCTCTCTCTCTCATACACACACACACACACACATGCCACAATGCACATACAGATGAAACACACACGCACACAGTCATACAGTCACACACCAGCCTATTCGCCCCTTCCCCCATTGCCCACCCATCCCCAGCCACACAAACACACACATATGGCCAAGACACACACAAAACTTTGTGTAAATGTGTCTGTTTTATGCTTTTGTGAGTATGTGCTTTTCTATATGTGTATTTTTGTATGTTTATGTTCTTTTTATGTTGTCCGCATGGGATGTGTGTGTGTGGTGACTAGATAAGAGGTTGTTCATGTGGTATCTAAGGTTTGGTGGGGTTAGTGTGTGGGTCCGTATTCTCGGACCGGTGGTTAGCGATGCTTTGTGTGGCGACGGGGGAGGTAGGTGGACTAATTAAAGAAGAAGAAGTGAAAAATAGAAAATTAAGGGAGAGGTGAAAAGACCAAACCTGCGCGGATAATTTGACCCCTGTCGGTTTTGTCCCCAAAGTTAGTATTTAGATGGAAGTACTTACTGATGGCCTCATTGAAACTCCAGATCCTTAATTGCAAAATTGAACATTTGGGTCTTGAAGTAAGATTTTTGTACTTTGGGGGTACTAAAATAGCAAGCAACTTCAAGTTGTTATGTGAGAATCAATTAGCCTTTCTGTGATCTGTCTAATTTTGTCCTTACACCATATGCAAACTTTGTTAGAGATTTTGCTTTAACTAGACGATTACTTGGAAATAATTTGATGCTGGACTAATTGAATTTTTTACTTGCATAACATAGATTATAAAAGGATGCCGTGGTTATTCTGTTAGTATTTTCAATTTGTTGTGATCGGCGGGAATTATGGGTGCAACTAGGGCTCGTAACCCGTGCCAACCCCTTCAATTTTTATATAACAACATATATATATATATATGTATGTATATATATATATNTNTATATATATATATATATATGTATGTATATATGTATGTATGTATGTATGTATGTTTTTTCTTTAATGTTTAAAATCCTCCATGCATATGGGTTTAGAGACATGTGAAGACTTCTTTATTTTTTTGCTTTGTTTTTATTATAGAAGTAAACTTCTTAAAGTTTTTGGAGACTTTTATCTTTTTTTTTCTTCCTTTCATTGTCTTAAAACATTGTTTTCATACTTATGTTTAAATCCATTTTGAGACTTCAATATACTTTTCTTAATTCTACTCCTTAGCATATTTGGATGGTAATTCATATATCTAGATATTAAACAAACAAAAACTCAGGACTAATTAGTAAACTTCAATGGTAATTGAAATGTTTAAAAATTAAGTAAACCAAAACTAATATGTAACCATGAACAATTAGTGGGCAACTCGTGTCCAGCTCGTTGCCACCAAAATTTTCATGCCCTAAATGTGAACAGAAATTATTCGGGCCATTGATGGCTGGCTGGGCATGCCATGAGTTTTTTAGAGTGGGCTGACATGGTCTTACCTTTGGACCATTCCAAGTTGCAGCCCTAGTAGGAATGACTTGAATAGTCGGAGTTTGGTCTATTGATTGTGTATAGGATGAAATTGTTTTATAGATACTATCTGTTGGAAGATTCTTCTAGTTCTGATCAGCAAAACTGATGGAGTTCAAATTAAAACACGTACTACCATCCATAATTACAACTCTTTAGATTTTATACCCCGGTTGACAAAGTATTCTCTTTAGCAATGTGCTAAAAAATAAAGTCTTTAAATAGATTTAGGTAGCATTTGAAAACCATTTGGTTTTCTATTTTTTCTCTAGTTCTGTAAACTGGAGAAAAAAAAATGCGTTTGAAACATAATTTTCATTTTTTTTTCCTCCAGTTTTGAAAACCAGTTTTTAAAACAGGGCTATTTTTGAAAACTCTCATTTATGAGTTTTGGATTTTCAGTTTTGATTTTTATTTTGAAACACCGCCACAACCACCCTCCCACCGCCGGCCACCGGTAGCCACTGCCGACGATCGCCGGCAGCCACCGTCGGCCACCGCCATGCCCCACCAACGCAACCGCAACCACCACCACAGAAAAAACTCAAATAAAAATCGGGTAAACAAACACCCAAAATAAAAACTGGGTAATCAAACACACATTTATTTTTTTAGAAACAGAAAACTAAAATTAGAAGTGATTTCAAACAGACCAAGACTGCTTTATGGATTGGAAACTAAGAAATTAGCTTTTGTATCTTCTGGTTACGTTACTCCTCAAATCCCACCAATCAATTCCAATGATCACATTCCAATACTATCATGTAACGAACAAATCCTACTAATTAGCGTGCTTAATGCATTATATTAGAGTGCTTAATGCATTATATTAGAGCACTTGATCAATGTTAGTAGTCATCAAAATATAACATGTTGGTATTTGTGTTTCAATAAAAACTATGTATTAGTTTCAGTTATGTCAAAGTTAGGGTCGAATGAGTTTTGGCTAAGTCTTTTACGGTCATTTGCACCATATGACCGGCGCAGATCATTGATGGCAGATTCACCTTGTCACGCTGATAGTACAGCGATCAAGGTGTTTTTAAAGATTAATTCCAAATACTATAATATTCAGTGGAGGATAGGGTCTTAAAGTATATGCTCCTTCGGTTCTGGTGTCCTGTCCAAAGTAAACCTTGTCAAACATAATCTAAGATCTCCTTCAATAGCCATTAGCTAACTTGCCTCTTACATGGGATACATACTCGAGTTCGCCTTTGTTTTCGTCGACCACCGACAACTGGAGGGGATAGTTGGCTTTGGCACAATCATCACTGTCGTTCTGGTTTGCCCTCAGCCAATGCTTCCTTGAAAAGCGCTACTAATGAGATCCTTGACACGGTCTTGTAGGAGTAATTTTGAACACTAATACATTTGATGTGGAATGGGGTCTCGAAGCTGAATTTTGGACGTAAGCATATGCGTAACTTAGCAGAATCTTTTGCTCGAAGTATTCTAACAATCCTCAGTTGCGTGATCTTTTTAATTGGACCTTTTTTTTTTAATTCTATTATGTAGAACGCAACTATTAGACAAACTTATGCTTAACGGTGTATCCAACCTTTGCCTATATGGTCTTTGTCTATTAGGAGACATTTCTTGAGCCGAAATATCGGGTATCATTCTGGGAACTGTAATTCGCCCAAAAAAAGTCATTTGGTATATATAGTCGATCAAGAGAATTGAGTTGTCAAAACAAAATGAGATCCCAAATAGAGATTTGCCGGACATTGCGTACTGGAGAGTAATTTGTCGCCCTGCAACCATTTCTCTTTGGGAGTATGCATTGCATAATTTTCTTCTCCTGAATGTATTATTAGACAAGTCTTTGTATATTTGTCCTAACAAGAAGATTTTTCGGAGCTAGTACATAGACGAAATGAGGCATTTCATGTGGGCTAAAAATACCGGAGTTTTACACAAACTTTGGTCTCAATATAGAGATCAACAATGATGGCTGGATACACCGTTAAGCAAAACCTTTGTTTCTAAAGCCGTGATCATATTTGAAAAAAATAATCTTTAACTAAAAATAAAAACTATAATCTTTATCTGCATAAAAGGTCGAAAGATGTAATTACAGCGTAAAATATCTTTGTAGTGTCGCATTAGGCTGCATTTAAGACGCAACAACATGTACGTCGTTGAAAGGGTTTCTTTAATGTTTATGCATTTATAGTTACATATTAGATAATCACAAACTAAGAATGACAAGATCTTTTTAGATCCATCTTTGGGTTCATTTGTTCCCCTTTTTATGAGAAATTAATCTACTTCACCATTGAGATGTATGGGTTGTCAGGAACTTTGTTGCTTTAAGCAGCAAATGGTGCTAACCAAGGTATGTGGTGGTTCATAAGTCATCCACCTATCATTTCACATATTCAAATCATTCGGATCGATGGCTTATAAGTTATACCCTCTTACATTTTAGGTGCAGACAACTGTATTTTAAAGTATACATTAACATAACTTTTTAGCACATTAATTTCTAAAGTTTTAAACTCGTACTTCATTTTTTTTTTCCTATCCAAAGAAGTTCGAAAGTGGATGAGAGGTAACCAATGTCAAGATTTCCAAGGATATTTGTGTCAATATTAAAAGAACCATTTCATAAACACGTGGCAAGATAAACTCTGTCTGATCACTGTGATCAGAGTTCTTGATTTAAGTTTACTTATTTTTTCTTATTAGAACATGTATGTTCTCTTCCATCTCACAGTGTTAAGATAACAATGACAAGTAAAATAGAAGAAAAGGTGACCCATGTGCCTACTACATGTCCTTTTTCACATCGTTAGATTTGCCCCTGAAATATTAACGTACGTGAGATTCCGTTAGATGTCTGACTAATTTGAGTTAAATTTCTTTTAATGGCACTGATTTGATACTTTTTTAAAATTTGAGAAGGTACTCAAGCTGAATTTGATGTATACTTTATTGCATAGTTTTGACATTAACCTGAATTACTAGAAAACTTCCCAACAAAACCAAAGTTTTCTTAAAACTACTATTTATTTAACTGGACTTGTGCATAAAAATACCCTAAGCACTCTCGCTACTTGGTAGGATAATCCACTTAAAGGGTGTTTGGGGTTAACTTTGAGATGGTCAAATTTGATTTAATTTAGATTAAATCAGGTATGTGAGTATTTGGCAAACAAGATTATGAGATTTAATCTTACGCTAAAAGCTAAAAACTGATTAAATCCATAATCCTGGAAAGTGAGGATTATAAAATAATCACTTTTTTCATAATCAGGTTTGACCTTTTAATTTATCATCATATCCTTATATTTTTCACAAAACGACATTTCATACCCTTTTAACTAATTATTAGGTGTGACTTTTAAGCTAGACTTTATTTGAAATTTGGAGAAATTATCGTACTATAAGCACTAATGTGAGATTGTTGGTATTTTTAATTCAAAATAAGAAGTAACAACTTTTGTAGGTGGTCGAAAATAGCTTCTTCAATAATTTTTTTTGTATATTGTAATTATTTTTAAGTGAAAGTTATGTTAACATTACTTTACTAAATGAATATTATAAACTTTATTTATGTACTGTCCTTCATGGTCATTTTGTCATATCAAAACTGATTTAATCACTTTCTATCCAAACACTTTTTATAATTTTAAGCTAGTTCACAAGAAATTTTGGCAAACAACAAATTGATTCTGTTTAAAATAAATTAAATCTGATTTTAAAAATTGATTCAGATTTAAACTGAAATCTTTTTTTCATAATTAATCTCAAACGGCCTCTTATTATCATTACACCCTAGAGAAAATTTTCCGTGTAGCGGTAATAGGGCAATAGGGCGGGAGAGATAACATGGTACAAGGACGGGTAAAATATAACTAGATAAAGTAAATGAATATTTAGACAAATAAATAGTCAAAATTTTATTATTGTAAATGAAAAAAATATGAGACGGAGGAGATCTGATCAGATAAGTAAATGAATATTTAGACAAATAAATAGTCAAAATTTTATTATTGTTTTTTTCAATTACACCACGTCCGTCGTACACGTCCTATTTCAATTACTCCTCGCATTACTCATTTCTAGGGTTTCTAATTTCATTCATCTAGCAAAGCTCACAGTTCAATAGGATAGATGGATCCTAAATACAGTGGAGAAATGATGAGGTACGATCTTATTCCTGACATTAGAATTTGATTTCTATAACTATGTGCTTGTGTGTGTTGTGTGTGATTTGTCCTGATTTGATCATGCCGTGTTCTCTACAGGCATTTAGAGAAACAGAATGAGCTCCTAATGGATTCCTATAGATCAATGTCACACGAACTACATAAGCTTCAGGTTCTCCTTTCGGCTTATGTAATCCATTTTGATTACCTTGCTCTTTGGGTGCTGCGCTAATGTGTGTGTGTGCGCGCTATCATTTATTCAAGTAATAGCTATGCTTAGTTGTAAAGTAAAACTGTTGAAAGCTAACTGAGTTTAGATCTAATATGTTGCTGCATTTTGGGTATACTAAACTCATTCCGAATACAAATAAGATTGGAGTTCATTGAATCTTGGAGGCAAGCCTTGGTGAAAAGTAAAGTTGGCGAGCGCAGTAGACGACTGTCATCATTTACCCACAGGTTTGAACCCGTCGGATAATTGAGGGTGTGTAGTGCTCGACCCTTTGAGAGGCTGCTTGCAACTATCAAAGTTGAGCAATCAAACCAAGCTGCAGAGATGCTTACAACATGTCCAAAGTATGTGCGCTTGAAGTTCAGTTGGATTGGGAGTTGCTGAAATACTGGTGAAAATTGATTTTATGGGGCGTCTCATAACAAGAGGCATATATCTCTTGCGAGGTCAAGATCAAACAGGCAAAACCTTTGGCCTGTGGAACATGCTTAAATCATTTTGCTAATGTTAGCGTCTAAAGACAGGTTGACTGAGCTAGAAAAATTGACAAAGCTGACTCTTGCTATACGCCCTTTGGCTATTTCAGGCAGATCCTTACTAATTGCCAAAATGAAAAACAATATATTAGCAGACAGGACTTTTTAATTTTTTGGATTATGGGTAGCTTGGCTATTAAGCACATGCTTGTGAGGTTGAGCCAAAAGTTGTTATACAATTTGTACTAGCTGGAGGTAGGTCTATACCCTGCTCACCTCTAAGCTCACTGGATTGGCAGGAATGCACTAAAAGCTTTATAGTAAAGGATGAAACGGCTTGTTTGGCTTTCTTCTTTCAGACTACAAAGGGTTAAAGCTCCACTTTTTTCCTCCGGTGGAAATCCAGTTGCGTACTTGAGGAAGCTTAGTCCTTCGTACTTGTCAATATTGCGAGTCGCTAGCACGCTTTAGGGGGTTGGTGAAGGTATTGCAACACTCTAGACTCTTTATTTTTTATTGAACGGCTTTCTCTAAGGTATAGTTAGTGGGAAGTGAAATGAAGCCTTACTGCGATACGCGCAAGCACTAAAGGATGCTACCTGATCGAGGTTCTCTTTTACAAACCTTTCATAGTCGTTGAGGCCTGGATAACAGCAATAGGAGACCATGAGTTACTTATTGGTTTTACATGAATATGCGCATGGCACCATAATAGCCTTACATAGGAGAACAGGAATTACTTAATGGTTTTAGATGAAGATGCAGTGCAGCCGATATGATTCATGTTGGTTGAAACAAAGGGCCATTGTGAAATTTTGATCAAAGGGAAAAAAAACTTGTAGAGTTGCTCTCTAGGTGAACACTGAACATGCATACTATTACTCACTTTGGGATCAAAAGTATTAATCTAGTTCTAAAGATGCGATAATTTGAAAGTGTGTTGCTGCTGTTTAAATTTAGGAAGCTATACCTTTGCAAGGGTTTGTCCAAGATTACTTGTGAGTGAGGCTCAGCTAAGTGCCTTTTAGTTTCTAACAAAATTGAACTTCAAAATTGATACGAAAGCAGATGAACATGTAGTATATGCCAGAAAATTTGTTGGCATATCAAGATCATCAGGGCAATCTCAGTGTAAACTTGTTATGTTAGTCATACAAAAAAGGAGTACAGATATGTTGTAAGTAACAAAATTTGGGGAAGACTATATCCGTACTTGACTTGATCAAATTGTTTTCTTAACAAGGGAAACAACTGACCCAGGATAGAATGATATTGTCATCAATATGATGTATATAAATGAATAAACAAATACATCATTGCAATATTGAATTGATCTCGTCATGCTGCTAGGTTAATGGACCCAGGCTAGTGTGTCACTTAGTAGACTTCTTATGTTGTCTTCTCTGGTGACCTCATTGCTAATGGTCCTATTTTAGCAAATGCTCTAATATATTGTTTCTAGGAACCGTTGGGCTAATTTTCGCTTAAAGGTGTGTTTAGCCAAGAGTTTTGCTTTCCGTCGACTTATGAGACATTTCATGACCTCGAACTTTAAGTATCATCGGGGGTTCTGTAGCCCACGTTGAAGGCCCTTGTTGCTATATCTACCCGTTCCTGAGAATTGAGCCGTGAGTACTGATATAGTTTCATATGAAGACTTGCCTCAGTTCATGCAGGCGAACGGTTTCTCTCCCTGCAGTCGTCGTTCCTTGTGGAGTTCCTTACTAATGAATTTGTATCCTCCCCCGGAGAAGAACGGTTGCATGACTGGAAACTATTCTTCTGCATGAATTATCAAGCCAACCTCCGTACGGGTCGGTTCTCGACAACGGATGCTTATAGGAAACGAAGAGACGCACGAAGTTTGAACTGAAGTGTAGTAAATTGAGATCAAACATAATGGACCATTAAGCGATTGTTCGCCCAAAGGTTGTAATCTAGAGAAGTTATCGTATTAGAAAAAACTGTATAAAGTGAGCTATCAACTAACATTTTAGTATACAACTAATACAAGGTAAAGGTTTGTCAGCAACGCATTTGCGTGCTTCCAGAAGCAGTAGCATGACCAGATTGACACGCCATTTAAAGGATTCCTCTTTGTGCATGTAAACCATACATCAGATTATACAATAACCTGAGATTCACAAGATCTCTTTTTTGGGGTCATTTGCTTCCCCTTTGTTGGAAAATAAATTTTACGGTTATTATTCCCCTCAGAATTGGTTACCACAACATAGTTTGCAAACTCTATTGGATTAAATTTGAGTTAGACCTAGACCTTTGCCCGCAATTATCATTTAAATCCTGGTCATTTTGGCTAATTGCACAGCGACCTGTTAATTGCCAATTGAACCCTGCCGTCCACCAACATTTTAAATAGGTCACTTTTGCAAATAAAAAAGGTTACCTTGTTAATTATGTTAACTTTTTGGTATAAGTTTGCAATCAAATTAATTTGAAAGAGTAGTTTACCATAATGCCTTTTCAAGTGGCCTCACAAATACATATTATCAAGGGCAAGTCCATTATATGACTCAAAATAAGAAAACCGTAGCCCTAATCTCTTTCATCTCTTTGCTTGTTCCTCCCTCCCCTCCCTTCTCTCCTCTCTCCAACCATTCGACCACTGTCGCCGCCACATTGACCCACCGCTTCCTCCTCTTTCCCTTCCAAAACCCTAATCTTCTCTCTCTCTCTCTCTCCCCCCCCCCCTCTTCCCCCCACCCTTTCGCCGCCGCCACCACCATGATGACGCCAATGCCATCACACCCGCCATTGCTTCTTCCTCCTTCTCTTTACCCTGATTTTCTACCCTCGTTCCTCTCTCTCTCCCCCTCCCTCCCTCCTCGCCCTCCGACCCCCCGAAACCATGGCCGTAGAACGAAGCACATCACTGAGATCTCCGACCCACCTCCCCCACCACTTTCGCGGCACCAAGGATCACCACAGGGATCTCTAACCCGGATCCACAACCTCCAAACTAGTGACCCACCACCATAATTTTCATGGGATCTATTGCACCGGGGTGGGGAGCGTTGCGGCCACAATGGGGAACCACAGGGTTAGAAAGGATAATTACTTGTTTTCATAATTGATTTTTTAAAATGATGCCCAAAGGTAACTAAGAAAGTTATATGTTGGTGTACAATTGGCCCGATCCATTGAGGTTCAAAAGCTCATAAATGACAAAGTTCAATTGGTGCATTTTTACTAGACCTGGATTCAACTAGCCAAATATCATGACCAAGGTTTAAGTGATCATTGCACGTTAAGGTCAGGGTCTAATTGGTGTTTGATCTAGCTTTATTTTCTTGACCTTTTAAACAGAGCCTTAGGTTTTTTCCACGTAAACCCCCCCATCTGATTATATTTGATAGGCAGTTTTGACTTCCCTTTGGTGTATTACCAATATATTAATTGCTAATGCAAACAATACTATTATTGGATAATTCTAGCCAAGTGGAGCATATGTATCAAAGTTCTTGATACCTTTTTCCAAACCTTTGGCTACTAGTCTAACTTTGAAATTGCCAATTGATCCACCGGGTACAAGCCTTGGCTTAGAGATTTATTTGCAGCCAATTGGCTTAAACTCTGGAATTATATCAGTCAAAATCCAGTTTGGTTTGACATAATTCAATCTATTTCAGCTTCTCGCCACAAGGAAAATCTTGATACTGTATGGTCCCTCGATAAGTTAATGGATCTACATCAGCCAAGGCATACAAAATTCGTCGCAACCAACAAATTGCACAACCACACCTCCACTGACCTTCCTTGAAAAAATAAAACTACCCAACATCACGCATGCAATTACCAGGCCCAAGGTCTACCAACAAACAAGTCAGTATGAAACCGACAAGTCAATGAACCATCACAAGGGTTTGAACTTTTCCAAGAAAGGGAAGCGAAAGATCTCCTAGCTGGAACATGAGAAGAAGGGTGGAAAGGATGGACTTGTCCTTTCAACATCTAGGATAGGAAAATCCTTGAAAAGTTATACAACCCACAAACCACCACCATCGAATAAAAAAAACGAACTACATTCGTAAGAATCAAGCAAAACTCATGGAGGGAGAAGGGAGCAAGAGCCAGAAGACACCACACACAAATTGCAGGCTCTAATCACCACCTAATCATCACTGTGTGCTGAGTGGAATTCAGTGAATTAAATCATGCAATCAACTTTTGAATTGATTGGGAGGATCGTCAATATCCTGTGATGTATACCATCGTACAAGCTCACATTCCTTGGTGTCAAAGCCTTGGTGTTACACTTTAATAGAATGACTGTTTGGCAGCCTCATAAAACTTCTTATTGAAAGACGAAGCTTAAAATGTGTGGAATTACTATTTGGCAAAGCAATATGCTAAATATCTGTCGTAGAGTTTTTGATAAGCAAAATGTCCTGTTGTATTTGTAATTAAAGAAAACGGAAATACAAATCTTGAAGGCACCCAAGGAACTGAAAAGAACTTGCTAATTTTACACTCTGTAATAAAGAACCTGATGATTCGGAGACATTCCACTTTAACTATTATATAGACCTAGAAACAAACTGCAAACTGCCTTAACTACCTCTAGTTGAAATCTCTTTCTGAGATCATGGACTATACCTTATCAATGTTGAATTTTCCATTGACATGTATATTTCTAGCATTTAAGGCCTTTATATAATTGTTATAGTACTTCTGATTGTGCTTGAACCTATGATCTCTAGATAAAGCCGTGCTGGTCATGGTACAGGCTTCTGGTTATGATGACGTTTTGCCCTGTAAACAAAATTAGACTTGTGCACTTCGTTTGATCACTGATACCTGCAAAGTTACTTTCTAGATCTGTTGAAGTCATTTACTTTTACCCTTTTTTAATTATGTAAGTCAATAAAGGGTATTGACTTGATAATTAAAAATTATGTAAAGGGGCAGTTTTTGAATGTAAATATGAGTGAGCGCTTGCTGAATCTTTATGATATATGGTATGCAGGTTGAGGAAGAAATGCTTATGCGCAAGTTTTATGAACTCATGTCTGCTCAAGGTCCAAGTAGAAAGGTACATACAGCTGCCAAACTTGTCCGGGCTTTACTCCGTAAGGAGGATGACTCACATATAAAGGGTTACTGCTATAGATACTGCCAGAATGTAGTAAAATGAGAAAGGATCATGAGGCCTCTGTTTAACATCATAACGTAGGTGGGCTATCTTACATGCAGTATGAAAAATCTAATTGTGCCACGAGAATGTGGATCCTGTGACTACCAAAAAGGAGAAACATAACAGTTGAGGGAAAAGGAACTTCTCTCTCTCTCTCTCTCTCTCTCACACACGCGCGCGCACGCGCATGTGCAACGTACATACATACATATTGATTCACAGGTCTGAAGGTAGAAGACTTTATGATTAGTGCCAGCAGCCGAGGATGAACTATGAATAGTTACGTGTAAATCGCGAGCATGTGCAACGTACATGCATACATATTTATTCACATGTGTGAAGGTAGAAGACTTTATAATTAGTGCCGGCAGTCGAGGAAGAACTATGGATAGTTACATGTAAATATTCGTCAAGCAACTTTTAGGAAGCTTCTAAGTCATATCTGTTTTTCTGAAAAGGAAATGACGTAATAATTTTAGCAGATTTTTGAGAATTGGTTGACGATAGATGATTTAATTCCCCCTAGTGGTAGTAGATAATAGTGGTGTCAATTCAATGAATTCATGAATAATCTCTCTCAATGTGTTTTTTAATTGTATTGAAGGTTTTGATTGTCATAGAAAACATCCCCCATAGTGTAAGTTTGTAGATAGTGTACGTCTTTCAAAAAGTTCTGTATCAAGAGTCGAAGAAATTCCTTGTTTTTTAGATGTATTAGATGAGTGTTTGTCCTACAATTGATATCTTTTTTACCTATTTTTGGTGCTTCAAATAAAATCACGATGTTAATTCCGTCCGGTATTCGTGTTTTTTTTTTCTACAGAAAGAAAATGGTAATGACATTGGGGATGAAAGCGAACTTGGACAATCCAGAGCGCTAATTAATGTGACCAACAATGGAGATTAGTGCATATGTCAAGCCTTCTGATTGATTCTGTAGCTTTGGCATTTCCTTGCAAACTTGTATCTAGATCCTTACGCTCTGTGGAGCACCTGACTGGTGATTTCAGAGGTTCGAGCTCGGAGAGCACTGTCACCAGGAAAGCGTCGCCCTCAGTTTTTGCTGGAAGGCTGCTTGTTAAGGGAATTAAAATTTAAAATTGTGAACATCTGTTTGCAATACGGGCTATTTGATGTATAATACCGCATGTTTGCCTTCTAACCAAATAAGAAAAGGGTGTATGCTGTATTCCCTTGAAAACTAAACAGAGAAGTATGACGTGCTAGCCCACAACATACGCTACTAGAGTATTCAGTTTATGGGCACACCCTATTGTAAAAAAAATATATGGCATAAGCCGAAACAATATATGAGGATGAAGTCGAGAAAATCCAAATAACATATCAAAATGAGTAGGTTTAATGTTATGTGGTGGTCAAAAGACAGAAGGTAGCTGTATATCCCTTAAAAAAACCCGCTACAGGAAGAGCAAAAATAGTGGGAAATGGGAAAAAAAAATGAGCAATAGAGCGACAGTTTTGATTACTTGTAAATGTAAGATCAATGAAGTACTCAAAAAAGAAAAGAAAAGAGAGCAACATTTTATTGCTAGTAAATGTAATATCAATGAAGTGCTCAGGACTACCCTATTTGACTCATTAATTTGGAGTTCCTTGCATGGAAGTGTGTTCTGGGGTTCCATTTGCAGATGTGGGTGAAGAATTTATGGTTTGCGTAAAGACGGGGAATTGTAACATAGTAATAACTTGAAAGGTCAATGTATCGAAAAACATAAGTTTGTATACAACGTCATTTGCAAACTTTTGCGAAAGTCATATAAATCGATACAATTAAACCGTCTAAACGTTTCACCAAATAAAGGTGACCTTACTTAGTACCAATATTACAGATATTAAAGTGTTCAAGTTAGCGTTTGGTCGCACGTGTCCATTGAAAAAGACCTGCAAATGTGGGGTAAATGAAGTGATAAGATATCTGTTATATATAAATGTTAGGCTAAAGGTTTCAACAAAATCAGAGTGGCGTAGCAGAAGCGTGGTGGGCCCATAACCCACAGGTCCAAGGATCCAAACCTGGCTCTGGTATAAGAGAGTAGCTTCCTGCCCCAGTCACATTTCTTCCTCTTTCCCCTGTCTAGAAATGCTATTACCACCCCCAAAATTGACCTAATTTTTCCTTTTTACTATTTCACTCATCGAAAAATGCTATTTGCGTCTCGTATCTTTATAGCCACGGGGGTAAAAATAGCGTCTCTCAGGATAATTCTGAAATTACATTAAACACCACACAGTGAAGCAAATCTAAGCAGAGTAACAATGGCGGCACCTTCAGGCTCCATATCGGGCGGTGGCAAAGAAGGATCAGCAAAAGCAATTGTGGCCGATCAAATCACTCAAGCCGTGCAGTCCACCTCCAAAATCCTTCATCTCATGCTTCAGTCCTCTCCTTCTCAGGCAACTCCTTTCAAACCCGATTCTATCCAGTCGTTTTATAATTAGGTTTTCTTACGTGGTTTCTATCATTGTTCGAACTGTTTAAGATACTCCTCATTGATGATAAGGTTAGTTCTAGGTGGTCGAATTCAGGTTATAATATTTTCCATTTGTGAACTGATTGTTGTAATTAGGTTTTGGAAAGAGGAACGCTTTAGCGGATGTTACTTCCTCCACTTTGACTTTTTTTGCAAATTGCTAGATTAAAATCTAAGCATGTAGACACTGACTTTACTCGTAGTATTTTGCCCGAGTTTGACTTGTAAACTGATACTTAAAAAGTCAAAGCGGACGAGAATAATGAAACGGAAGGATTGCTATTTATGTTGCCACGACTTACTGAATTGTCTTTGACCTTGTTTTCGTGCTCAGTAGTATGACATCTCTGTTGTTCCATTTGCAGGCGGCCCGGCTAACAAAGCTGCCTAGAAGCCTTTTGGATAAAACATCTACGATTAAGAATACGGAACAGGTGTGTTGGATCTTCCACACAAATGAACTACTTTTCGGTGTTGGAGCAGTTGCCGCAGGTAATATCAGCGCTGGATGCGCATATGGACAGCGGATTACGAAGGTCATCTTTTGCGTCCTCTTAACGCGTTATGTGTTGTTGTTTACGTCTCTTGTCTTGCTTCAACAATTGGGTTTAAGTTGAAGTTTGTGTACCATATAATGCACCAACAGACACTTGAGAAATCATGTAGCACGTCTTATATAAGGTATCAGAAAGAAATTTGAAGAATTGAGGTAATAGAACAGTGCTGAGATTGTCTAAGAAATTAAATAAGCCGTCTGCACTTCCCATTTTTATTTCAGATAGAATGAGCTTTTATTAACAAAGGAGTAGCAATATCCACAAATCTGAGGAGGGAATGCCCCTATGCGGAAACTACAGCAAGAAACAGCATCCCTTCTATCTAATTTTTGAAATACAATATTTTTGCTCCTCGAACATTACTCAAGTACTATGCTAGTACGATGTAAAATTAGGTTTATGTCTCAAATCCGGGCACATCCCAAAACTGTACCCTCAACTTTACAATTAGTGCAACTTTAGTACCCAAGTTTGAAAGTGTGCCAAATAAGTACCTAATTTTGAAAAAAACGTACAAAATCAGTACCTCGGTTGACAACGGATGACGTTAATAAGTCCGAGGGGCAAAAATTGTCATCATGAAAAAAATGATACCTTAAAAACACGTGGCACTATCACAGCTGTTCGAATTTTTGTCTTCCTTAATTTAATCAAAACAAAAATCTCTCTCTCTCTCTCTCTCTCTCTCTGCGCGTGCGCGCCCGCGCGTGTCTGTGTAACAAATTTATACATGTTACCCATCGCCCTTATTACCACTATCATCCACCAAAACCACCATATCACCACCACCACTGTCATCGCCTAACATCACCGCCGTCCACCGCGTGTCACCACCACTGTCACAAACCCAACGCAGTCGTCACAAACTCAACGCTGCGGTTAGAAACCAAATAACTATTACCCATCATCTCATTACTACCATCACCCACCAAAATCACCTAACCACCACCACCAATGTCGTCGCTTAACACCGCCTTCGACAACCGCGTGTCACCACTGCTGTGCCAATCGGCTCCTCTTAATTATTTGTGCCCTATGACTAAATTTATTGGAAATTTCAAAATTCAAACCCCTCCCGGAATTTCTACAGCCTAATATTGACTTCATCCCTTTTGCTTAATAAGTAAAGCTACTCCGAGAGGGTTCTAACTTTTTTACTGCAAATAAGGTTCTTTTCCTCATAAGTAATGTGCAGAATAAGACATAGTTTACTTGTCCAGGTTGCAAAAGACCTTCCCTCTCCATATTGAAGGTACCATATTCTCGGAGTGGTGATTAACGAGGCTTCGTGTGGCGGCGGGGGAGGTAAGTGGGCTGAAGAAGAAGAAGTGAAAAAATAGAAAAAGACAGGTGAAAAGACCAAACCTGGGTGGACAATTTTACCCTTGTTGGTTTTGTCTCAAAAGTTAGGGATTTGGATGGAAGTACTTACTTATGGCCTCATTGAAACTCCATACCCTTAATTAAAAAAATTGAATATCTGGTCCTGAAGTGAGATTTTGGTACTTTGAGGGTACTAAAATAGGAAGCAACTTCAAGTTGCAATGTGAGAATCAATTAACCTTTTTGTGATCCGTCTAATATTATAGTCGATCAGAACCGGTCCATAAAACAATTTGTCCTTTCACCACGTGCAAACTTTGTTAGAGATTGTACTTTAACTAGTCGATTACTAGGAAATAACTGGATGCTGCACTTATTGAATTTGTTACTTGTATAACATAGATCATAAAAGGATGCCGTGGTTACCCTATTAGTATTTTTAATCCGTTATGAATGGCCGGAATTATGGGTGTAACTTGGGCTGACAACCCGTGCTAGCCCGTTCAATTTTTATAGGGTAAATTACACGCGACACTTCTGAGGTTTACCCTAAACTACACACGGCTCCGCCTAAGTATTTTTATTGCTCTTCGCCCCCTGTAGTTCGTCATTGTGTTACATAAGGCCCATTTCTGTTAGGGCACGGTGAGAAAAAATTAGGGAAACATTGATTTATTATGATATACCAAAAATGCCCTTCTGTCTTCCTCTTCTCTCTCACCACAAAAAGCCAAGCTACCACCGTCACTGATGCCCGCTATCGCCGACGACGGCCAGCCACTGCCCCCCCCCCCCCCCCCAACACACACACACATGCATATACACACAGAGAAATTCATGGGAGAAAAAAGGATAGAGAGATTTGAGGCAAATAAAGAAAAAAAAGCAAGGTAGAGAGAGAAGTAGGGGGGGGGGGGGGGGCGAGAAATAGAGGGAAATGGATAGAGCAAAGGAAGGGAGAAAGGGAGAGATCAGGGAAATAAAGAAAGAGAGAGAGAACGAATTGACGATTCAGTGCCGGTGGACGTCCACCAAGGATGATCGACATCCTCGCAATCTATCTCGATGACCGCCGACATCGATCTACTCCAGCAACGATCGGTGACCACCGGCAGCAGTGGATCTTGAGGCAAAGAAGATTTTCGGCAATGGGGTGACCATCCTTGCCGGGGGGTGGGTCGTGGTGGCAATAGTGGTTGGTGGGGCTGTTGGTGGTTGGTTAAAGATCGGGAATTGGATTTCTTTTGGGCGGTGGTGGCAAAGCAATTGAAGGGGGTAGGGCAATGGTTATTATCGACAGTGGACGGGGCTGTTGCTGGGTGGCTGTTGGTGGGGCAATGGTGGTTGGTGGGGCTGTTGGTTGTTGGTTGGTTCACCGGGAGGGGTGTGTGTGTGTGTGTGTGTGTGTGTGTGAGAGAGAGAGAGAGAGAGAGAGAGGTAAAGGGAGTTCAAGTCTAAGGATGTGCATTAGGTGGTTGTGATGGGGGCGGTGGTGGGTCGTGGTGATAGGGACGATAGTAGGTCGTGGTGGCTGCGGTTGGTGGCCCGTGGCTTCGCCGGTAGTGGGTGTGGCAGTCTAGAGGGTGCTGACGGCCTCTGTGTGTGTGTGTGTGTGTGTGTGTGTGTGTGTGTGTGTGAGGGAGAGAGAGAGGGAGAGAGAGAGAGAGATGGGTAAATTGACTTGTTTATCAGGGGTATGACCGTCCTTTCATTAATTTTGTTAACTCTGTTAACAGAAAAATAGAATTGTTTAGCTTAGTCTAATAAAAATACTTAGGTGTAGCCGTGCGTAGTTTAGAGCAAATTTCAGGGGTGTCGTGTGTAATTTACCCATTTATAAAATATTAGTTATATATATAAAATTTATGTGTTTCTTCTTTAGTGTGTAAAATCCTCCAAGCATGTGGGTTTGGAGACATTTGAAGACTTCTTTGTTTTTTTGCTTTGTCTTTCATTATAGGAGTATACTTCTTAATTTTTTTTGGAGACTCTTGTCTTTTTTTATTCCCTTTCATTTTGTCTTAAAACATTGTTTCCATGCTTATGTTTAAATTCATTTTGAGACTTCACTATACTTTTCTTCATTGTACTCCTTAGCCGATTGGATGGTAATTTATATATTTAGAAATTAAATAAACAAAAACTTAGGACTAATTAGTAAAGTTCAATGGTAATTGATATGCTTAAAAATTAAGTAAATCAAAACTAATTTGTAACCATGAACAACCCGTGGGTAACCCTTGTCCAGCTCATTGTCACCAAAGTTTTCATGGGCTGGACATGAACATATAATATTTGGGCCATAGATGGGCTGGCTAGGCATGGGCATGAGTTTTTGAGAGTGAGCTGGTATGGTCTGACCTTTGGACCCGTCCAACCCGTCCAAGTTGCTGTGATACCCCGGAAAATACCGGAGATTAATCTAACCGCGAGTTTGATTAATTAATGAGAGATTATTTTATTAAGTAGCATTATGTTGGTGACAATTAAGTATTGAGGAGCTAAATAAGGGGGGGTTAGTGTGGTCGTGGGGGTTGAAATGAAATTTTGAAAAGTTAAGGGGCAAAAGTGTAATTTTGGAAAATATGATGAACGAGATGCATATCTTTATTAAGTAGCATCCTTTTGATGATAATGAGATGTTATGGGGTTACATGGAGCGTTAGGGTGATTTTGGGGTTAAATTGTAATTTTCCAAAGTTGAGGGGTCAAAATGCAATTTTGGAAACTTGAGGGGCCAAAGTGCAAATTTTGAAAAATTTGCAAGAGGTGTCACAAAATTGGAAGAAGCTGGTCCGAATGATGCCACCTCCAGCTTGAATTTCTGATGACTAATCAATGTATCAAAAAAAAAAAAAGAAGTAGAAGAAAAAAAAAAAAAAAAGGGAAAAAAAACCCTTACGGGAAAGAAAAGAAGAACAAGAAGAAAGAAGCAGAGAAAAGAAGAACAAGAAGAAAGAAGCAGAGAAAAGAAGAACAGAGCACGGAAGAAAGGGAAATAGAGAGGGAAGAAGAGTTCGGGCAGGAATTAACCAGAGAAATCAGAGGGAAGAAGAGAGTTTGGGAAAAATCCTAAGGTTAACTTCCTTACTTTTGTGTCGTGTAAATTCTTGTTCTAAATTTATTGGGAGTTGGCATGTCTGTGTGAACTCAGCATCCTTATGCGTGAGTTTGAGCTGCGTAAGAAGGAGGTGGGACTTCGGGTATTGAGCGCAGGGGGGGATTGGTGTTTATATGTGGGTTTGGTGGGTTGTAGGTGATGAAAGTGGGAAGGTGGACACTGTCTGCAAGGTTGTGTGTGTGTTGCAGGTTGAGGGTGCGTGTTCATGGCCGCACAATGAGTTGCGGTGTGTAATTTGGGTAGTAAATTGTGTTAGGGTGTGTAATTTAAATGGTGTAATGAATTCCTAGGGATTTGGGGTGCATTGAAAGTGAATTGGTTTGTGTTTGTAAAGAGCGTGTGTAGGTGTGTGTGAGGAGCATCTCGGCTGAAGGAAGAAGGAAGTGTGTGTGGAAAAAGGTGCAGTAGTGTGTGCCTTTGATTTGAATAGTACTTGTAATGGTCGCTAAAGATAGAATTCTTTAGGCAGTTTCCTCACGAATTTTTATAAATGATTCGGGACATAAT
This sequence comes from Escallonia rubra, assembly GCA_033065855.1. Taxonomy (NCBI): domain Eukaryota; kingdom Viridiplantae; phylum Streptophyta; class Magnoliopsida; order Escalloniales; family Escalloniaceae; genus Escallonia; species Escallonia rubra. The sequence continues at coordinate 85,241 of JAVXUO010001951.1, read as the reverse complement.
TGGTCAAAGTGCCAAACTGTAACCCCAGTTATTTTTAGGAGACCTGTGTTGTGGAAAAATTTCAGATTTTTCTGAGGTCGGAAAGGGGGTGAACGGGAAATTTGGAACTTTACGGTGACATTTAAAATACCAAACGAGCGCGGTTTTGCGCAAAACTTTTATGATGACTCTATGATGATGAGAAGTTCCATTTCCCAAGATTTCGGATCATTCCAAAGTCGTTAGCCATTTTTGGCCGAATGGGCTTTTAAGCGCTCGGTCCAGAAGCCGGTTCGGGATTTTTGGACGAAAATTTTGTAAAATAATTTTTAGCTCAAAAATGATTTTAGGATGCTTAAAATAGCGTTTTAAAGCACCTTTGAGATTTTTATGATGCCGGGAACCCTTAGGGGGCATTTTGGTAATTTGCCAGCTAAAGAGGGGTATTTTGGTAATTTTCCCGGTAGAGTTTTTCGACGGACTTTTTAGTCCTAGAAGGGTTGTAAAACACCTAAAATGTTGTTTTGAAGCTGATTTGGGGGGTGTTGGTGATGTAGCGGTCATCAGAGGGGAATTTTGGTAATTTGCCATGTTGGCGCTAAATTTTTGGGAACGCGCAATATTAAGCGTCCAGAATGGTGGGAAGTGAGGGATGGTGTTAATACGTTGAAAATGAGGTGGTTGTTATCACTAATGCATCGATAAGGCTAGATTAAGGATCCAATTATCGGATCGGATTAACAAGTTGTCATAAAACGCTATGAACGGTTAAAGGGGAAGGGGTAGAATAAGGAGTGCGTATATGTTGAATGATATCTAACGAGCATGGTATTATTTGACTAGGTGATGCAGCTCATTGCGATCAGAGATTGCGAGTTGCTTCGGCTATAAGCCAATCAGGTAAGGACAATGCGATTCTGTTATGCTAATTTATTGTTTCGATTAGCATACCCTGTTGATGATGTTTATGTTGGACTCTTGTTGTTATGTGTTGACACCGGTAGTCATTGTGACCGGAATACGTATATGAATTGTGCTGTTGAGGACTTAGGGTAGAATAATTCCCTTAGTCCGCCCTGTTGATAGAATTTAGTAAGGATGATGGGTGTCCCAGTATGCTATGATTCGATTCGATTAGCATACTTAAAGTTGATGATGGTGTTGTGAAGGGGTTATCGTGTGGTTGTTGTGAGATGCTGGCAGTTATTGATAGCCGATATCTCTTCTCTTTGAGAACACTATTGAGGACTTGTGGCAACTTCTCCAGAGTCCGCCCTATCGTTGATGATGATATTGTTGAGGTCATTGCGTGTTGCTGTGAAATGTTGGCATTTATTGGTAGTCGACATTTCTCTTATGTAAGAACGTTGTTGAGGGCTTGTGGTAATCTTCTCCCAAGTCCGCCATGTTGATGATGTTACGTTGAACTCTTGTTGTTAGGTCTGAACACCGGTTGATCTTTTGATCCGGTATTTCCTTGTTGAGCTGTGTTGTTGAGGACATAAGGTGGAATAAACTTTCCCTTAGTCCGCCCCGTTAATGATGTCTTGTTGCATGGCTGTAACGTGGTTAGGGAAAGCACTCTAAATGAGCTCCCTGCCTGTTGACAGTGTCTCTTCTATTTATTTGAGACTGAGATGAACATCCCGTAAAATGGGACATCAATATGATGAGGATGGCCTGTGAAACATGATCACTGGCAAAAAGGATGTAGGGCGCGCGAGTCGAGTCTGTCATGTCTGGTCAAGTCTAGTCTGTCGTGTCTGAGTTGCATTGCATTTGATTTTCTTTTGATGTTAATGATTTTAATGACTTGTATTTCGTTGATGTTTATCTTTTCAATTTCTTATTTTAGTGTTCACTTGCATAGTCAGTCTGTCTGTCGGTCAGTCAGTCTTGTCCATGATGAGGTGGCAGTAATGCTGTTCTATTGGGCCTTAAAGCCGCTCAGTCTGACGAAAGAAAACATCTTTTGACAATTATGCTAATGTTGAAAATTTATTGACAACTCTTGATTCATTTCTATCGTTGAGATGATTATTATTCCTCCGAGTCTTTTGAATCATTTGTACACGATACTCCTCGTGTTGTCTTTACTGGGCGATTTGCGCTCATTCCTTATGTTGTATTGTGCAGGCTATGAGGTTGATCAAGGAGAACCTTCTAGAAAGGAAAAAGACACAAGCTAGAAAAATTGATTAAAGGGATCAGTTGTGTGAGGTAAGAACAGCTAGGAATGGTGGAATGAAGAATGTGTTGCGAGATAGGTTGATAAGAGTCCTACGAGTACAGTCGTATATTAGGTTGTATACTTTCATGTTGTATAAGACTTGAAAGTCTTCCGCTGTAGTATGATGTATGTTTGTAAGAAAATTTTTGTAAGGACGCAATTTGGAGCGTCTATTAATGATGTATGAGTATGAGGATGTAGTTGCTCTGTATTCAGCACAAGGTTTTGAAAGTGATTATGGTTGATAACTCAGCCTAGTGATGTCACTTGGGTTGAGGGTGTCACAGTTGCAGCCCTAGTCGGAATGAATTGAATAGTCAGAATTTGGTCTATTGATCGTGTAGGACGAAATTGTTTTATAATTACTATCGGGTTGGAAGAGTCTTTTAATTCAGATCAGCGAGACTAATAGAGTTCAAATTAAAGCACGTACCACCATCCACAATTACAACCTTTTGGATTCTATACTGTACAAAAGTATTCTCTTTAGCTTGTGTGCCAAAAAATAAAGGCTTTAAATAGATTTAGACTCCTTTATGGATTGGAAACTAAGAAATTAGCTTTTGTACTTTTGGTTATGTTGCTCCTCAAATCCCACCGATTAATTCCAATGATCACATTCCAATACTATCATGTAACGAACACATCCTACTAATTAACGAGCTTAAAGCATTATATTAGGGCGCTTGATCAACGTGTCGTCATCAAAATATAACATGTTTATATTTATGTGTCAATAAAAACTTCGTATTAGTTCCATCTATGTCAAAGTTAGGAATAAATGAGTTTTGGCTAAGTCTTTTACAGTCATTTGCACCATATGACCGTCGCAGATCATTGATGGTGGATTCACCTTGTCACACTGATGGTGCAGCGATTAAGGTGTTTTTAAAGGTTAATTCCAAACACTACAGTATTCGATGGAGGATAGGGTCTTAAAGTATCTGCTCCTTCAGTTCTGGTGTCCTGTCCAAAGTCAACCTTGTCAAACATAATCTAAGATCTCCTTCAAGAGCCATTGGCTAACTCGCCTCTTACATGGGATATATACCCAAATTTGTCTTTCTTTTCCTCGACCACCGGCAGCTCGAGTGGATAGTCGGCTCTGGCACTATCATCACTATCGTTCTGCGCGTGATCCTTGACATGGTCTTTTAGGAGTAATTTTGAACACTAACACATTTGATGTGGAATGGGGTCTCAAAGCTGATTTTTGGACGTAAGCATATGCATTACTTAGCAAAATATTTCGCTCGAAGTATTCTAACAATCCTCAGTCGCATGATCATTTTTAGTTGGACACCTTTTTTAAAAATGTTCTCCTCATTAGAAACACAACTATTGGAAAAACTTATGCTTAACGGTGTATCCAGCCTTTGCATATGGTCTTTGTCTATTAGGAGATATTTCTTGAGCTGAAAAATCAGGTATCATTCTGAAAAACGTAATCCACCTAAAAAATGTCCTTTCGTATATATAGTCGGTCAAGAGAATTGAGTTGTCATAACTGATGAGATCCCAATATAGATTTGCCGAACATTGCGTACCGGAGAGTAAAATGTTACCCTGCAACCATTTTTCTTTGGGAGTATGCAGGGCATAAAACTTCATTTGTTCTAACAAGAAGATTTTTCAGAACTGGTACATAGACGAAATGAGGCATTTCACGTGGGCTTAAAATACCGGAGTTTTACACAAACTTTGGGCTCAAGAATTGTCTCGCTAGCCAAAAGAGATCAACAATGATCAGGGGCAGATCCAGAAATTCTAATCGGAGGGTGCCAAAAAAATCATAAAAAGGTTCAAGTTCACATAAAACATGAATAATAAAAAAACAAATTATAATTAGCGTCACTGTTAAATCCGTTAAATACAAAATAGATTGCTCAATATGTCCACTAACAATATATTTTCACTATGACTTGTTAAGGTTAGTTAGCAATAAATTTCTAATTTTGCAATGAAAAAGCTTAACTATTACTGTATAAATTTATTATTAATGTGATTGTTAACTATATGATTAAATTAGTTACGTATAAGTTAACCTACTATAAGAATTTAAACTTAAAAGAAAAAAGAATGAACCTTAATCTATTTGTTTTTGGTAATGTGGAAATTTAAATTTTGGAGTTTAGAAGAATGAAGATAAAGCAAGAAAATGAACAAGATAATGACTATGATAGGGCACAAAGAGTAAAAGATACAACAAATTAAATCTTAATAAATTGGTGTTATAATATAATATATATTTTTTAAAGATTTTAAAAGGATCCAAGGACGGTTAGTTAAGTCCAGTTCTAATCTTAACTTAAAGGGTATGGCCTTTTATTAGCTATTGCTTCCGATCCAAAGGACATGATATTATTTTAAATATATTGATTAGAAACTAAAGAAGAATTCCAAAAAAAATGAGGGGTGCCATGCCCCCCCCCCCCCCCCCCTCGATCATGGGGGTGGTCCACCCCTGACAATGATGGTTGCACACACGGTTAAGCAAAATGTTTGCTTCTAAAGCCGTGGTCATATTTGAAAAAAATAATCTTTAACTAAAATTGAAAACTAAAACCTTTATCTGCATAGAGGGTCAAAAGACGTACTTTCAGCATATAACATATTGTAGTACCGCAAGGCTCATTTAAGATGCACGTCGTTGAAAGGGTTTCTTTAATGTTTATGCATTTATAGTTATATATTAGACAATCCACAAACTAAAAATGAGAAGATCTGTTTAGATCCATCTTTGGGTTCATTTGTTCCCCTTTTTTTGTGAAAATATAATCTACTTCACCATTGAGATGTATGGTTGTCAGGAACTTTGTTGCTTTAAGCGGCAAATGGTTTTAACCAAGGTATGTAGTGGTTCATGAGTCATCCACAGTTCTACCCTCTTAGAATATGTGTCTATGTGTGTAGTTGTTCTCGTACCTGGGGGGTAAACTCCTTTATATAGCTGGAGGTAAAAGACTCTTAGTAGGACTGGGTTGTGGGCTAGATGTGTTAGGATCGCGTTAGGATCCTCAAGGATCGCGTTAGGATCCTCAAGGATCACGTCACGATCTCTGAGGACTCTTTTAGAATCCTGATAAGATAATCATCAATCTCCCAGTTTGACTGGGAATGCCGGGTGTCTGCCAATTATTGTGAATTATATTTGAGTTATATCATAAGCCCCCCACTTCCTTAACCAAAATGTTTGGCGTGGGAAGTTATACCAGGCGTCTCGAGACACGCATCAGGTTTGTAAGGGATTCTCCATCCGCTCGTAGGGGTAATAATATTTCTCTCCTCCATGTGCTCGGACCTAAGCTCTTGGGAGCTTAAGCGCTAGAACTTTGCCCAGGTGGGGTGCTAGAACTCTAGCTCTTAGAATTTGGCCCAAACAGGCTATTCAGAATCATCTTTCAGAAGACGTATCATGGGATCTCGAGATCCTTTGGAGGCTGTGCCCCCTAGTAGCCTCTCTAGGGAGAGGACACAAAGTTGTGCATGCAAGCTGTTGCATGTGTTAAGTGTTTGAATGTCCCCTCGAGAGGTCACCTCTCCTTCGGAGGGTGTTCATTTTGCGTAAGTGTGTGTTCTTTAGCTTGAGTTGACCACATCATGCTTGCGTTTTACTTTGTGGCGAACTCTTATCATCATCTAAGAGCTAGAAAAAAAGCCTCGCACTCACGCTTGGCTGGGTTTTGAATTGACAAAGAATGGTGGGGGGGGGGGGGATGAAGTCCCACATAGTGCTTTGCCGTTTCACGGATTAGAACTGTAGCTAAATCGTTTGGATAGAACTCGAGCTCTATCCTGTCACCCTTGGGGGTGTTCGTCCCTCGAGGGATAAGTGCCCTTGAGGACTGATGGAGTGTAGAGCTTATAAAAATACCCTTGAGGGTTTGACAGAACTTAGAGTTCTCGTCATATGCGCCCTCGGGGGTGGATAGAGCGCAAAGCTCATGAAAATACCCTCGGGGGTTTGACAGAACTTAGTGTTCTCATTGTACGCGCCTTCGGGGACGGATGGAGACCAAAGCTCATGAAAATACCCTCGGGGCTTTGGCGGAACTTAGAGTTCTCATCGTACGCGCCCTTGGGGGTGGATTAAGCGCAAAGCTCGTGAAAATACCCTCGGGGCTTTGGCGGAACTTAGAGTTCTCTTCACACTTGCCCTCGAGGGCGGATGGAGTGCAAAGCTCATGAAAATACCTTGGGGGGTTTGTCAGAACTTAAGAGTTCTCGTCCTTTATTGCTACGGTGCCAAATAAGAAGGCGTGGGGCATGGAGCCCGTAATATGGTCACTGTGGCGAACCTCCCTGTCTAATAAGACACCAGGCATTAAGCCTGTATAAGAATGATCTTATGAAATATATAGCCCACTCTACCTTTGAGAAGGTGTGGATATATAAATACGACTCTTCAGCCTATATATAGGTCATGCTAGCAAGAAGACATGTGGGAGCAATATAAAAGACCATAATTTGCCTGCTCGACTGTACGAGTATATAAAGCTAGAGAACGCGGAGTCCGTCTGAGCAAGATGCCTCTGATGATCAGTAGATATAGAGGACACGAAGTCTATCTGAGCAGGATATCACTGAGTGATTGATACAGCAGTTGCCGCAGTTTATTGATATACTGAGAAACAACTAGATTCAGTTTGCTGGTTGCATAAGCTTAAGCTTACAGTTGTACCAGGCATATTAGCAATGCTATCAGTAGAGGCTGGCGGTGTGCTTTGATTTATTGATCGGGGCCACTGTGTGACCGAATATCACGAGACAATAGATAATGCCGAGTCGGCAAGATACTGCAGTAGAAACCCTAGGCGTGAATTCTAGTCGCAGGGTGCTGTGAATTTGTTCCTCGCTTTACGAAACAATTTATACGTCACTATTGATGCTCGCAGGCACAGTTTAAGCATTTGCAACAAGAAAAAGTACGCGACTGAAAAAACATCTTTTGAAGCAATAAAGCACATGAAAGTGAGACTATGTTTTTTAACACAGAAATAAAGGCAATGTTCAGACACCATGGCCCTATTAGGACTTTGTCCGTTAGCCGATAGGGTGCGCTGCACTGCGAGTCGCAAGTGAGCTTAAAAAAATTATAGCTGTTGATAAGACCCAACGTGTAATGTGTCTGCGCCAATTGACGCAATTGCATAATGCTAGACCAAAAATTAAATAGGTCTAGGTAATGAAGGGCACTGAAAACAACCTGTGGGAGGCTTGCTAGTGCCTAAAAGCAGCTTTATTTTTATTAACGCGGCGTGCATATAAAATGTGCACAAATTTTTAAAAATTGTAATGCACATGTTAAATAGATGAGACCTTGGGAGTCTTGAATTTAAATTGGTATTTTTCCTTTAAAAACTTAATGCTTTAGAAAGAATGTGGCCTAAGTCAAGACCATTTGGATTTTAAACATAAATATGCTTTTTGCACATGTGAAAACCTTTATGCTTTTAAAAGGTGTGGCATGTGCAAAATAAAAGAGACCTCTAGGGTCTTAATTCTAAATACCCATAATCATGGGGTGAAAAGTTGAATTTTTAAAAAGAAGGATTGCACCTTGTTTTTTTACTCTGCCTGTTCTTCTCATGAAAGAAGGTGACGTGGTGCGGCAGTGGCGCGCTAGCGGCGCTGCTTGCCATGGTCTCGGCCAGCGTCGATCTTGACGGAATGGTGCCGTCGTTTTTGGTTGCGGTGGACAAAACTGCTCCCGTGCCGCGGTAGCGCAGATCTAAACTAACGGTGGGGCCACAGTAAGGCGTCGCTATAGATTCGGCAGCTATTGCTGGCGGCGACGTCGGGGGCACTGCTCATCGAGGTCTCGGCCGACACTCTGTCGATGAGGTGTTACCGTTGTCGCAGAGCGAAGGAACCAGTGGCAGTGGCCATAGCTGGCATCGGACGGTGGTGATGCTTTAGCCGTGGCCACGGTGGCGCAAATCTAGACATTGACGGGTGGCCGAGGTGGCGCAAAGCTGGACGGCAAGGTGGAGCCATCGTTGTTGGTCGCAGATCTGGATTATAATTGTTAGAATTATATGTTATAGTTGTTGACAAGTATATTAATCACATGTTAGAATTATATTTTTACTATATGTTAAAATTGTATTGTATGAATAATTACATGTTAAAATAATATGTTAAGATTGTATTGTATGAATAATTACATGTTAAAATAATATGTTATAATTGTTATAATGTATAATTGTATTGATAGTTCGAAATAATTAACCCTAAGTTACCCTAATTACATGTTATTGTTATATTTTTGTTACATGCTATTATAATTGTTGTAGTTGTTATTACATGTTGTTATACTTGTTATAGTTATAATCACATGTTATAGTTATATTTTTATTACATGTTAAATTTTGTTATTTATCTGTAGTTGTTGTAATTAACCCCTAACACATCCCTAAGTAACCCTAATTAACTATAATTAACCCTAATTAAACCTAGTTAACCCTGATCAACCCCGATCAACCCTAATTACCTCGATTAACCGCAATTAGCCCCGATTCACCATAATTAAATCTAATTAACTATTATTAATCCTAATTAATTAACTATTATTAAACCTGATTCACCCTGATTAAACCTAATTAACCTCGATTAACCCTAATTAACCCTAATCAACCCTATTTAACCCTGATTCACCCTAATTAAATGTAATTAACCCTAATTAACACATTAACCTTAATTAGCTCTTACTTATGCCCTACTTAACAATAAATAAGTCTAATTAAACCCAATTAACTCTAATTAACCCTATTTAGCTCGAATTAGCCCTCGTTAACATTAGCCCTATTTAGCTCGAATTAGCCCTTATTAACCGTAATCGGCTCTAATTAGCCATAATTAAAAATGATTAACTCTAATTAACATTGATCAACCCTAATTTACAGTTAATTTAATCTCTAATTAGCCTTAATCACCCATGATTAAGCTAATTAAACCTTAATTATCCTGATAAATCGTAGACAAATCCTAATTAAACCTAATTAAGGTAATTAACTGTAATGTGCTCTAATTAGGCTCAATTAGCCTTAAGTATCCAGAATTAGCCCTAATTAAACCCTGAATAACACTAATTGAGCCTAACTAAACGTATTTAACTGTAATTGACCCTAAATAGCTCGAATTAGCGCTAATTGCCCCTAATTAATACATTAACTCAGCATGTTCACCTTAATTAGCTCTTAATTAAACCCTAATTAACAAGAAGTAAGTCTAATTAACCCAGTTAACTCTAATTAACCCTATTTAGCTCTCTCTCGTGTTCCAGTACCTTGTTTGCGTGATTTTAGGGAGAGAATAGAGTTCCTTTCATGGTTCGTCCAACCATTGTGTGAAGTTGGAAGATTCAAAAGTACAAGGATGCTTAATATTAAAGAGCTCAAATGTTTCGCTTTTATACATGACTCAGTACTGTGTATCTAGTTGGAAGTTAGCATAAAATGTATGTTGCTGCTAAAAACTGGATCAGGAACCACACCAGAAATCAGGCCTGCAAAAGAGAACACGGAGTTACCGCCGGGTGGGGTTCCGGCGGGGGAACACTCCGATGCTTAAGTCAGAGATGGCTAACAATGTAGAACTCTGAGAAGCAATAAAGACACAATGTGTATGTGTGGGAGCTTGTCTTTACCTGAGGGGGCTAGACCCCTTTATATAGTGGTAGAAGGTGGAATCCTAATAGGACTGAGCTTTGACCATCTCTAGTCAGAATCTGATTAAGATCCTAGAGGATCTCATATCAATCTTAGCTGATAGAGTCAGAGCCTCTTTAGGATTATGCTCGGCGATTGACATGGTAAGTGCCATATCAGTAATGAGCCAGTATGGGTTACGTGTCATAACTGCCACGTGTCGTCCGTAAAATGGAGGGGTATTTTTAGCTATATCAATGTCCACAACTCCTTTTTCTTACCACTGATTTGCAATTGCTTTTTTCTATTTAGGTTCGATACAAAATCATTTGGTTATAGTGAACTCGAGCTAAGAAAATCATCATTCATAACTCCTTTAATATCTAATGATCCACCAAATCAAGATTCTCAAGTAAATCTGGTGCTTTTGGTTAATAAGTTATGAACTCAAAAAATTCCCTTGGCTCGTCATGTTGAACAATCTCGTCTATTATCTTTCTTATCCTCCGAGACTTCGATCAGATAACACTTTTGGCTCGCAACTCTCCATGTCTGCAGAAACTTTGTGAGACAAAAGATCTTTCTCAGCCTGTCGCGTACATTGCCTACCCTCTATTGTTCCTGAGGTAATTAGATGGTAAATATACACAGTTTTCTTCTGACCAATCATACATGCTCGACATATGGCTTGCCTTTTAACATATGGATTCCAACCAATATCAAGCAAAATAACTCTCGACTCCCCAACCAAATTTATACCTTCTGAACAAGCCTTTATTGAGGCCAAAAGGGCTAATTAAGGTTAATCAGTTTTAATTAGAGCTCATTAGAGCCGATTAAGGCTAATCCGAGCTAGATAGGGTTAATTAGTGTTAGTTGAGTTTTATTAGACTTAATTATTATTAACTAGGCTTTTAAGTAGCGACAACTGACCATTCGTTGCCTCTTATTGGTTGGAATGCATCAGTTGAAAGGCAAGCCATATGTCATGTATATAGGATTGGTCAGAAGAAAACTGTGTATATTTACCATCTAATTACCTCAGGAACAATAGAGGGTAGGCAATGTACGCGACAGGCTGAGAAAGATCTTTTGTCTCAGAAAATGTTCTCTTCTGCAAAAATTGAGAGTTGCGAGCCAAAAGTGTTCTCTGATCGAAGTCTCGAAAGATAAGATCTTAATTAGACGAGATGGTTTAACATGACGAGCTAAGGAATTTTTTTGAGTCCATACCAACCAAAAGTATCGGATTTTCTTGAGAATCCTGATTTGGTGGATCGTTAGATATTAAAGGATTTATGAATGATGATTTTCTCAGCTCAAGTTCACTATAACCAAATGATTTTGTATCGAAACTAAATAGATAAAAGCAAATGCAAATCAGTGGCAAGAAAAGGGAGTTGTGGACATTTTAGGCTAATTTTCAACTAGATACACAGTACTGAGTCATGTATAAAAGCGAAACCTTTGGGCTCTTTAATATTAAGCATCCTTGTACCTCTGAATCTTCCAACTTCACTCGATGATTGGATGAACCATGAAGGAAACTCTATTCTCACTCCCTAAAATCATGCAAACAAGGTACTGGAACACGAGAGAGCTAAATAGGGTTAATTTGGTTTAATTAGACTTAATTATTGTTAATTAAGAGCTAATTAAGGTGAAAATGCTGAGTTAATGTGTTAATTAGGGCTAATTTGAGCTATTTAGGGTTAATTATAGTTAATTAAGTTTAATTAGACTCAATTAGTGTTATTCAGGGTTTAATTCGGGCTACTTAGGGTTAATTGGAGTTAGTTGGGTTTAATTAGGATTACATAGTGTAAACTAGAGTTTAATTAAGAATTAATTAGGGTTGATCAGTTTTAATTAGGCCGCGTACGCGGCCTCCGCGGTACGACTGCACGTGCCATGATAGGAGCATCCTCAGCCCCCGCTGCATCTCCATAGATGTAGACACCGGCCATGGAGCCTTCGTCATTACACGAGGACGAGATCCGTCACATTGTCGCGGAGGTGTATAGGATGATCACGGCGCATAATGAGGTACAACCACTATATATGTTTACTAAACACTATATACGATTGTTATCAAGATTAATGTGTCCGTGCCTTTATATGCAGGGCACTGCTGTAGGTCATGCCGAGCCAGATCGGGATCACAGTGCCCCTGTGGACGAGGACGATCAGCAGGATCTAGATCCGGGACTCGCTGACCTTTGACCAGCCCTTCCCCTCCTAGCTATTTGTATCCCGCTCCCGTGCCCCCCCCCCCCCCCCCCCAACTCTATTGTACCCCGCTCCCGTGCCCTCCTGAACGTTGTGTCTGTTTTAGGGTTAAATAATTGCTGAGGGATCAGCAATTATTTAACCCTAATGTGCATTGAGAAACATTTCATGGATTGAGAAATTGTAATTACAGGTTTGGGTATTAAAAAAAAAATTAGTTTGACATTTGACGACAGATTTTATTCCGTCGCTAAAAGTCTGCACTTAAGATGTGAATAAATGACTTTTAGCGAGGGAAACTTCTGTCGCTAAAGGTTTAAATGATAGAGTTTTAGCGACGGATATTCCTAGCTAAAAGTCATCAATTTTTTGAATAATTTTTAGCGACAGATGTTGTCGTTAAATCTTTTGACGACGAATTGTTCCGTTGTTAAATATTTTACGTAATAAATTATTTTTTAAAAAATAAAATAAAATAAAATAAAATACGGAAAATATATTTAGCGAAGGACGTTCCGTCGCTAATTGTATTAACGCGTCCGTAGCTGAAAGTCGGTTTTTAAGCGACGGATTTCAAAATTCAATGACAACTTTTAGCAACGGAGTTTTAGGTAACAGACTATTAGCGACGGGTAGTCCGTCTCTAAAAGTATTTGGCAACGGATGTTGGGCTTTTAGCGACGGAAATGTCCGTTGCTAAAAGTCTATGTTCTTGTAGTGTCGCACCTTAACAAAACGCTATACAAGAAAAAATATAAAACCATGGGAGGCAAAATTACATATTCAAATTAATATTGTAGCTCACAAGTCAAAGATTTTCTTTACTATACTTAGATAGTAAACTAATTTATTAAGACTTAATTATGACAATTATCACCTAAAGTATTTAACAACATATGAGCCATAAAACTACAGCAAAAACAAAGTAAACGTAAATTTCATCCGAATCTATCACTATCGTGATAGACGGAATGAATAATCAGTAATACATAGTTTAGGGTTCAGGGTTTTTTCTTTATACTTGTTGGAGTACTTCTTAGTTTCCATGTTAGAGTTTAAAGTTTTATTAATTTGAATAATTTCTTAGATAACTACTATGTTGATATTTTTAAGTATTTTTATGAATTAAGTCATTTTGGGTTTAGGGATTTTTTTTCTCGCATTTATCGGCGTATATATTGGTTACCACTTTAGAGTTTAAAGTTTATTAATTAGAATAATCTCTTGCATAAACTGCAATTTTGATATTCAAAGTACTTTTATGCATTAATTCATATTCGGTTTGTGTATAGCTTACGTAAAAAGGAAAGAAAATCTTTAATTTGTGCAATATTGATCTTTAATTTTCATACATGATTGTTTTTATCTTATATCTGTGTGACTTTATTTTTCTATTCAAAAGTGAACATGTACAATTGGTTTCCTACCTTTATAAGATTTATAATAATTGGACAAATTATACCTACGAATTTCTAATAATAACCAAAGTAAATATTAATAAGTAAGGGTAAAAAAGGAAAATGGGGTAAAAAGAAAAAAATAATAAGAAGAAAAGCATACTTTTTAATTTGTGAAGTATTAGTATCTAATTTTGATACATGATTTTCGTAGTTTACATTTGCGTGATTTTATTTTGTTTATTTTAAGTGCTTTTAAGGTGTTAAACATGTTTTTTTGTATTTAACTTTTGTGAGGCTCTATTTTGCTATTTGAAAGTCATTTTGAGGTGCTAACGGTCAAAGTTAAGGCTTAATATCTGTGTATATATACATATATATTAGATAGAGTGTTAGAAGCTGTAGAATCCGTTTCCTAATTTTATAAGATTTACAAAAAAAATGGACGAATTATACCTACAATTTTTTTAATAATAAATCATAGTTAAATATCAATGAGTAGGGGTATAAAAATAAAAAAAAGAGCACCAAAACAAATAAGACGATGGTTTGCATAAGTAAAAAAGGTAAAAAAAGAAAAATCCACTAAGAAAGCTTACATTTTAATTGGTAAAATGTTAATCTTTAAGCTTACGTTGTTTTTGTTTATTTTAATTACTTTTAAGGTGCTAATAGTTAAAATTGAAGGCTAATATGCAAACATATTAATAATGTAGAGCTTTTGAAGATGTAGAGTTGATGTACTAGTATTATAAGATTTAGAAAATCGGACAAATTATAATTACAAATTTTCAATAAAAGATCATAGTTAAAAGTTAGTGAGTGGGGGGTTGATTTGCATTTTGTACATTTGTAAGATTTTATTTTGTTATTTTGAAGTGTTTTTGATGTATTAATAATCTAAATTAAGGCCTAATATATAAGTGCATTGATTACGTGGAGTTTTAAAAGATGCATAATTGGTTTTCTAAATTTTTAAAGTTTTACAAATAACAGGCAAATTATACCTGCAAAACTTTATAACAAAAAAACATAGCAAAAAATTAATAAATAAGGGTAAAGAAAGAAAATAATATTAAAACAAATATGATAACGTCTCGTATAAGTCAAAAGAAAAAAAAAAGACGGTAAAAAAAACTTATGTGTTGCCTCCATAAACGAGTTTTTCTTGGCCTAAGATACGTTCACAGTTTCGTGATTCCGCCATAGACGACTTGAGGAACGCGTATGAGTGTCCGATTGGCGTGTCGCTATGTTCCTCCCTTAACAATAGGAAGAAACGCAGCAGCAAAGCTTGTCGCTGCCAAAGGTACATGAACATTTCCTAACCTACCCAACCGAGTAGAACTGGCCACAATTACAGAGAAAATTGAAGTGCGTGTATGATGACTTTCTCATAGGCAGCGTTTTCCTAACCTACCCAACCGACTAGAACTACTGGCCACAATTACAGAGAAAATGAAGTGCGTGTATGATGACTGTTTCTCATAGGCAGCGTATGAAAAATATACTGTTTATCAGCTAGAGGAAGACATTGACCTAGGAAGAGTGCTGGAAATTGCTTGAGCTTAATCAATGGCTTTTCATCAAGTACCCAACCGAGTAGAAGTGCTCAAAGTCATAGAAAATGAAATTCTTG
This sequence comes from Escallonia rubra, assembly GCA_033065855.1. Classification (NCBI taxonomy): domain Eukaryota; kingdom Viridiplantae; phylum Streptophyta; class Magnoliopsida; order Escalloniales; family Escalloniaceae; genus Escallonia; species Escallonia rubra. Next base: position 70,118 of record JAVXUO010001951.1, on the reverse strand, counting down.
TTTGAGCTTTTAACTATTCCTTCCTGTAGCAATCAATAAGAAACTAAAGTAGGTTGAAAAATGAGTCTTTCTTTTAGGCCCCGTATGGACCACGGCTGCAAATGATAAATAGTGTCAGGGCCTTTTCTATGACCCGTGGACGTTAAGGACCTCCTCAGTCATCCGGTGCACCTGGAGTTTCAGGAATGTTTAGCGCCATTTTAGGTAGGACAAATCCCTTTGCGGCCTTTTGCTAAGACTCAAATCCTACATTGGCAGGTTAATAAGGTGCTCTTTAAACTGCTTGGGCTAACTTGGTATTTAAGGAAACATAAAAGGGCAGTTTCTAAATTCACCTCCATAATAGACCTCGACAGTAGAGAACTCAGACTCAGTTTCTCTAGTCAATTGAATAAAAATTGCAAGTCACACACTACATTATCAAAAAAAAAATTCTATTTTTCGAGTTCAATTTTAACACTAACAAGTAAAACCCTAGTTGTAAGATATATACTATATACTATAGTACTAATAACACAATTGCTGACGGTCCAACAAACATGTAGTATGTTTTAACAAGCATCTTTAGTAATCTAACCCTTATCATTAATTTGACATTTAATACTATGGTAACAAAGTGAAGGACTTATCTTTTAGGAGCGTGTGGTCGTCGCACAAAACCCCCACACCGTCGCGATTACAAAGGAAACCCACATGGTTGCAATTGTAGCTGGATATAATCCTCCTCACGATCGGTTAAATGTGTAGTACAACCCCCCCCCCCCCCCCCCCCCGCGGCGGTTGCCTAGGGTTAGGAAAATACCTTATTTGTGACCTCTTCAATTTTTCCTCCAAAACATATCCCTACAATATGACCTATTTGCCCTCAATAATTTGGGATAAACTTATGCAAACCCTAGTTTTCTCTAGTAAGTTGGACGTAAGGTAAACATTTGCAAGACGTGCCATATGTTGATCTATAAGAAATGCTATTTTGGTAGGTTTGAATGTTAACCTGCAAACGAGCCCTATGTTGGACTCAAAGAAATGCTATTTTGGTAAGCCTCAATGTTGATATGCAAACGTGACATATGTTGGAATATATTAGGTCAATTAACCATTTAATCATTTTACTACCTATGTGATTGAACCAATGAATTGTATCTGGTCTGGTTATGGTACCTATGGTTGGAACCTAAGAAGCATGGTCTTGGGCACGACTGCACGAGTATGTATACGATGTGGGTACAGATACACAGTTACGTAGAATGTCATTCATACTTTGTTAACAGTAATATACATCTATTAAACCATAAAAATTGCATACTAGACAAATGATTAATTTCAAAAACTTAACATCACCAAAGTTTTTGTGTAAGATGAATTAGGTCATCAAAAGAGTTAAAAGGCCCTGCATCTACTTAATCAATGAAATTGCATACTAGACAAATGATTAAATTTAAAAACTTAACATCACCAATTTTTTTTAAAAATTTGGACCTCCTCCTATAAACGCTTTTGAAATTATAATTCGACACTTCAAGCTCTTGGTACGTCTAAAAGATAAATAATTATCGTTACGCAGTTAGTGTGCAGTCAAGGCCACTGAATTGATAATTAATCAATTATGTTACCTATCAACCTTCCATTGAGGATGGAAGCTCTCTCTTGACAAACAATGGGACGATCGATCAAGTTTTGGAATGTTAGGCTCTAACGCCGTTAGAGGATTGCCATGTTTACGTTATATAAATTTAAACGACAGGGGTTCCGCTTGCTACTCAATACACGTCTCAAAGAATGATAACAGATGATTCCGATTCATCACAAATTCCAACAATTATGCAGTTTTAGTAGCAACAACCAATGTCACTTTTGTTGTCTTGTCAATAGGCATTGAATAAGCTGCGGTTCCTTCGCAGCATCGCTAGAAGTTATATCAGACCTGTGATAGATATGGAAATAAGGGTAATTTATATTTATATAATATATAATAAGTAAAGCGAGAATGACATTGATAACTTCTTTGCACAAGACACGTCATCACTTTTTTATATGACACATCATTAGATACTTATTTTAAGATTAATTAACTTCTATGTTAGTAAATCTTATTTAATTTTAAAACTAATTCTAATCATTCTAAAACTCAACCTTATCACTATACAAACTTATTAGGACTTAATATTGACTATTGTATCTTTAAAATCACTCTCTAATATGAATATAGAAACTCATATATATATATATATATATATATATATATATATATATATATATATATATATATATTGTAACGCCCCAGATTTTTCTTTATTTATTTTTTATCAGGATACTTGTGTAAGTATGAAATAGAATGTATTGTGACTTTGAATTAAATAGTGGGCCTAAAAATCAATTTAAAATTTTCTTCCGGGAAAGTGGGTTGTGGTTTTGGAATTAAATTTGGGCTTTAGTTTGACCCATTTATAAAGTTAGAGAATTTTGGGACGTAATGGGTATTTTGCAATTCTAATTGTTTTAGGCATATAATTACATTCCTTTTAGGTCGATGACTTATGTAAAATATAATCTCTAAGGGCAGAGCCTCCAAAGAATCTCGAGGAAGAACACCCTTGAGGTTTTGGTCATTACATTGAGGTAAGAGCTTATTTTAATATTGGGATTGAGGTTTGTGAGAAGAAGCACATAAGCTATTGTGATTTATGGAGTCTAATTGAAAGTTTGGGTACTATTGTATTAGGGTTTTTGATATAATTTGTTTGAGGAGATCAAGACTTGGAGTTGATCGATTTGTGCAATTGAGGTAAGGGTTTTCTCACGCATTTACCCCGTCCGAATTCTGATTATCGATCTGTTCATCAATTGATTGATTTTTTAAAGAGATCTATTGATTCTTTAGAACCCTAATTACATTCTTGATCCTTACACTAAATAGTTCTTTGTACTTTCGATTATTGACTTTGATTCGTGATCTTTTTGTTGTAAATCTTTGTAGCACGTTCAAGAGTCCGTAACTTTTTCGTTCCTTGTCCAATTTCAGTATTTTTACACTTTTTGAAAACCTCAAGCAGTGTACTACAACTTTGTAGTTTTGGGATTTTCGAAATTCCAAGTGATCGATATTCAGAAAATAGACCTAAACATTGTTATGCTTATATTTCTGCCAATTCAGGTCAGCCAATTTCGATTTACTGTATCTTATTTGTTTCTCATTGGTTCTTAATGATCTTGGACATTATGAAATCCTTGAAGAGTCTTCTTCAACTTTGTAGTTTAAGGTTTTATCAGAATCCGTTTGGTTCTTGGTCAAAATTGAGTTCGAAAATTATTTATCAGTGCAGACTTTTCTGTTTTTGACACTGTAAATCAGCCCATTTCGATTTGTTCTATCTCCTTTATTTCTCATTTTTTTGATGATTCTAGACAATATGGAAACCTTAAAGAGTCCTCTTAAACTTCTTAGTTTTGTGTTTTATCAGAATCTATCTATTTTCTGATCAAATTCAGTTTGAAAGTTATTCATCGGTGTAAAAGTTGCTGTTTGACACTGCAAATCAGCTTGCTTTGACTTGTTCCATCTTATTCGTTTCTTATCGGTTTTTGATGAACTTAGACATTACAAAATCAGCAACGAGTCCTCTTCAACTTTTAGGCTTTGTGTTTTCTTAGAATTTGTTGATTTCATTGTTGAATTTAGCACTTAAATAAAACTATTCTGCATAGAATCGCGTGAACAAAAATGACTTTGTCTGCTTCAAACTTTTGGTGTTTATTAAGTTGATTTGGTATATGTTTTAATAATCTGGCGAGCCATGTCACAGTGTATGTGACATATCTATTTCTGACTAACCCAAGTAGATTGGAACGTGGGCTAGCTCAGCGGGATGAACTAGAAATCGCGATCTTAATTTTTGAACCTTGTCTCACGTGTCAGTGATGGCACGCGTGACACATTTTTGAACTGCTCACGTGGTCTTCGTCTATTGAACATTTGGATTTTGATATCTGATCTATTTGAAGAAGTTTTTGAACTTATCTGAAGTATTATTGAATTCACTAGAGTCTTTTTGAAACATAAGATATCATTATTAGAGCTCATGGAAACGTTTCGAACTTAATATTGTATTGTCCGCTGGTACAAGCTATTTGACCTTGTTTCTGATCTGATTTCTGAATTGAAAATTAGTGCATTGGTTTTGGTACTCGCCATGCACTTTGGAATCGTACTTTATCAATTCCAAGTACTATTATTGATATAGCGTGCTTTGTGCTCTGTGGGTGGGTGTGTGCGATTATCTTTACTGGGCTTTGTGCTCACCCTTTTTACTTTCAGGTTATCAGCCAGTGTTAGGAGAGGTGCAAAGGAGTTATAAGGAATGGATAAGTAAGAAAATTTTAAGGGAAGGATTTTCCTATTAGATTTATTGTCGAATAGATTTTGCTTTAGATGTTATTTTGGAGCTCCTTGTAAGAGTAATTGAGGTCAATGTAACTGTTTTGAGCCAGTGTGGCATTTATTGATGTTTCTTGGAGACTTATTCTTAGATGCTCTGAATACCCAATTGGGAGACTTTTGGATATTTTGAGATTTTCTGCCTTTGTTTATTTGAAATTAACGCTTCGAAAAATCGGGGCGTTACATATATAGTGAAAATTATACTTTCAATTTAGAAGAAAATAAATAATTTAAACACTAATTCTAATCATTCTCAACCGCTACCTAATCACTATACTAATTCATTAAGACTTTATTTTGACAATCATCTCCTTAAAAGTGTTTTTAATGTGAAAATTAAAAATCCATAGAACCAAAAAATAACTTATGAGATTTAGAAAAAAAAATGTGATCTAACAATTAATTTAAATGTTGATAGGATCCTTATTTTTATATCTAATTAATTTTGCAAGTAATGAGGGTTTTCTGTAAGAGCTGTGTAATTCAAAAACTAATTCTAATCATTCTAAAACTCAACCTAATCATTATACTAACCTATTAGGACTTAAGATTGAGTATTGTATCTTAAAAAATCACTCTCTAATATGAATATAAAAACCATTAATGTTACAATTAAGATTAAACAACTTATGAGACTTAGAAAAAAAATGATCTAACAATTGATTTGGATTTTGATAGGTACCTTATTTTTTAATTTGATTAATTTTGCAAGAATAATGAGAGTTGTATAATTTAAAATTTAATTATAAAAAATTTAGAACTCAACCTAATCAATACACTAGCTTATTATGACTTAATTTTCACTATTGTATTCTTAAAATAATTCTTTAATGTAATATAAAAATTAATATATCGAAAAAACGAAAATAACATATTAGATTTAGAAGGAAAAAAAATGATGTTCTAATTAAGTTAAAAGTACTATCATTATATATATTTATATATATGAGGAAAGCGGATATGTTGCTAGCCTTAGGCAACTTGCCTAAGGCTAGTAACAACACTACGTAGTTTTGTACATTGTTTTTGCAATTTTTCTTTTTCTATGTTTTCTCTCCCATCAATGGATTTTCTCTCTGCCTCTCATTCATCTAATCTGCCTAGCCCCATTGCCGGCCAACCTCCATAGTCCCATCGCCGGCTAAACTCCACACCGGCGATCCACCACCCCCACCATCTCAAACAACCACCAGTATAGAGAGACCCACCACTACCACTCTCCATCCTTAACCCGTCGGCCCCCAAATTGCTGGCATCAATCTCCACCCCACTAACCACATTCAACTAGTAAGTTCATCGCCCCAAATCCCATCTCAAACCCGCCTTGTTCATCCACCAGCCACACAAATCTTGATCTTGTTCACAGGTATAATAACGCCACCGACCACAGGATGAGAGATGATCAGATTTTAGAACTGAGAAGGAGATGGGAGATCCTTATGTCTTCTGTTAACCCAAATATCAATCTCAATTTAAAATCTAATGTAAACAATTTAGATTTAACCATGGTGGTTGAGACTGTTTGTGAAGGGTGGTTGCCGGAATGACGTGGACAACATTGTAGCATCATTTTGGTGGGTCAACATTCAGTGGGTCATGATGATGGCGGGTCGGCGTTCATCCGGTGTGATGGGTCGGGTGGGGTTCAGAAGGTCATGGTGGCGGTGGTAGGTCAGGGTTTAGAGGGTCACTGTGGTGGTGAAGTGAGACCTGGTGGTCGTGGGTGGTTCATGGCGGTGATGGTAGGTGAAAACTGTTCAAGGTGGTGGTAAATGGTGGTGATCCTACCATGGCGGCAGTGAGGGTGGTGGGTACTGGGTTTGAGCTTGATGGTGGTTAGCATGGAGAGGGAAACAAAGAGTCGGGAGTAGTGAGAGAGAAACACAAAGAAAAAATTAAAAGAATTTAATCAAAACTGAAAAAGAAGAAACAATGAAAATTAACAAAAACTACGTCGTTTTAGTGACTAGCCTTAGGCAAGTTGTCTAAGGTTAGTAACATATTCGCTTTTCCATATATATATATATATATATACACACACACACACACACACACACACACACATATACATATACATAAGATAGTCATCGTAAAAAATGAATAATGTGATATTTAGATTTAATAAATGAATTATAAGCCAGTATTTTTAAATAAAATCTCACGATAACCAAACTGGTTAAATCCCATATATAAGGATTTAGAAAACAAATCAAACTTTTTACTACAATTTATTATTGAAAAATTCGTTGTATAATTGTCGCGATATTTGTAAACCTCATAAACATTTAAAATCAATCGTACAACGTTTAAACTCTATGCTACAGACATGTATCTACATATTATGCTTTGATTTTTACTATTAAAATCTTGATTAGATTGTCATGCAATTCTTGCGTAATATTTGCATATGCATATGTTTGCTTTAATTCTTTTGAACTGTAAGGTGAAAGAACAATGAGTAGATTGTGTTACAATACCCTTTGACGATGTAAAAGAAAAACTTAAAGTACGCAAAAATCTAGCGACGGCATTGTAACACAATCTACTTATTGTTCATTACACTTATAGTTCAAAGGAACTAAAGCAAACGTATATACCTATGAAAATATTCCACAATAATTGCATGACCATCTAATCAAGACTGTAATTTTAAATGTGTATGAGATGAAGAAATATTATATTGGATATCATGTTCGTATCTCAATAAAATGGTAATTTTTTGAAATAATGATTCATGAAGAAGATAATAATGGATTATGACAGTTACAATTTCAAAGATAAAGAACTCTTAACCTAACTTGGTTAACTAAGAAACTTAATTTTGAAAGGTTACAGGTTAGAGCACTAAAAGAACTTAATATTAATATAATCTTGACAAGTTACTTGAAGTTATTACAAATAAAGTATTAAAAATTTCTTAGCAACAATTATTCTTTTAGCAAAAGTAGATTTTGTTTTTACCATAGGATGTTAATCTCTTTTCATTTCTTGAAATGTGGTATGCATTAATGCATTTTTTGTAACTTTTTAAAATATTTTATTAACTTATTCGAGCTTGACTCGAGATCCTAAGCTATAATATCTAATAACTGAGGTGAGAAATACAATGATAGCTCATGACACATCATTGCATTGTGTTTCTAATATAATAAGAGTTATAGAAACCAATGTTAAACATATTAATGTCGCTAAAGATCTTTAAATATTATTTGAATGGGGTACTTAATTTTGCAATTAATTAAATCGGCAAATATAGTAAACATTTAAATAATAAGACTTATGCAACTCGAAAATCAATTCGAAACATTTAAAAATTTCTAACCAATATAGTAACCTATTATGACTTTTATTTGAATATTGTGTATCGAAAAAGCTCTCTAACATGAAATATTAACTTGTAAAATAAAAGTTACTTAAGAGATTTAATAAGAAAAATTAGGTACTATTTCAAATTCGTTTTTAATTTTTTGCAAATTCAAATATGAATCTAACTTGATAATTATGTGGTTAAAAATTTTGGTCAATAATTTCCTTACTCTAAGGATTTGTGCCACCTTATGTAGTCGCATTGGTTAAAGATAAAAATACCATAATATGCATATTCTATATGAGATATATTAAAAAATAGTGTAAATTTAAAATCTTAATTATGTGAGTATTTCTTAAATTCAACTACATTTATGTTAAAAAAAGTTTTGAACCAATTTTTTTCTATGATGTTTTTATTGTGAGTAATTAAACTCTTAATTATTCTAAATTCTGCATTAGCAATATACCATTTATGATTTTATGTTAACTTTTATAATTTTGAATATAATTGCATATAAAATCTAAAGAGATATTAGTTATGCTGTGATGAATGTAGACTAAAAGTTAGATTGAAAACCTTATTATATCTGAAGATAAATATTACTTAGTAAGCATGCTTATTGTATACTATGTGAAATATTGGTTAAATTTTTCTTCAACAATTTACTTATTACAAAGTTTTGAGCTATCCTATACAGTCATGTTTGTTAAACTTTTTAAACTTTATACAATTACCTCATGTACTGATTACTATTTTTTCTCTATTCTTTGTTGGTGGATTACATTTGCTTCTAAAAATGTCACATCATCCTTACTTAATTAGTCGTGATGGTTAATTTTTATAAGTCACATGCTATAAACAAATATATGGACCAAAATTTTCTAAAAGTAAATACTACTGATAAAAATATGCGAAAAATATATCGAGATCAATTTGCTATTGCACTAGATATTTTTTTATTATTTCTAAGTATCTTTTAAAAATTAATTTGTACCTTTGAATGGATTGTCCATAACATTAGTTTCATATTAGTTTAATTTTCTCTACTAATATGTAATTAACGTTATGGGCAACACATTCAAAGGTACAAATTATTTTTAAAAGATACTTAAAAAAATAAAAATAAAAAAACTTGTGCAGTGGTAAATTGATCTCGATATGTTCTTCGAATATTTTTATTAGTAGAATTTACTTTTTCTTTTTTGTGTACTACATAAACTTTTAATTTTTTTTGTTCATCTATATAGTTACCAAATCAGAATTAGCAAATATGCACAAGGACATTGCTTATTGATATTTTACCAGAAGGATTTTATTACAAGAAAGTTCAAGTAAAAAATTAAAGTGACTATCTTTGATGAAATAATTATAAATTTATGCAATATATTTTATTATACATTTTAAAACTATTAAAAAAATTTGTTAATAAACCGTTCCGTGCTTGACACGGGATTCTGAGCTAATACTTAACAAAGAAGGACTTGACCCATCCGACACCCCTTGTTAAGAACGTTTCACCTTGAAGACATTGACTTAGGAAGAGTGGTTGGAGTTGGTTGAGCTTAATCAATGGTTTTTCTTTTCACCTTGTAGGAATTCAGGAATGTGTGTATATGTCAGCTTGGCGTGTCGCTCAGGATCATTCCTCGAAAAGAGGGAGAAAATTGGCAGCAACTAAGGCAAATGAATATTATCTGAAATAGAAGTATAGAACCGAGTAGAAGTGGTCAATTTTAGAGGGAAAATAAAATGTGTGTTTTCTGTAGCGATCAGTAAGAAAATATATTTCAGTAGATTCCCTCCCCGTAGAGAAGACATTTTCTGATTACTTTATCAGTCAAGAAAATGACATGAATTTTTTTTGTACTAAAGCTGAAGTACTAGTACTTCAACCAACAGATGCTAAGAAGTTCTTCCTTCTTGTCAGATATCTACTGAACCGAAACTATAATCTTCGTGTCCTAAGGAGAAGGAACCGTGAAAACGTGAAAGCTCTTGAAATGGCCACGACGCTGGATGACTATTTGGATTATGCCACCGTTGATCTCATACCCTTTGTCTCGGACTGCATTGATAAGGAGAACAACCAGAAGACTTACGGTGCACCTATGCTGTGGATCGGCATCTATGTCGCCGCAGTATCCCTGGTTTGCTCCTTAGCAATGGCTGCCGATGCCTACCAAGGTTTCCGCCAAAGAAAACTCTGGTTCCCCTCCAAGTTTTTCGGTCTCAATGCGGCTTCCTTGACATTGTTAGCTGTAGCAATGAAGTTACCGGTGGATCTAAGCTCTCCCATGGGGGGCCCCGCTGATCAGCTTGCTAAACTAAGCAGCACAGCTTTCATGTGCACCATTATAGGTAATTTAATGCCTTCTATTGGACCCATGGATAACAGAGATATTCTCCTGAATGTAATAGCCGTTAGTATTCTGGTGATCACCATTCTCGTAAATGTCTGCATTCAATTAAAGACACGCGAAATTAGCACTTACAAATCTTATATAGCGACAGAGCATGTTGTCGTGATGTTCTTCATGCTTCTTTTGCTTGTTATTTTGAGTTTCTCAGCTTTAGCAGTTCCAATTTCCAAAAGGATTTTAGAGCTGAAGTATCGAGACATGCACAAAACAGTTTCAACTGAAGAACCAAAAGAATCTAACCAGTCTAGCGTAGAAAATTTGAAAGATATTGTGAGAAAATATTGGTTGATGGAAGAAACTGGCAGCCCCCAATTTGTGATGGCGCGCTCAGCGACCTCCTCTGCTTCAGGAGTAATCTGTATAATGGTTGCTGTCGTGCTGCTTGAAGCTGAGCTGAGAGTGTGGTTGTATATTCATGAGGCTCCATATTCTATTTCGGACTATGGGCGGTCAGCAATTTTTATTCTCTGGATTCAATCTGTTGGGGTGATAGTGGGCACCATCGCACCAGCATTCAGATGGTTCACTGCCATAAGCTTCAAGTGTTCAAAGAAGGAGAGCAGCAACTACCGAAATGAACTCAAAGTAGAGGGCTACTGGATCCAACAACTGGCAGAGTGGAAAGAAATCCCTTTACTGCCTTTGCGAATTAGGAACAGAAAATGCAGAAAGCTTATCCAAAATGCGAAAAATTTAATACTGAACTTCTGTACAAGAGTTCAGGTTTTGATTGTGGTTGCAAGCAAAACAGTTTGTCTAATATCTGTTTTCGTTGCAAGGCCAATCTTGTCAGGTTTGGACTACTGCAAGCGCTTGCAGGAGGAAAAGGTCACAAGAAATAGTCACAAGGGATCAGATACGGAACCTGGTGTAGAGCTGGACCTTAACCGTTACGTTTTGCGACTTGAAGGTGAGGTAGATCTGCCCGAAAGAATCTTGAAAAACATATCCATTGCTGTGGACCGGTCGATTCAGAAGGCTAAAAGGCAGCAACCAGAAAAGTTAATGGAGCTTTTGGAGAAATCTTCAGGCTTCAAGGGGATTGTAGAATTCGACAGTAACCAAGTTCCCTCGCTACATTCTGAAGAACCTCCTAACACCTGGAGCCTGCCTGTGGTAACCCTGACAAGCATTGCCATTTCGCTTCCCAACATCAAGAGTCACATTGCTGATAGTTTATTATGCAGCGTGAATGAAGGCCTCTCTTATGCCAGCCTTATAGATCAAACCTTGGAGAACATTGAAGACTGGATAAACTTAAAAGATGCAGCAAATTTTGTGTGGGTTAGGGTTGAACTTTATCGCAAGTGGCTTGACGAGGATCTCCAAAGGATAGCTCTCAAAGGCAAAACTTGCAGGGAAAATCTTCAAAGGCTGGCTGATATAGCTAAAGATTACGTCATGGAATTCCTGAGCAACGTGAACAGAGGTCCAGAACACGAGCCTCTCAATTGGCCAGTCAAAGTTATTGCTGCTAATTCAATGTACAGAATCAGCCAGACATTACTACTTCAACAACAAGACAACCACCAGAGCAATGAGGAATTGTTTGAGCAATTATCAGTCATGATCGCGGATATATTGTGCGCTTGCCTCACCAACCTGCCGGGTGTCATAACCAGGAAGTGCTTCTGTAATGCCATAGAGAAGAGGGAGGAGAGTGTCAGGCTCGCAGCTCGTCTTCTTGGTGAAACCGAGGCGATTCTGAACACCCTCCAACAGCGAGAACTTCCTCCCCTGGACCCCAATCAAGTAGCATATATTGATGAGTGGCGCACTTCAATCAAGCTGACTAATCCCTCTGCTTCTACGTCTCCACCCGACAATGATAAAGCTTCATCCGTTTCTGTTGAGCTGCATATAGCTGTTGAAGTAGGAGACCAAAAAGGAAGGAAATACATTTTGGCTATGACTGTTGTCGTAGCTATAAGATATGACCTCTCTCAAGAGCAAATAATTCCATTGGGGCAGAGAAGAAGGTAAATGTGAGATTCATCAAAAACAATCCTAAATTGTACTATGTTTTATCCTTAACCATTTTGTAATATATCCGATTGAATGTCGGGTTATGATTCATATTGTTGAACTTACGAACTTATCACACTAGTTTATGGACCCGTGCGAATGCACGGGTCTGGATGCAATTTAGTATTACTGTCAATCACATACTTTATTAAAGTAAAAAACTTTNTAAAATTTAAAAAATTAAATGAAGAGAATGAACTCAAAGGTAATATATGTCAGATAAATCAATTCAAAGCTTAAGATGTAACAATCAGATGGTGTTAAAACCACCGAGACACTTTATCAAGGAAAAATAAGTATCATAACTTGTAACAGCCTGATTTTCTACTCCTTTGTATCCTCCTTCATCCTTTAGTGTATTACCATAAGGATGTTTAAATATTAATTGTTGAATGTCTGTTTCGTTGGTCCAACTCATAGATTGTGTTTTGGTCAATGTTTTAAAATTTTAAACATATAATACATGCGTACTGAAAGTATTATTGGAAGATTGTTAAGACCATTGTAGTTTGGAATACTAAAAAGAACATTCGACTTGTGCTAAATAGGTACAAAAAGAGGATCGTGAGTATAGCCTTTCTAGAAAAATTTAAGAATTATTAGTCGTGGCTAAGATTTACAAAAACCTCTAAGTTTTTTTTCAAGTACTAAGCCTAGAATCGCCGTTGTTCAAAATGATTTGTTTGTCTGTCGTAGGTTCCATAAGTCATCTGTCCACTGCCACTAAACAATTACCCAACGCCTTAGTGCTACAATTTCCATTGACATAAACACCCATGGTCACCGACCATTATCGCCGCTGCCATCTCTGCACTCTCCGTCACCATCACCATATGAGTGTTATCACTACCACCACTGTCACCACTGGCTGTCACAATGATTATATGTACCGCTACCCTAATGCCAACCATTTACAATCATCATTCACAAGCACCATATATATCTGCCACCTTCACTGTCACCATCACCCCACCTGTCATTACCACAATTAGCTCCACCATCTTGCCCGCATTGTTACCATCATCATCGATATCATTATTATGATTATTGTTATTGTTATTATTATTATCATCATCATCATTATAACATGGGTAATTTGCACTACCACCACCACATTGATACCGCCTAGAGTGTTTGTAATCGTAATTGAGGTGAAAAACGTCTTAAACCTTATTTACATTTTCTTTACCTTTTATTCTCCAAACTTATTCTCAGCTTGTCACAGCCACTTTTACAATCATTCACATTTCACTTTAGTAATCCAATATCGGAACAAACTGAAAACATGAGATGTTAGAATTAAAAGGAAAAGGACGGCAACGCCAATGAAAATATAAAATTCTCTAGGAGGGTTACCTTTAGCAATCTTGAAAGGGATATGCTTGGCTTTAAATTTTCTCGAAGTTTTTAAGCCTTCTTTTACAGTTCTAAAAAATTAAAGTGTAAGAAAGAAATACATGGAATAGAAATATGTACCAAAATAGAGTTATAACATTTAAAAAGAGCCTTTCAAAGTGAACAAAGTACACTTAATAAGAAGTCTTGTGACGATAAGGTTATCTAGAAATAGTCATTTGAAGTTTAAATTACCAAAGGTTGCAAGTGTTTGGCATTACAACTAAAGCCCTCTAGAAATAGTTATTTCAAATTTAAATTACCAAAGGTTGCAAGTCGGGGGGGGGGGGGGGGAGCATTTCACCCCTAATCTTTTTTTAGTTTTTTTAAATAATGGATAAAATATTCTAAAAGATATAAAATATTTATAAAAATGCCACTATATTATAGTATTAATTTATTAGAATTTTATTTTGTTGTATTTTTACTCTTTGTACATTGTCATAGTCTTTGTCATTTTTTTTTTCTCTATTTTATTGATATAGCATGTTATTGATATATCTATAAAGTAAGAGTTAAGTTTTGTTCCACGCAAAAATAGTAATTCATTGTTGACTAACCTTAGTAAGTTAATTAAATCACTATGCATAGTGAAAATATATTGTTAGTAGTTAAATTGAACAATCTATATTGTATTTAACGTATTTAATAGCGGCGCTGATTATAATGTGTTTTTAATTACTCATGTTTTATGTGAACCTGAACCTTCTGAGTTTTTTTATAGTTGCCATCAATTTTTATTTAATTTTTTGGCACCCCCTGATTAGACTTTCTGGATCCCCTATTGCAAGTATTTGGTATTAGACTAAAGCCATCGGTCTACCTTTTCATTGTCTTTTCCTAAGATAGTAACTTCAAGTTTAAAGTACCAAAGGTTGCAAGTCTTTGGCATGACGACTACAGCCCTCTCGGTCTACCTTTTCATGAGAAATGGAGGGGGAAAAAGGCTTAAGATGAAACAATTGAAACAACATGAATTTAAAACTTACAAAAGGATATTTGTCTCTCTAATAAGAAAGCTTATGGGCTAAAATATGGTTTCAACGGTACTACTTAAACATAAGAATTCTCAACCCACTTTCAAATCAAAAGTGGTTGATCATAAAACAGTTGAAAGGCACAATACCTCACCACCTAAAGTCAATATTCAAAGCAACCCCCCCCCCCCCCCCCCCTTCCCCGTGCGGGGTAATCACATGAGTTATGGTTTTCTGATAAGACGCCTTTTGGTGCAATCTAACAACCCTCTAGTGAATTTTCTTATATATGTTAAGGTTCTTTTACGCTCTTGGGATGATCTCAGATGAACCTTCAATCGAGACAACTTCTAGTAGCAAAATTTTCTATTTTATCCTGAAATTTGCTTATTTTATTTGTTAAGTGACATAATTCTTCTACTCCAAATGTATAACCTCCATAGTATTTGAGCATCAAGTCCTAGAATATCTATTAAACCAATCCGACATCAACTAATTTTTGAAAGGGGAAACTTACTAATTTAGTGAAAAATATGTTCATGTATACTCACTAATCAGAGTTCCAAGTTAACTTCAAAGGAATAAACATAGAACTCTGGGCTTTCGAGTCGCTGGTGCTCTACGTTTTTTGGTTTATGAAACATGGACAGTTCTTGTGATTTAGGAGGTGATATTTTGGTCATGTAATTTCCAGGCATTGACATAGCTCATGAGATAAGATTATAGTCCTTACTTGATTTTCTCAGTATAAGTAATACAATAGACGGTATGTTATACAGTTTGCTTCTCCTTTCACATCAGAGTTACCCATATCGTGAATGAATACCTCTTCTAGGACAATGAAAAACTGAACCTACCCAAGTATTAGAACGTAGGGGCATAACAATGAATATTAGGATGATGATATCTGTTTCTTTTTCACTTTGCCGGGAAATGAAACAATAGAACGAAGAGGGTAGGGGGGAGTTTAGAGTAAAAGGGCAGCAAAAGGCCCGAGGGACGTAGTAGATATGACGTTGGTGATTGTAATGGCCAGATCCTTTTCAACTGCTTAGAAAGGCATTTTGGTAAGGCATTTTGGCAAAATAGGCAAATGCATATATAAGCGTACGAAGCCTGATTCATTGGACTGCTTCGATTTTATTTTCATTTTGAAGCTTGAGCTACTGAAAGCACGAAATATAAGGGAGAAGAGAGTGAATGAAAATAAAGTTGCAATAATCCTAGTACTACTAATACCTTGATCAAGCTGTTGTGCATACATTTCATCCGATGAAAGACTTCCCTTCTATTGTTTTAAGGCATGCATACACACAAACAATTGCATAAAGCATGTTGCCTTTGTTATTTCTAGCTAGGACTTTTTTCAAATTGTTGTCTTGAGCTTGATCTACTGAAAGCATGAAAAGGAAAAAGGAGAAGAGAGAGAGAGAGGATGTAAAATAAAATTGCAATAATTGTAGTACTACTAATTCCTTGATCAAGCTGTTGTTCACATGCTTCATCCAAGAACCCTTCATGTTGTGTTATGACATAATTACCCACGCAAACAAACGCACACAGCCAGCATTCAAATTTTCTTTCTCGACCAAAATAAAAATAAAAATGGAGAGGAGTGAGGGAGGATGAGACTAATGGGGAAGCAATGAAGTGAATGACAATGGGTTTGAGGTCATCAGATGAGAATAAGAGGAGATACAAAATCGAGAGATGAGGAGATACAACCTGTTACGTAGTGTCAATAATAAAAGAAAAAGGTTAAAAGATATATAACTATTGGCAAAGAGTCCAAATTTTCTAGCATTAGTGATGTTTCCAAACGAATTGCATCTGAAATAAGAAATTAAAAAGATTCAACGAATGAATGAAAAAGGTTCAACAAATATATAGTCTTGGTAAATGTCCGGTTTATTTGATTTCTTGTAATATGATCACTAAAATTATTGAATAAGTAAAATATTCAATTTAAGTAAGACTATATGAGAGAATTAGAATAGATGAAATTTGGCACAATTCCAGTGCCAAACTCGTCCTTTATATTGATTAACAGATACTCTTGAATGAATATGTAATCAAATGACAAGTCTCCACGCATATTCTGTGCATTGACTCGATGTAAGATGTTAATCTTTATAGAAGGAAAGATGCAATAAGGTTATTAATTAATTATAATAAGATCAAGATGTACAAATTTAGCTCATGCTCCATATTCTTTCAAAAATAGTTCCTTTTAAGAGTGGTTGAGAAGTTGGACTGACTTTTTTTGGGGGTTAATAGTAGAGATACTATGAGTTAAATACACTTTAGTACCTCAAAAATACGCACAAATCTCACTTGAGAACCTAAATATTTGATTTTGACAATTAAGGGTACGGAGATTCAGTTATGCCATTAGTAGGTACTTTTGCCAAATCCCTAACTTGGAAACAAAACTGCCAAGGACAAAATCGTCTGTGCAGGTTTGGTTCTTTTTTTCTCCTATCTTTTTCTATTGCCCGCCGCCACACCCTTAGCCCCACCCACCACCACTCCGAGCAGACGTTGTCGCCACACACCGCCCCACCTAAACCTAACATTGCTCCGTGCATACCCCTTATTGGGCAACCGCGACACACATAGGCGAACACACAGAACACGCACATCCATACCCCCACCTATCCCCTTACCCCCATTACTCATCACCCACCCAACTCATCATATTGCCCAAGCCCCACCTATCGCAAACACACACACACATACCCCCACACATACATGGACACTCACAAATAGACATGCACGCACACATGCCCACACATAGAGACTCTTTGCTCTCTCGTGCGCACGCTCGCGCACGATATATACAAACTCTATATCTTTCTCTCACTCTCTCTCTCACACACACACATGCCACAGATGCACATACCGATGAAACACACACACAGTCACACACCAACCTATTCGCCCCCTCCCCCATTGCCCCCCCACCCACACAAACACATACCTATGGCCAAGACACACACAAAACTTTGTGTAAATGTGTTTGTTTTATGCTTTTGTGAGTATGTGCTTTTCTTTGTGTGTTTTTGTATGTTTCTGTTCTTTTTATGTATTTTGTCTGCATGGGATGTGTGTGTGTGTGGGGGAAGGGGGTGACTGGATAAAGAGGTTGTTCATGTGGTATCTTAGCTTTGGTGGGGTTAGTGTGTGGGTCCGTATTCTCGGACCGGTGGTTAGCGATGCTTCATGTGGCGACGGGGGAGGTAGGTGGACTAATTAAAGAAGAAGAAGTGAAAAAATAGAAAATTGGGGAGAGGTGAAAAGACCAAACCTAAGCGGAGAATTTGACCCCTGTCGGTTTTGTCCCCAAAGTTAGGATTTAGATGGAAGTACATACTGATGGCCTCATTGAAACTCCAGATCCTTAATTGCAAAATTGAACATTTGGGTCCTAAAGTGAGATTTTTGTACATTGGGGGTACTAAAATAGCAAGCAACTTCAAGTTGCTATATATATGAGAATCAATTTGCCTTTATGTGATCTGTCTAATATTGTAGTCGATTGTACCCAGTCCATAGAGAATTTTGTCCTTACACCAGATGCAAACTTTGTTAGAGATTTTGCTTTAACTAGTCGATTAGTTGGAAATAATTTGATGCTGGACTAATTGAATTTTTTACTTGCATAACATAGATTATAAAAAGATGCCCTGGTTATCTTGTTAGTATTTTCAATCTGTTATGATCGGCGGGAATTAGGGGTGTAACTTGGGCTCGTAACCCGTGCCAACCCCTTCAATTTTTATATGGTTTGGAGACATGTGAAGACTTCTTTATTTTTTGCT
Organism: Escallonia rubra; assembly: GCA_033065855.1. Taxonomy (NCBI): domain Eukaryota; kingdom Viridiplantae; phylum Streptophyta; class Magnoliopsida; order Escalloniales; family Escalloniaceae; genus Escallonia; species Escallonia rubra. Next base: position 51,732 of record JAVXUO010001951.1, on the reverse strand, counting down.
TTGTTTTTATTATAGAAGTAAACTTCTTAAAGATTTTGGAGACTTTTATCTTCTTTTTCTTCCTTTCATTTTGTCTTAAAACATTGTTTTCATACTTATGTTTAAATCCAATTTGAGACTTCAGTATACTTTTCTTAATTCTACTCCTTAGCAGATTTGGATGGTAATTCATATATCTAGATATTAAACAAACAAAAACTCAGGACTAATTACTAAACTTCAATGATAATTGATATGTTTAAAAATTAAGTAAATCAAAACTAATTTGTAACCATAAACAATCAGTGGGCAACCTGTGTCCAGCTCGTTGCCACCAAAGTGTTCATGCGTTAAATGTGAACAGATATTATTCGGGTCATAGATGGCTGGCTGGGCATGCCATGAATTTTTTAGACTGGGTTGGCATGGTCTTACCTTTGGACCATTCCAAGTTGCAACCCTAGTCGAAATGACTTGAACAGTCGGAGTTTGGTCTATTGATCGTGTGTAGGATGAATTTTTTTTATAGTTATTATCTGTTGGAAGATTCTTCTAGTTCTGATCAGCGAAACTGATGGAGTTCAAATTAAAACACGTACTACCATCCACAATTACAACTCCTTAGATTCTATACCTCGGTTGACAAAGTATTCTCTTTAGCAATGTGCCAAAAAATATAGTCTTTAAATAGATTTAGGTAGCATTTGAAAACCATTTGGTTTTCTATTTTTTCTCCAGTTCTGTAAACTGGAGAAAAAAAACGCATTTGACACATAATTTTCATTTTTTTCTCCTTCAGTTTTTAAAACAGGGCTATTTTTGAAAACTCCTATTTAGAAGTTTTGGATTTTCAGTTTTGATTTTTATTTTGAGACCACCGCCACAACCACCCTCCCACCGCCGTCGGCCAACCATTGCCTACCGCCGGCCACCGCCATGCTCTACCATTACCATCTCAACCACCACTAAATAAAAAATTCAAAATAAAAATCGGGTAATCAAACACCTAAAATAAAAAAGTGGGTAATCAAACACCCATTTATTTTTGTAAAAAATAAAAGTGGTTTTGGTTTTTATTTTTTGGAAATAGAAAACTAAAACTGTAAGTGATTTCAAACAGACCGGGACTGCTTTATGGATCGGAAACTAAGAAATTTGCTTTTGTATCTTTTGGTTACGTTACTCCTTAAATCCCACCAATCAATTCCAATACTATCATGTAATGAACAAATCCTACTAATTGGCGTGCTTGATGCATTATATTAGAGCACTTGATCAATGTTAGTCGTCATCAAATTATAACATGTTGGTATTTGTGTTTCAATAAAAACTACGTATTAGTTTCAGTTATGTCAAAGTTAGGGTCGAATGAGTTTTGGCTAAGTCTTTTACGGTCGTTTGCACCATATGACCGTCGCAAATCATTGATGGTAGATTCACCTTGTCACACTGATAGTACAGCGATCAAGGTGTTTTTAAAGATAAATTCCAAATACTATAGTATTCAATGGAGGATAGGGTCTTAAAGTATCTGCTCCTTCGGTTCGGTGTCCTGTCCAAAGTAAACCTTGTCAAACGTAATCTAAGATCTCCTTCAATAGTCATTACCTAACTTGCCTCTTACATGGGATACATACTCAAGTTCGCCTTTGTTTTCCTCAACCACCGACAACTGGTGGGGATAGTCAGCTCTGGCACAATCGTCACGGTCGTTTTGGTTTGCCCTCGGCCAATGCTTCCTTGAAAAGCGCTACTAATGAGATCCTTGACACGGTCTTGTAGGAGTAATTTTGAACACTAATACATTTGATGTGGAATGGGGTCTCGAAGCTGAATTTTGGACGTAAGCATATGCGTAACTTAGCAAAATCTTTTGCTCGAAGTATTCTAACAATCCTCAGTTGCGTGATCATTTTTAGTTGGACCTTTTTTTTATTTTTTTAATTCTATTATTTAGAACGCAACTATTGGACAAACTTATGCGTAACTAGAGATGTCAATGGGCCGGGCTTGGGCCGGGCTTGGGCCGGCCCAGCGGGCCTCCAATGAAAACAAGCCGGGGCCGGGCCAGATGAAAGGAAACTGGGCCGGGCCTGAAATCTGGGATATATGGGCCCAGTCCAAGCCCTGGCCCTAAGCCCAATATTTAGGGCCGGGCTTGGGCCGGGCCTGGGCCCAAAATTTTTTTTCTTCCTATTCTTAACTTCTTGTTATTCACATTTATAAATTAAATGGTTGGAGACTTAGATCAACATCACAAGCCTCAATCGTCAATTGAAACTAGTGTAAGAGGTTCTCCACTGACGTTGTAGTACGGTTCTCGTTACACGAGAGGGGCACTAGCAGCTAAACATAGGTGACTCTCTCATTAGGTTGTCTACTTCCTCCTTTTCTATACACATCCTTATCTTTATTGTAAAACCATGACCACGGTAAAGAGGTTGCAATTGTCGGAATCATTAACGCATATTAAAAATCTCGAAACATTATTATCAACAATATTAACATCATGTTTTTATTTTTATTATCACTAACATTTTGTCTAGTCATCGAGCCATTGTCATTTGTCAGACGGGGCCTCTTTTCAAATCATGGCAGCAACTAGGATTTTAATTTGGCAAAACATATAGACAAGGGGAAGGGGAAGATATACGTGAACTCACTTTTATCATTAAATAAATATTCCAGATTTTGCTACATGGCGCCACTAAAAGTATATAGCTGCCAAAAAAGTTAACAAAATAGTTGGTTGAAAGAAAGAGTTTTATTTTAGTAAGATACACATTAGAAAGGCCATATGGAGGGTACACATTAGAAAGCGAGGGAAAAAAAATTTTGCAAATAAGTGGGCCACCCCAGAAAAGGGCCCAATTTAGGGCCAAAATCGAGCTCAATTTCGGGCCAGGCTTTTTTCGGGCAGGGCCTGGCCCCGACCATTTTTACTAAAACCTTGGCTTAGTCCAAGCCCAGGTCCAAGGCCCTATTCTTTTGGGCCTGGACTGTTCATAAAAGGGCCGGGCCAGCCCGAGCTTTTTTCGGGCCGGGTCGAGCTAGGCCGCGGGCCGCCTGGCCTGTTTGACATCTCTATGCTTAACGGTGTATCCAACCTTTGCCTATGGTCTTTGTCTATTAGGAGACATTTCTTGAGCCGAAATACCGGGTATCATTTTGGGAACTGTAATCCGCCTAAAAAAAGTCATTTGGTATATATAGTCGATCAAGAGAAATGAGTTGTCAAAACAAAATGAGATCCGAAATAAAATTTTGCCGGACATTGCGTACTGGAGAGTAATTTGTTGCCCTGCAACCATTTCTCTTTGGGAGTATGCATTGCATAATTTTCTTCTCTTGAATGTATTATTAGACAAGTCTTTGTATATTTGTCCTAACAAGAAGATTTTTCGGAGCTGGTACATAGACGAAATGAGGCATTTCATGTGGACTAAAAAAACCGGAGTTTTACACAAACTTTGGTCCGAAGAATTGTCTCACTGGCATATAGAGATCAACAATGATGGCTGGATACACCGTTAAGCAAAACCTTTGTTTCTAAAGCCGTGATCATATTTGAAAAAAATAATCTTTAACTAAAAATAAAAACTAAAATCTTTATCTGCATAAAAGGTCGAAAGATGTAATTACAACGTAAAATATTTTGTAGTTTCGCATTAGGCTGCATTTAAGACGCAACAACATGTACGTTGTTGAAATGGTTTCTTTAATGTTTATGCATTTATAGTTACATATTAGATAATCACAAACTAAGAATGACAAGATCTTTTTAGATCCATCTTTGGGTTCATTTGTTCCCCTTTTTATGAGAAATTAATCTACTTCACCATTGAGATGCATGGTTGTCAGGAACTTTGTTGCTTTAAGCAGCTAATGGTTTAACCAAGGTATGTGGTGGTTCATAAGTCATCCACCTATCATTTCACATATTCAAATCATTCGGATCGATGGCTTATAAGTTCTAACCTCTTACATTAATTTCTAAACTTTTTAAACTCCTACTTCATTTTTTTTCCTTATCCAAAGAAGTTGGAAAGTGGATGAGAAGTAACCAATGTCAAGATTTCCAAGGATATTTGTGTCAATATTAAAAGAACCATTTCATAAACACGTGGCAAGATAAACTCTGTCTGATCACTCTATGATCAGAGTTCTTGATTTAAGTTTACTTATTTTTTCTTATTAGAACATGTATGTTCTCTTCCATCTCACAGTATTAAGATAACAATGACAAGTAATATAGAAGAAAAAGTGGCCCATGTGCCTAAAGGTCCTTTTTTCATACAGTTAGATTTGCCCCTGAAATATTAACGTACGTGAGATTCCGTTAGATGTCGGACTAATTTGAGTTAAATTTCTTATAATGGCACTGATTTGATACTTTTTTAAAATTTGAGAAGGTACTCAAGCTGAATTTGATGTATACTTTATTGCATAGTTTTGACATTAACCCGAATTACTAGAAAACGTCCCAACAAAACCAAAGTTTTCTTAAAACTACTATTTATTTAACGCGTAGGATAATCCACTTACTATCATTATAATCTAGAAGAAATTTTCCGTGTAGCGGTGATAGGACGGGAAAGAGAACATGGTATAAGGACGGGTAAAATATAACTAGATAAAGAGATTTTTAAACAAATAAAATGTTATAAGACGGGTGGTATCTTATAAAATGTTTAATTAAAAAATATGAGACGGTGGAGATCTAATTAGATAAATAAATGAATATTGAGACAAATAAATAGTCAAAATTTAATTATTGTTTTATTTTAATTACACCACGTCCGTCGTACACATCCTATTTCAATTACTCCTCACATTACTCATTTCTAGGGTTTCTAATTTCATTCATCCAGCGAAGCTCACCGTTGAATAGGATAGATGGATCCTAAATACAGTGGAGAAATGATGAGGTACGATCTTATTCCTGACATTAGAATTTGATTTCTATAACTATGTGCTTGTGTGTGTTGTGTGTGATTTGTCCTGATTTGATCATGCCGTGTTCTCTACAGGCATTTAGAGAAACAGAATGAGCTCCTAATGGATTCCTATAGATCAATGTCACACGAACTACATAAGCTTCAGGTTCTCCTTTCGGCTTATGTAATCCATTTTGATTACCTTGCTCTTTGGGTGCTGCGCTAATGTGTGCGCGCGCGCTATCATTTATTCATTCAATTAATAGCTATGCTTGATACATAGTTGTAAAGTAAAACTGTTGAAAGCTAACTGAGTTTAGATCTAATATGTTGCTGCATTTTGGGTATACTAAGTTACTGTAAACTCATTCCGAATACAAATAAGATTGGAGTTCATTGAATCTTGGAGGCAAGCCTTGGTGAAAAGTAAAGTTGGCGAGCGCAGTAGACGACTGTCATCATTTACCCACGGGTTTGAACCCGTCGGATAATTGAGGGTGTGTAGTGCTCGACCCTTTGAGAGGCTGCTTGCAACTATCAAAATTGAGCGATCAAACCAAGCAACAGAGATGCTTACAACATGTCCAAAGTATGTGCGCTTGAAGTTCAGTTGGATTGGGAGTTGCTGAAATACTGGTGAAAATTGATTTTATGGGGCGTCTCATAACAAGAGGAATATATATCTTGCAAGGTCAAGATCAAACGGGCAAAACCTTTGGCCTTTGGAACATGCTCAAATCATTTTGCTAATGTTAGCGTCTAAAGACAGGTTGACTGAGCTAGAAAAATTGACAAAGCTGACTCTTGCTGTACGTGAATTTTGCCCTTTGGCTAGTTCGGGCAGATCCTTACTAATGGCCAAAATGAAAAACAATATATAAGCAGATAGGACTTTTTAATTTTTTGGATTATGGGTAGTTTGGCTATTAAGCACATGCTTGTGAGGTTGAGCCAAAAGTTGTTATACAATGTGTACTAGCTGGAGGTAGGTCTATACCCTGCTCACCTCTAAGCTAAAAGCTTCATAGTAAAGGGTGAAACGGCTTGTTTGGCTTTCCTCTTTCCGACTACAAAGGGTTAAAGCTCCACTTTTTTCCTCCGGTGGAAATCGAGTTGCGTACTTGAGGAAGCTTAGTCCTTCGTACTTGTCAATTTTGCAAGTCGCTAGCATGCTTTAGGGGGTTGGTGAAGGTATTGCGACACTATAGACTCCTTATTTTTTATTGACCGACTTTCTCTAAGGTATAGTTGGTGGGAAGTAAAATGAAGCCTTACTGCGATACGTGCAAGCACTAAAGGATGCTACCTGATCGAGGTTCTCTTTTTACAAACCTTTCATTGTCGCCAAGGCCTGTATAACAGCATTAGGAGACCATGAGTTACTTGTTGGTTTTACATGAATATGCACATGGTACCATAATAGCCTTACATAGGAGAATAGGAATTACTTAATGGTTTTAGATGAAGATGCAGTGCAGCCGATATGATTCATGTTGGTTGAACAAAGGGCCATTGTGAAATTTTGATCAAAGGGAAAAAAACTTGTAGAGTTGCTCTCTAGGTGAACACTGAACAGGCATACTATTACTCACTTTGGGATCAAAAGTATTAGTCTAGTTCTAAAGATGCGATAATTTGAAAGTGTGTTGCTGCTGTTTAAATTTAGGAAGCTATACCTTTGCAAGGGTTTGTCCAAGATTACTTGCGAGTGAGGCTCAGCTAAGTACCTTTTAGTTTCTAACGAAATTGAATTTCAAAATTGATAGGAAAGCAGATGAACATGTAGAATATGAGAAAATTTGTTGGCATATCAAGATCATGAGGGCAAACACAGTTTAAACTTGTTATATTAGTCATACAAAAATGGAGTACGAATATGTTGTAACAAATTTTGGGGGAGAAAATATCCGTACTTGACTTGATCAAATTGTTTTCTTAACAAGGGAAACAACTGACCCAGGATAGAATGATATTGTCATCAATATGATGTATATAAATGTATAAACAAAGACATCATTGGAATGGTGAATTGATCTCGTCATGCTGCTAGGTTAATGGACTCAGGCTAGTGCATCACTTAGTAGACTTCTTATGTTGTCTTCTCTGGTGACCTTGTTGCTAATAGTCTTATTTTAGCTGACGTTTAATATATTGTTTCTTATCTAGAAACCGTTTGGCAAATTTTCGCTTGAAGGTGTGTCTAGCCAAGAGTTTTGCTTTCTGTCCACTTATGAGACATTTCATGACCTCGAACTTTAAGTATCACCGGGGGTTCTGTAGCCCACGCTGAAAGCCTTTGTTGCTATATCTACCCGTTCCTGAGAATTGAGCCGTGAGTACTGATGTAGTTTCATATGAAGACTTGCCTCAGTTCATGCAGGCGAACGGTTTCTCTCCCTGCAGTCGTCTTTCCCTGTGGAGTTCCTTACTAATGAAGTTGTATCCTCCCCTGGAGAAGAATGGTTGCAGGGCAGGAAGTATTCTTCTGCATGAATTATCAAGCCAACCTCCGTACAGGTCGGTTCTCAACAACGGATGCTTATAGGAAACGAAGAGACGCATGAAGTTTGAACTGAAGAAGTTCCTTGTAAGTAAATAGAGATCAAACATAATGGACCATTAAGCGAATGTTCGTCTATAGGTTGTAATCTAGAGAAGTTATCGTATTAGAAAAAACTGTATAACAAAAAGTGAGCTATCAACTAACATTTATTATACAACTAATCCGGGATCTCTAACCCGGATTCACAACCTCCAAACCAGTAACCCACAACCATAATTTTCATGGGATCTATTGCGCCGGGGGTGGGGAGCGTTGCGGCCACAATGGGGAAACCTAGGGTTAGAAAGGACGATTACTTGTTTTCATAATTGAGTTTTTAAAATGATGCCCAACGGTTAGCGTAACTAAAAAAGTTATATGTTGGTGCACAATTGCCCCGATCCATTTGAAGTTCAAAAGCTTATAAACAACAAAGTTCAATTGGTGCATATTTAGTAGACCTGGATTCAACTAGCCAAATATCATGACCAAGGTTTAAGTGATCATTGCACGTTAAGGTCAGGGTCTAATTGGTGTTTGATCTAGCTTTATTTTCTTGACCTTTTAAAACAAAGCCTTTGTTTTTTTCCATGAAAACCCCCTCATCTGATTAAATTTGATAGGCAGTTTTGACTTCCCTTTGGTGTATTACCAATATATTAATTGCTAATGCAAACAATACTCTTATTGGATAATTCTACCCAACTGGGGCATATGTATCAAAACTCTCGATACCTTTTTCTAAACCTTTGGCTACTAGTCTAACTTTGAATTTGCCAATTGATCCACCGGGTTCAAGCCTTGGCTTAAAGATTTATTTGACATAATTGAATCTATATCAGTCAAAATCTGGAATTATATCAGTCAGAATCCACGTTTGGTTTGACATAATTGAATCTATTTCAGCTTCTTGCCATAAGGAAAATCTCGATATTGTATGGTCCCTCGATGAGTTAATGGATCTACACCAGCCAAGGCATACAAAATTCATCGCAACCGACAAATTGCACCACCACACCTCCACTGACCTTCCTTAAAAGAGTAAAACTACCCAACATCAAGAAACACTTGCACGCAATTACCAGGCCCATGGTCTACCAACGAACAAGTCAGTATGAAACCAACAAGTCAATGAACCATCACAAGGGTTCGAACTTTACCAAGAACGGAAGCGAAAGATCCCCCAGCTGCAACATGAGATGAAAGATGGAAAGGATGGGCTTGTCCTTTCAACATCTAGGATACAAAAATACTTGAAAAGCTTTACAACCCACAAACCACCACCATCGAATAAAAAAAACGAACTACATTCATAAGAATCAAGCAAAACTCATGGAGGGAGAAGGGAGCAAGAGCCAGAAGACCCCACACACAAAATGCAGGCTCTAATCACCACCTAATCATCACTGTGTGCTGAGTGGAATTCAGTGAACCAAATCATGCGATCAACTTTTCGAATCGATTGGGAGGATCATCAATATCCTGTGTGTGATGTATACCATTGTACAAGCTCACATTCCTTGGTGTCAAAGCCTTGGTGTTACACTTTAGTAGAATGACTGTTAGGCAGCCTGATAAAACTTCATATTGAAAGATGAAGCTTAAAATGCGTGAAATTACTATTTGGTAAAGCAATATGCTAAATATCTGTTTTAGAGTTTTTGATACGCAAAATGTCCTGTTGTATTTGTTATTCAAGAAAACGGAAATACAAATCTTGAAGGCACCCAAGGAACTGAAAAAAACTTGCTAATTTTACACCATGTAATAAAGAACCTAATGATTCGGAGACATTCCAATTTATCTAGTATATAGACCTAGAAACAAACTGCAAACTGCCTTAACTACCTCTAGTTGAATTGTTGAAATCTCTTTCTGAGATCATGGACTATACCTTGTGAATGTTGAATTTTTCCATTGACATGTATATTTCTAGCATTTAAGGCCTTTACATAATTGTTATAGTACTTCTGATTGTGCTTGAACCTATGATCTCTATATATAGCCGTGCTGGTCATGTTACATGCTTCTAGCTATGATGACGTTTTGCCCTGTAAACAAAATTAGACTTGCGCACTTCGTTTGACCACTGATACTCACCTGCAAAGTTACTTTCTAGATCTGTTGAAGTCAGTAACTTTTACCCTTTTTTAATTATGTAAGTCAATAAAGGTTATTGACTTGATAATTAAAAATTATGTAAAGGGGCAGTTTTTGAATGTAAATATGAGTGAGCGCTTGCTGAATCTTTATGATATATGGTATGCAGGTTGAGGAAGAAATGCTTATGCGCAAGTTTTATGAACTCATGTCTGCTCAAGGTCCAAGTAGAAAGGTACATATAGCTGCCAAACTTGTCCGGGTTTTACTCTGTAAGGAGGATGACTCACATATAAAGGGTTACTGCTATAGATACTGCCAGAATGTAGTGAAATGAGAAAGGTCCATGAGACCTCTACTTAACATTATAACTTAGATGGGTTATCTTACATGCGGTGTGAAAAACTCTAATTGTGCAGCGAGAATGCGGATCCTGTGACTACCACAAAGGAGAAACGTAACAGTTGAGGGAAAGTGAACCACTCTCTCTCTCTCGAGCGCGCGCGCATGTGCAACGTACATACATACGTACGTATTTGTTCACATGTCTGAAGGTAGAAGACTTTATGATTAGTGCCGGCAGTCAAGGAAGAACTATGGATAGTTACATGTAAATATTCGTCAAGCAACTTTTAGGAAGCTTCTAAGTCATATCTATTTTTCTGAAAAGGAAATGACGTAATAATTTTAGCAGATTTTTGAGAATTGGTTGATGATAGATGACTTAATTCCCCCAAGTGGTAGTAGATAATAGTGTTTTCAGTCAAAAAGTTCTGTACTAGTCAAGAGTCGAAGAAATTCCTTGTTTTTTTAGATGTATTAGATGAGTGTTAGTCCTACGATTGATATCTTGTTTACCTATTTTTGGGGCTTCAAATAAAATCACGGTCTTAATTCCATCCGGTGTTTGTGTTTTTTTCTGCAGAAAGAAAATGGTAATGACATTGGGGATGAAAGCGAACTTGGACAATCCAGAGCACTAATTAATGTGACTAACAATGGAGATTAGTGCAAATGTTAAGCCTTCTGATCGCTTCTGTAGCTTTGGCATTTCCTTGCAAACTTGTATGTTGATCCTTACGCGCTACGGAGCACCTGACTGGTAATTTCAGAGGTTCGAGCTCGGAGAGCACTGTCACCAGGAAAGCGACGCCCTCAGTTTTTCCTGGAAGGCTACTTGTTAGGGGAATTAAAATTTAAAAATGTGAACATCTGTTAGCAATGCGGGCTATTTGATGTATAAAACCACATGTTTGCCTTCTAACCAAATAAGAAAAGGGTGTATGCTGTATTCTCTTGAAAACTAAAGATTGAAGTATGACGTGCTAGCCCACAACATACGCTAGTAGGAGTTATGGGCACACCCTATTGTGAAAAAAATATATGGCATAAGCCGAAAGAATATATGAGGATGAAGTCGAGAAAATTGAAATAACATATCAAAATGAGTAGGTTGGTTTATGTTAGGTGGTTTCTACCAAAAAAAAATAAAAATTGTGAAGTGGTGGTCAAAAGATAAAGAAGGTAGCTGTGTATCCCTTTAAAAAACCTGCTACAGGAAGAGCAAAATAGTGGGAAATGGGAAAAAAAAAAAAGTTCTTATTACTTGTAAACGCAAGATCAATGAAGTACTCAAAAGAAAAGGAGAAAAGAAAAAAAGAGCAACAGTTGATTGCTGGTAAATGCAAGATCAATGAAATGCTCAGGACTACCTTATTTCACCCATTAATTTGGAGTTCCTTGCATGGAAGTGTGTTTTGGGGTTCCTTCTGCAGATGTGGGTGAGAATTTATGGTTTTGCATAAATATGGAGAATTGTAATAGAGTAATAACTTGAAACATATGTTCGCAAACAACGGCATTTTTAAACTTTTGCAAAAGTCATATAAATCAATACAACTAAACGTTTTACCAAATAAAAGTGGCCTTACTTAGTACCAAAACTAAGGTGTTCAAGCTGACCCGGCTTTACAAGCCCTCTTGTCTTTTTCTTCAAGAAACTAAATCTGATGTTCACCTGGTTACGCAAAAACTTCTGAAACTAGGTTTCACTTCTTTCACGGAGGTTGATCCTAGTGGAGAGCGGAGAACTAAAGGTGGTCTTTGGGTTGGCTGGACCGACATCTTCACTGGATCTGTCCTACACAAAGATAAGAATTGTATTTTGGTTCTTTTCAAGTTGGATAGTGGAGAGTCTTGGATCTCTCGTTTTATTTACGGACATCCTAATCTGGCCTAACGGAAAAGGACGTGGGATCATATTTCAGCCGCCCTCACAACCTATAACTCTCCCCTACTTCTAATTGGTGATTTCAACCAAGTGTTACGGCCAGTGGATAAGGCTGGGTCTCTCTCCCTCTCTACCCCTGGACATGAGTGCTTGGTAGACTTCCTTCAGCATCATCAGTTGATTGATGTGAAATAGGTAGGGCCAACCTTTACTTGGACAAATAACAGACAGAATATGGCATGCACTTATGAGCGTATCGACCGGGGATTCACAAATCCCGCTTGGCTTACTTTGTTTCCTTCAGCCACAATTACTAACCTGGGTATTCAAACTTCGGACCACGCTCCCTTACTTCTTGACTCAAAACCAGCTCTCGCTTCTGGCTTCAGGCCTACCCAGTTCGAAGCCATGTGGTTGGAACACCCGATGTGTAAACCACTAATTCACAAATCTTGGCTAACTCCTGTTCAAGGCTCTCCCTTATTTTGCATTGCTACTTGGGGATCTCTGATGATGAAAGAGTTGGTGCTATGTGTTCATAACCTATTCTGGACCGCACCCCGGGGCCCGCTAAGAGATCCTAGTGGCACGACTCGTCACCCATTTGGCGGTCAACATCGCTCAACAAGATTGCTCGGTCAAAGTGCTCCGCGCCTTAAGCATTCAAACGGCGATCGAAAGTGCATTTCCCCCCCGAGGGGTCGGCCACCCCCCTAAGAAGGGGGTCGGCCACCCACTTTGTAAGGGGGTCGGCCACCCAAGGGGGTCGGCCACCCAAAGGGGTCGGCTTCCATTGCCCTGCGAAGGGGGGAACTTGCCGAGTGGCACTGACTTCTCGCTCCAAACAACACTCACCCGCTATCTTCGGTAGCGCGACGCTCTGTCGCCGACTCAATCAAAGTGATGGGGCTCCGGCCCTCGCGGCGGGACGGGCTCGCGACCATGAAGCCCTCGCCGGCTCAATCAAACGAACGGGGCTCCGGCCCTCGCCGGCACAATCAACCGGGGGCTCCGGCCCTCGCCAGCACAATCAACCGACGGGCTCCGGCCATCACGGGCACACTCAACCGGGGGCTCCGGCCCTCGCAAGCACAATCAACCGACGGGGCTCCGGCCCTCGCGGCGGGACGGGCTCGCAACCATGAAGCCCTCGCCGGCTCAATCAAACTGACAGGGCTCCGGCCCTCGCGGCGGGACGGGCTCGCAACCATGAAGCCCTCGTCGGCTCAATCAAACTGACGGAGCTCTGGCCCTCGCGCGCGGGACGAGCTCGCAACCCGAAAGCCCTCGCAAGCACAATCAACCGGAGGCTCCGGCCTTCGCAAGCACAATCAACCGGAGGCTCCGGCCTTCGCCAGCACAATCAACCGGTGGGCTCCGGCCCTCGCCAGCACAATCAACCGACGGGCTCTGGCCCTCGTAAGCCCAATCAACCGCGGGCACAATCAACCGGAGGCTCCGGCCTTCGCAAGCACAATCAACCGGAGGCTCCGGCCTTCGCCAGCACAATCAACCGGTGGGCTCCGGCCCTCGCCAGCACAATCAACCGACGGGCTCTGGCCCTCGTAAGCCCAATCAACCGCGGGCACGATCAACCGGAGGCTCCGGCCTTCGCAACAAGGATGGGCTTACAACCCTAAGGCCATCGCCGACACAATCACCCGACGGACTCACGGGGGGCTCTGCTCGTAGTGCTCCGGCACAAGGACCCCTCGCCACGAACCCTAAGCATAGCATGTGCGCTCATGTTATCATTGATCATCGACACCACCAGGGCAATGAACCGCGAGTCCCTCCGGGACGGGAGCAGGTCCTCGGAGGGCATCGTGGCCGGCACGCCTAGCAGTTGGCTGCAGGGGCAACCCTCACCGCTGCCAGGATCTCGGCGCGTCTCTTGACGCATCTCGTGGGATTCAGCAAGGGCTTGGACTGGAGGCTGGGGCAACGGGCTACTCTGACCATGCTACCGCAGTGTGGTCAGTCTCCTCAGACAGGCAGAGGGACGCTGTAAGGGCAGGGCGGCACGAACTCGGGGACCGGCAATTCGACGGACAATCAAGACTGCGAGACCCCCTACGGCGACGTGTCACTCCCGGAGGACGACACGTGTCGGCTGATGACACGCGCATATTTGTGCCTATATATAGTGGATTCTGGAGCTTATTCAAGGACTTCTCCCTCATTTCCACATTTCACTTTCTCTCTCTAAAACCCATTCTCTCTGGAGTTCTAGTGAGAGAAACACATTTGGACCCCTGACATCGGACTCTTGACGCTGCACCCCCGCTACGGACTGTCGACCGCTGGCCCTGTTCGTCGTCACCCTGCATGCGCGGCACTGCCAGCCCTCGCGACCTGTCTGAGGAGCCTTGCTCTCAGCCCTTACGCCATCCTTGTTGTCTCCCACTTTGTCTACTTGGAAGCCAACGCAGACTGCATCCTTTGTGGCACCTCACGTGGCATGCGAACCATCTTTCCTCGGCAACACTATGGAATAAACGATGTTTTGGGCATTTGGAAACTCAAATTAAAGATACCATTGCCATGGTCCAACACTATCAATCTCGTCTCCCCGATCTAGAGGCCCAGCACTTGGATCAGCAAGCTCGACGTCGGCTTGATTGGCTAATGGATTGTGAGGAACTCCTCTGGGCGCAAAAAGCTAAAACCAATTGGCTTCAATTAGGGGACCGCAATAACAAGTTCTTCCACACTTCCACGCTTATACGCCGCAACAGGAACCGTATCTCCTATATTACAGATGAGAATAATGTTACCCACACTTCTGAGCCTGCCATTACCCACTGTCTTGTTAACCACTTTAAATCCATTTTTGAACCGTCAACTGATACACCAGATTTAAATGCACCTGGATCTCTGATCCATGGGCTCACAAGACAATTATCTGATACCCAAAGAAATTTCCTGGACCGCCCTTTTACACCCCGAGAAATTCGCAAGGCCCTTTTCCATATTAAACCCCTTAAAGCCTCGGGCCCGGATGGTATCCCTGCATTAGTGTATCAACAGTGCTGGGAATTTATGGAGCGGCCGATTACTGCCGCTGTATTATCCTTCCTCCGATCAGGGCATATGCTTGGCGTTACAAATAAATCGTTCCTTGTGCTTATTCCCAAATGCCCTGATCCTAGCACCCCTAATGACTTTTGGCCCATCAGCCTGTGCAATACCATATATAGAGTTATCTCAAAAACTTTGTCCAACCGATTAAAAGGTGTGCTTAAGGACCTCATCTCTCCGTACCAAAATGCCTTTGTTGCTAATCAGCACATTGTGGATAACATCCTTATCACCCAAGAATTGACAAACAAAATCAGGGGAACAAAAAAGGTCAAGGATGGAATCGGAGTTATCAAAATGGACATGAGTAAGGCCTATGACAGAATCTCTTGGCCTTTCCTCGACGCTATACTTTGAAAGATGAACTTCCCGGAACATCTGACAAAGCTCATCATGAGCTGTGTTTCTACCGTCTCATACGAAGTTCTTATCAATGGCTCACCGTCACCACGCTTCCAACCTCGGTGTGGTCTCCGACAAGGGGACCCTATGTCTCCCTACCTGTTTATTCTCTATGTTGAAGCGTTGTTTGCTGCACTTATACAAGCTCATGATCTGAAACTGGTACCTGGCATCAAAGCCGAAAAATTGAGCCCGCCAATCAACCACCTCTTTTTTGCAGATGACGCTATGATCTTTACTAAGACCAATACGCAAGCTATATCGGCAATTCAGAGCATTCTAAAGCGATACGGTCAAGAATCGGGTCAACTTGTCAGCTACAAAAAATCTGCTATAACTCTGAGTCCTAATACTCCACTCTGCACCCATATTGCTATTCGCCGAACTTTGGGTTTCACAGTTAGCTGTGAATTTGGCAAATACTTGGGAGGATCTTTGGATATGGTTACTCACAAGAAAGACTTCTTCCGGGAGCTGGTTGATTGTATCCGCGACCGGTGCGCTACGTGGAAGGGCGTACTTCTAAATAAAGCTGGACGAGCTACCCTTCTCAAGTCAGTTTTAAACTCCATCCTCATCTACCATATGCAGGTATGTATTTTCCCTCTACAGGTGTGTCGCCAGATTGATACGTTACTAAACAATTTCTGGTGGTCTGGCAATGAGTCCTCTCGAGGAGTGCATTGGATTAACTGGCACGCCTTATGTGGCCCACGAGAGAATGGAGGCCTAGCTTTCAAATTTATGAGACTCCTAAACCTTGCATTTCTTGCGAAGAATGCTTGGCGTATTTGGACTTTACCTAATTCCCTCCTGGCACAAGTACTCCAAGGTAAGTATTGTGTAAACCAGGATTTTCTCCATTCTCCGGCTACGGGTAACTTCTTAAGGGCTTGGCGTGGTATCATTCTTGGCCGACAAACCCTCCAATAAGGCATACGGTGGCAGGTGGGCAATGGTAGGAATGTCAATATTTAGAATGATTGGTGGGTGCCTGACAGCACTAGGATCCCCTACCCTCAGGCTAGTCTACCTGAATCACAACCCTTGAGGGTCAGTGACCTTATTTCCAATGGCACCTGGGATACCTAGAAGATTGATCAGTTTTTTTCTGCGAACGATGGACATAAAATAAAGGCCATTCATGTGGCCACAAATGATTTTGAAGATCAACCAGTTTTGGGGTTTACCAAGGTTGGGAATTTTACTGTAGCCTCCGCCTACCGAATGCTCTATCAACATATGGACTACACTCTTTCTCAACAGCCCAAACCTCCCTCCAAATCTCCGTCTTACCCTAACGAGGTTTGGAGGACAATTTGGCACCTCAAATTACCGCTAAAATTTAATTTTTTGATATGACAAATTCTATGGGATCGTTTACCGATAAACACCAATCTTTTCCAATGCCAGATCATTCCTTCCAACCTTTGCCCTCTTTGTCAATCTCTTCCCGAGGATTCAAACCATGCGTTCCTTAAATGCCTTTTGGTTCGACCTGTTTGGTTTGGTTTGCCTCTTGGTATCAAGGTCTCAAACGTGGAAGGATCATTTAAAGAATGGCTCATTGCCTGGCTTAACCCGTCGGTTTCCTCCCATTATACATGGCGCACCATTATATATTTTTGTGTCACTACCTGGACTATCTGGAACCACCGGAATAACTTTGTGTTTTGGGAAATTCTTTTCCAACCCATAGCTTTGATACGTCAAATTTCTCAACTAACTAATAACATCTCACATTATTCGGATGCTTTACCTTCTTCACCTCGACAGTTGCCGCAACCAAATTGTTCCCCAGCGAACTCGCTTAGGCGGTTTCCCACACCTTCTGGGCCAATATCTTTGCATTCCAGTCAGACACCCTGCCTCTGCATAGAATCTGCACCAATCAACATGCTCATCCATGCCTGTTTTGACTAGCGGAATCTACGGGCCGACTTTGGCTTAGTATGCTACACCAACAATAATCACTGTGGAACGGCAGCATTCTCTATTAGTTCATCTGATAATTATACTACTCTAGCACATTGCCTGCTTCTTACATCACAATGGGCATTGAAACAGAATTTTCTACATATTCATGTACTAACTACATCTCCCTTCCTTTTACATCAGATGTCGGGATCTGAAGCCATACTGGATACGGTGGCACCTATCCTCTATGACTTTTGCCACCTTTTGACTCAATTTCATCAGTTTAGTATCCATAGGGCTGGACCACACGCCCGGACAGAAGCACGATCCTTAGCTCGTTTTGCCTGTCAGGCTCGCATACCCGTCTACCAAGATTGGGTAAGTAACGCCTTGCGCAGCTGAGGATCCTCAGATATGATGGAGTTTTTTGTAGAGTCCCTTGTGGGTAGTATATTTGCTTAAATCCTTTTTCTACTTTTATTTCTACTTTTATTCTGGTGATTACTCACGCTCAGAAATGGTTCTGTAAAGCCTTAAGGCTGTAAACTTCATTTTCTGTATCTTTATCTCTATCAATGCAATTCTCTTATTATAAAAAAAAAGTCAGCATTTGGCCGTGTGTGTGTCCATTGAAATGGCCTATAAATGTGGGATAAATGAAGTGATAAATAAATAAAAGGATAAGATATTTGTTATATAAAAATGTTAGGCTAAAGGTTTCAACAAAATCAGAGCGGCGGAGCGGAAGCGTGGTGGGCCCATAACCCACAGGTCCCAAGATTGAAACCTTGCTATGATATAAAAGAGTTGCTTCCTGCCTTAGTCACATTTTTTTTCCTTTTCCCATATCGAGAAATGCTATTACCACCCCCAAAATGTACCAATTTTTCCTTTTTACTATTTCACTCATCGAAAAATGGTATTTGCGTTTCGTATCTTTTAAGCCACGGGGTAAAAAAAGCGTCTCTCAGGATAATTCTAAAATTTACATTAAAACACCACACGTTGAAGCAAATACAAATCTAAGCAAAGTAACAGTGGCGGCACCTTCAGGCTCCACATCGGGCGGTGGCAAAGAAGGATCAGCAAAAGCAATTGTGGCCCATCAAATCACTCAAGCCGTACAGTCCACCTCCAATCTCCTCCATCTCATGCTTCAGTCCTCTCCTTCTCAGGCAACTCCTTTCAACCCCAATTCTATCCAGTCGTTTTATAATTAGGTTTTCTTACGTGGTTTCTATCATTGTTCGAACTGTTTAAGATACTCCTCATTGATGATAAGGTTAGTTCTAGGTGGTCGAATTCAGGTTATAATATTTTCCATTTGTGAACTGATTGTTGTAATTAGGTTTTGGAAAGAGGAACACTTAACGGATGTTACTTCCTCCACTTTGACTTTTTTTGCAAATTGCTAGATTAAAATCTAAGCATGTAGACACTGACTTTACTCGTAGTATTTTGCCCGAGTTTGACTTGTAAACTGATACTTAAATGTCATTGCAATTCATAAAAAGTCAAAGCGGACGAGAATAATGAAACGGAAGGATTGCTATTTATGTTGCCACGACTTACTGAATTGTCTTTGACCTTGTTTTCGTGCTCAGTAGTATGACATCTCTGTTGTTCCATTTGCAGGCGGCCCGGCTAACAAAGCTGCCTAGAAGCCTTTTGGATAAAACATCTACGATTAAGAATACGGAACAGGTGTGTTGGATCTTCCACACAAATGAACTTCTTTTCGGTGCCTTTGGCTAGGTGTTTATATTCATGATCAGTCTGTTGCAGGTGTTGGAGCAGTTGCCGCAGGTAATATCAGCGCTGGATGCGCATATGGACAGCGGATTACGAAGGTCATCTTTTGCGTCCTCTTAACGCGTTATGTGTTGTTGTTTACGTCTCTTGTCTTGCTTCAACAATTGGGTTTAAGTTGAAGTTTGTGTACCATATAATGCACCAACAGACACTTGAGAAATCATGTAGCACGTCTTATATAAGGTATCAGAAAGAAATTTGAAGAATTGAGGTAATAGAACAGTGCTGAGATTGTCTAAGAAATTAAATAAGCCGTCTGCACTTCCCATTTTCATTTCAGATAGAATGAGCTTTTATTAACAAAGGAGGAGCAATATCCACAAATCTGAGGAGGGAATGCCCCTATGCGGAAACTACAGCAAGAAACAGCATCCCTTCTATCTAATTTTTGAAATACAATATTTTTGCTCCTCGAACATTACTCAAGTACTATGCTAGTACGATGTAAAATTAGGTTTATGTCTCAAATCCGGGCACATCCCAAAACTGTACCCTCGACTTTACAATTAGTGCAACTTTAGTACCCAAGTTTGAAAGTGTGCCAAATAAGTACCTAATTTTGAAAAAAACGTACAAAATCAGTACCTCGGTTGACAACGGATGACGTTAATAAGTCCGAGGGGCAAAAATTGTCATCATGAAAAAAATGATACCTTAAAAACACGTGGCACTATCACAGCTGTTCGAATTTTTGTCTTCCTTAATTTAATCAAAACAAAAATCTCTCTCTCTCTGTGCGTGTGCGCGCCCGCGCATGTGTGCGTGTCCGTGTAACAAATTTATACATGTTACCCATCGCCCGAATTACCACTATCATCCACCAAAACCACCACATCACCACCACCACTGCCATCGCTTAACACCACCGCCGACCATCGCGTGTCACCACTACTGTCACAAACCCAATGCCATCGTCACAAACCCAACGATGCAGTTAGAAACCAAATAACTATTACCCATCATCTCATTACCACCATCACCCACCAAAACCACCTAACCACCACCACCACCACTGCCGTCGCTTAACACCGCCTCCGACAACCGCATGTCACAACTGCTGTGCCAATCCGCTCCTCTTAATTATTTCTGCCCGATGACTACGTTTATTGGAACTTTCAAAATTCCAGCCCCTCCCGGAATTTCTACACCCTCATATTGACTTTATCACTTTTGCTTCATAAGTAAAGCTACTCCGAGAGGGTTCTAACTTTTTTACTGCAAATAAGGTTCTTTTCCTCAAAGTAATGTGCAGAACAAGACATAGTTTACTTGTCCAGGTTGCAAAAGACCTTCCCTCTCCATATTGAAGGTACCATATTCTCGGAGTGGTGATTAATGAGGCTTCGTGGCGGCAGGGGAGGTAAGTGGGCTGAAGAAGAAGAAGTGAAAAAATAGAAAAAGAGAGGTGAAAAGACCAAACCTAGGTGGACAATTTTACCCTTGTTGGTTTTGTCTATAAAGTTAGGGATTTGGACGGAAGTACATACTTATGGCCTCATTGAAACTCCAGACCCTTAATTGCAAAAATTAAATATTTGGGTCCTGAAATGAGATTTT
The DNA here is from genome assembly GCA_033065855.1 of Escallonia rubra. Lineage (NCBI taxonomy): Eukaryota > Viridiplantae > Streptophyta > Magnoliopsida > Escalloniales > Escalloniaceae > Escallonia > Escallonia rubra. Next base: position 31,175 of record JAVXUO010001951.1, on the reverse strand, counting down.
GGTACTTTGAGGGTACTAAAATAGGAAGCAACTTCAAGTTGCAATGTGAGAATCAATTAACCTTTTTGTGATCCGTCTAATATTATAGTCGATCAGAACCGGTCCATAAAACAATTTGTCCTTTCACCACGTGCAAACTTTGTTAGAGATTGTACTTTAACTAGTCGATTACTTGGAAATAACTGAACGTTGCACTTATTGAATTTGTTACTTGTATAACATAGATCATAAAAGGATGCCGTGGTTACCCTATTAGTATTTTTAATCCGTTATGAATGGCCGGAATTATGGGTGTAACTTGGGCTGACAACCCGTGCTAGCCCGTTCAATTTTTATAGGGTAAATTACATAGGGCACTACTGAGATTTACCCTAAACTATACACGGCTTCGCCAAGGTATTTTTATTGCTCTTCGCCCCCTGTAGTTCGTCATTGTGTTACATAAGGCCCATTTCTGTTAGGGCACGGTGAGAAAAAATTAGGGAAACATTGATTTATTATGATATACCAAAAATGCCCTTCTGTCTTCCTCTTCTTTCTCACCACAGAAAGCCCAGCAACCACCGCCACTGATGCCCGCCATCACCGCCGACGGCCAACCACTGCCCCCCCCCCCCCCACACACACACACAGGCACAGGCACATACACAGATAAATTTATGGGAGGAATAAAAAAAAGATAGAGAGATCGGAGGCAAATAAAGAAAAAAAAAGCAAGGTAGAGAGAGAAGTAAGGGGGGCGAGAAATAGAGGGAAACAGATAGAGCAAAGGAAGGGAGAAAGGGAGAGATCAGGGAAATAGAGAAAGAGAGAGAGCAAATCGACGATTCAGTGCCGGTGGATGGCCACCAAGGATGACCGGCATCCCCGCAATCTATCTCGATGACCGCCGACATCGATCTACTCCAGCAACGATCGGTGACCACCGGCAGCAGTGGATCTCGAGGTAAAGAAGATTTTCGGCAATGGTGGTTGGTTAAAGATTGGGAGTTGGGTATGTTTTGGGCGATGGTGGCAGGACAATTGAAGGGGGTGGGGCAGTGGTTATTATCGACAGTGGACGGGGCTGTTGCTGGGTGGCTGTTGATGGGGCAATGGTGGTTGGTGGGGCTGTTGGTTGGTTCACCGGGAGGGGTGTGTGTGTGTGTGTGTGAGAGAGAGAGAGAGAGAGAGAGAGAGGTAAAGGGAGTTCAAGTCTAAGGATGTGCATTAGGTGGTTGTGATGGGGGCGGTGGTGGGTCGTGGTGATAGGGACGATAGTAGGTCGTGGTGGCTGCGGTTGGTGGCCCGTGGCTTCGCCGGTAGTGGGTGTGGCAGTCTAGAGGGTGCTGACGGCCTCTGTGTGTGTGTGTGTGTGAGAGAGAGAGAGAGGGAGAGAGAGAGAGAGATGGGTAAATTGACTTGTTTATCAGGGGTATGACCGTCCTTTCATTAATTTTGTTAACTCTGTTAACAGAAAAATAGAATTGTTTAGCTTAGTCTAATAAAAATACTTAGGTGTAGCCGTGCGTAGTTTAGAGCAAATTTCAGGGGTGTCGTGTGTAATTTACCCATTTATAAAATATTAGTTATATATATAAAATTTATGTGTTTCTTCTTTAGTGTGTAAAATCCTCCAAGCATGTGGGTTTGGAGACATTTGAAGACTTCTTTGTTTTTTTTGCTTTGTCTTTCATTATAGGAGTATACTTCTTAATTTTTTTTGGAGACTCTTGTCTTTTTTTATTCCCTTTCATTTTGTCTTAAAACATTGTTTCCATGCTTATGTTTAAATTCATTTTGAGACTTCACTATACTTTTCTTCATTGTACTCCTTAGCCGATTGGATGGTAATTTATATATTTAGAAATTAAATAAACAAAAACTTAGGACCAATTAGTAAAGTTCAATGGTAATTGATATGCTTATAAATTAAGTACATCAACACTAATTTGTAGCCATGACCAACCCGTATGTAACCCTTGACCAGCCCATTCTCACCAAAGTTTTCATGGGTTGGAGCCTGGACATGAACATATATTATTCGGGCCATAGATGGGCTGGCTGGGCACGGGCATGAGTTTTTGAGAGTGGGCTGGTATGGTCTGACCTTTGGACCCGTCCAACCCGTCCAAGTTTCAGCCCTCGTCGGAATGACTTGAATAGTCAGAATTTGGTCTATTGCTCGTGTAGGACGAAATTGTGTTATAATTACGATCGGGTTGGAAGAGTCTTTTAATTCAGATCAACGAGACTAATAGAGTTCAAATTAAAACATGTACCTCCATCCACAATTACAACCCTTTGGATTCTATACCGTACAAAAGTATTCTCTTTAGCCTGTGTGCCAAAAAATAAAGGCTTTAAATAGATTTAGACTCCTTTATGGATTGGAAACTAAGAAATTAGCTTTTGTACTTCTGGTTATGTTACTCCTCAAATCCCACCAATTAATTCCAATGATCACATTCCAATACTATCATGTAATGAACACATCCTACTAATTAACGTGCTTATTAGGGCGCTTGATCAACGTGTCGTCATCAAAATATAACATGTTTATATTTATGTGTCAATAAAAACTTCGTATTAGTTCCATCTATGTCAAAGTTAGGAATAAATGAGTTTTGGCTAAGTCTTTTACAGTCATTTGCACCATATGACCGTCGCAGATCATTGATGGTGGATTCACCTTGTCACACTGATGGTGCAGCGATTAAGGTGTTTTTAAAGGTTAATTCCAAACACTACAGTATTCGATGGAGGATAGGGTCTTAAAGTATCTGCTCCTTCAGTTCTGGTGTCCTGTCCAAAGTCAACCTTGTCAAACATAATCTAAGATCTCCTTCAAGAGCCATTGGCTAACTCGCCTCTTACATGGGATATATACCCAAATTTGTCTTTCTTTTCCTCGACCACCGGCAGCTCGAGTGGATAGTCGGCTCTGGCACTATCATCACTATCGTTCTGCGCGTGATCCTTGACATGGTCTTTTAGGAGTAATTTTGAACACTAACACATTTGATGTGGAATGGGGTCTCAAAGCTGATTTTTGGACGTAAGCATATGCATTACTTAGCAAAATATTTCGCTCGAAGTATTCTAACAATCCTCAGTCGCATGATCATTTTTAGTTGGACACCTTTTTTAAAAATGTTCTCCTCATTAGAAACACAACTATTGGAAAAACTTATGCTTAACGGTGTATCCAGCCTTTGCATATGGTCTTTGTCTATTAGGAGATATTTCTTGAGCTGAAAAATCAGGTATCATTCTGAAAAACGTAATCCACCTAAAAAATGTCCTTTCGTATATATAGTCGGTCAAGAGAATTGAGTTGTCATAACTGATGAGATCCCAATATAGATTTGCCGAACATTGCGTACGAGAGAGTAATTTGTTGCCCCGCAACCATTTTTCTTTGGGAGTATGCAAGGCATAAAACTTCATTTGTTCTAACAAGAAGATTTTTCAGAGCTGGTACATATATAGACGAAATGAGGCATTTCCCTTGGGCTTAAAATACCGGAGTTTTACACAAACTTTGGGCTCAAGAATTGTCTCACTAGCAGATAGAGATCAACAATGATGGCTGCACACACAGTTAAGCAAAACGTTTGTTTCTAAAGCCGTGGTCATATTTGAAAAAAATAATCTTTAACTAAAACTGAAAACTAAAACCTTTATCTGCATAGAGGATCAAAAGACGTACTTTCAGCATAAAACATTTTGTAGTACCACATTAGGCTCATTTAAGATGCAGAAACATATTCGTCGTTGAAAGGGTTTCTTTAATGTTTATGCATTTATAGTTATATATTAGACAATCCACAAACTAAAAATGACAAGATCTGTTTAGATCCATCTTTAGGTTCATTTGTTCCCTTTTTTTGATAAAATATAATCTACTTCACCATTGAGATGTATGGTTGTCAGGAACTTCGTTGCTTTAAGCGGCAAATGGTTTTAACCAAGGTATGTAGTGGTTCATGAGTCATCCACCTATCATTTCACATATTCAAATCATTCGGATGGCTTATAAGTTTTACCCTTTTACAATATGTATATGTGTGTAATTGTCCTCTTACCTAGGGGGTAGACTCATTTATATAGCTGTAAGAGAAGACTCCCAGTAGGATTGGGCCATGGGCCAGATGTGTTAGGATCGCGTTAGGTTCCTCGAGGATCACGTCAAGATCTCTGAGGACTCTTTTAGAATCTTGATAAGATAATCATCAATATCCTAGTTTTACTGGGATCACCGAGTGTCCCCCAATTATTGGGAGTTATATTTGAGTTATATCATAAGCCCCTCACTTCCTTAGCCAAAATGTTTGGCGGGGGAAGTTATACCAGGCATCTTGAGACACGCATCAGGTTTGTAAGGGATTCCCCATCCGCTTGTAGGGGTAATAATATTTCTCTACTCCATGTGCTCGGACCTAAGCTCTTGGGAGCTTAAGCGCTAGAACTTTGCCCAGGTAGGGCGCTAGAACTCTAGCTCTTAGAATTTGGCCCAAGCAGGCTATTCAGAATCATCTTTCGGAAGACGTATCATGGGATCTCGAGATCCTTTAGAGGCTGTGCCCCCTAGTAGCCTCTCTATGGAGAGGACAAAAAGTTGTGCATGCAAGTTATTGCATGTGTTAAGTGTTTGAATGTCCCCTTGAGGGGTCACCTATCCTTTGGAGGGTGTTCGTTTTGCGTAAGTGTGTGTTCTTTAGCTTGAGCTGACCACGTCATGCTTGCGTTTTACTTTGTCGTGAACTCTTATCATCAGCTTAGAGCTGGAAAAGAAGCCTCGCACTCACGTTTGGCTGGGTTTTGAATTGACAAAGAATGGTGGGGGGATGAAGTCCCACTTAGTGCTTTGCCGTTTCACGGGTTAGAACTGTAGCTAAACCGTTCAGATAGAACTCGAGCTCTATCCCGTCACCCTTGGGGGTGTTCGTCCCTCGAGAGACCACCCTAGAGGACTAGTGGAACGTAGAGTTCTGGTAAGTGCCCTTGAGGGCTGATGGAGTGCAAAACTCATGAAAATACCCTTGGGGATTTGGCAGAACTTAGAGTTCTCGTCGTATGCACCCTCGGGGGCGGATTGAGCGCAAAGCTCATGAAAATACCCTCGGGGGTTTGACAGAACTTAGAGTTCTCGTCGTACGCCCCCTCGAGGATGGATGGAGTGCAAAGCTCATGAAAATACCCTCGGGGATTTGACGGAACTTAGAGTTCTCCTCGTACGCCCCCTCGGGGGTGGATGGAGCGCAAAGCTCATGAAAATACCCTTGGGGATTTGACGGAACTGGCTTGCCTTTCAACTGATGGATTCCAACCAATATCAAGTGAAACCACTCTCGACGCCCTAACCAAATTTATACCTTCTGAACAAGCCTTTATTGAGGCCAAAAAAGCTAATTAGGGTTAATCAGTTTCAATTAAAGCTGCCGATTAGGGCTAATAAGGGCTAATTCAAGCTAAATAGGGTTAATTAGAGTTAATTGGGTTTGATTAGACTTAATTATTATTAACTAGGATTTTAAGTAGCGACAACTGACCATTGGTTGCTTCTTATTGGTTGGAATTCATCAGTTGAAAGGCAAGTCATATGTCAGGCATACATGATTGGTTAGAAGAAAACTGTGTATATTTACCATCTAATTATCTTAGGAACAATGGAGGGCAGGAAATGTCTGAGGCAGGTTGAGAAAGATCTTTTGTCTCAGAAATTGTTCTCTTCTGCAGACATGGAGAATTGAGAGCCAAAAGTGTTATCTGATCGAAGTCTCGAAAGATAAGATCTTAGTTAGACAAGATGGTTTAACATGACGAGCTAAGGAAATTTTTTGAGTCCATAACTTACCAACCAAAAGCAACGGATTTACTTGAGAATCCTGATTTGGTGGATCATTAGATATTAAAGGATTTATGAATGATAATTTTCTCAGCTCAAGTTCACTATAACCAAATGATTTTGTATCGAAACTAAATAGATAAAAGCAAATGCAAATCAGTGGCAAGAAAAGGGAGTTGTGGACATTTTAGGCTAATTTTCAACTAGATACACAGTACTGGGTCATGTATAAAAGCGAAACATTTAGGCTCTTTAATATTAAGCATCCTTGTACCTCTGAATCTTCTTACTTCACTCGATGGTTGGACGAACCATGAAGGAAACTCCATTCTTCCTCCATAAAATCACGCAAACAAAGTACTGGAACACGAGAGAGAGCTAAATAGGGTTAATTAGAGTTAATTGTGTTTAATTAGACTTAATTATTGTTAGTTAGGGTTTAATTAAGAGCTAATTAAGGTAAAAATGCCGAGTTAATGCTTTAATTAGGGACAATTAGGGCTAATTCGAACTATTTAAGGTTAATTATGGTTAATTACGTTTAATTAGACTCAATTAGTGTTATTCAGGGTTTAATTCGGGCTACGTAGAGTTAATCAGAGTTAGTTGAGTTTCATTAGGATTAATTAGTGTAAACTAGAGTTTAATTAAGAATTAGTTAGGGTTAATGAGTTTTAATTAGGCCGCGTACGTGGCCTCCCAGGTACGACTGCATGTGTCGTGATAGGAACGTCCCCCATCCCTGCTGCATCTCCATAGACAGACACCGATCATGGAGCGCTCGTCGTTACACGAGGACGAGATCTGTCGCATTGGTGCAGAGGTGTATAGGATGATCACGGTGTATAATCAGGTATGACCACTATATACGTTTAGTAAACACTATATACGATTGCTATCAAAATTAATGCGTCCGTGCCTTTATATGCAGGGCACTGCTGCTGGTCATGTCGAGCCGGATCGGATCACAATGCCCTCATGGACGAGGACGATCAGCAGGATCTAGATCCGGGACTCTTCGACCCCTGATCACCCCTTCCCCTCCTAGCTATTTGTATCCCGCTCCCTCCCCCCCCCCCCCTGTGATACCCCGAACCTAGGTTTACGAGGTTATTATTACTTGGCGACGATTGTTGTAAGTAAGACGAATTTAGACCTTCAGTTAAGATCTTGCGAGCGGTATTAATTGAATCTTGAGCCCGTAACTCTGGAGAGGTTATAATTAATTAGAGTTATTATGTAAAGGTATAGATCTTAATTGATTATTTTAGAGAGAGAGAGAGAGACATAGAGAGTGGTTTGGAGAAAAATGTGGGATTTTGGTAAAGATAGAGAGTGGTTTGGGGATAAACAAAAAGTAGGAGATTTTGGAAAAGATTTAAAAGAAAGCATTTTTGTAAATAAGCTAAACAAAATAAAATAGTGAAAGAAAGGGAAATCGGTAGAGAGAAACAGGGAAGGCAGCCGGCCCTAGAACGGGCGGCGCCTCTACTTGCCAGATCGAGGTAGCCATTATCGGCCACACCACTGTCACCGGAGAGCAACTCCGGAAAAACGCCTTCGCCGGACGTCATCGCCTAACGGCTGCCCTGCCAGATTGCCGCACAACCGGCCATGGACCATCGCCGGTCAATCAATAATTCCTCTCCGCCGTGCAATCGCTGCTGCCGGCGATGCCTTCGGCCACCGGCTAGCAACTCCGACCACCTACGTCGAACACCACCGCACAACAATTTTGCGACCACCATCTCTAGAAATTCCCACTACCAGATTTCCTCGATCGAAGGTTTGCCGTCGTACAACGTCAATAGATCTGCGAAGGCAGCGCCGGCGTCCTTCTCCGTCGATGGGCATCGACTAGCCACGATCGGCAATCGGCTCCGACCGTCATCTCTGCCTAATCCACCGCCCAGATGCCGTGCAATCGCGGTCACCGGCCACTCATTTAGTCTCCGGCGAGCACCGACGGCGCAAATGGTGCCTGTGGCGACAGATCTGGACCACTGCAAACGGCACTTGCCGTTACCAGCGGCACCACGGCGCCACCGTCATTCCACCACCATGCCGTGCTTCTTCATCTGCTGCCGGCCAGATCCACGGCATAGCCATGGGTATTTTCCGATCGACCAGTGAAGGCGACGCCGGAGTAACCAAAAGGCGACCATTAGCCCGCTATTATAGTGGCTGAGCTCTAGTTGTCGTTCGCTACAGCGGATGCGAGGAGGCACCGTTGTGCCTACTGCCTCTGTTGGTCAAACGTAGCTTCATCGCCATGAGCAACCGTGGCACCTTCTTCCCCGTTGCTCTTTTGATGATCACTCTTGTAAAAATAAGTTGGGGCTGATTTATTATAAAATGGATTATGTGGTGGCCTAACGGCGGTGTTTACATTGATTGTGGTTGGGTTTTATGTGTGCAATGGTGGGTGTACGGTGTCTGTGTTTGGGGAGTTGTTCTAATTTTGGTGCGTTGTGGAGCGGAGGTACCACGAAGGTGCTTGAGATGGTTGAAACGGTATCATGGCAGTGCTTGCAGTATTTGGAATGGGCTAGATTGTGATGGTGTCTGTTCATGGGAATGTGTTGTGACGGAGGGGGTGCGACTGTGTTTTCTGAGAGTGTGTGTTGTGTAAAACCAAGTGTGTTTTTATCTAGGTAAAAGTTATAAGGGTGTGAGTGAAATGGGTGTACAGGTGGGTATGGGGCGTCTGTGTGCATTTTATGTGACTTGTATTTGTAGCAGTGTGTGAATATACAACCGGTGTGTTAGGTTTTGGTGGTATAGAAAATGAATGGATTTCGGTGGTAGGATTGCGATATTGTTGTGGTTGTAATGGTGGCTTAATTATGGTGCTTGTGGTGGCTGGACTGGATGTAACTGTGGTGGTGTTTGCGGCGGCGGTAGCATTTAATACTATTGGTTTGATGAGTTAAGACTAAAGAAATTGGTGGCACTCTGTATAAAATTAGGAAATGGGTGGTGGTGTGCTTGTGGGATGGTGACTACGCAGTGATCGTTTAGCGACAATGCTTGTGGTGGCTAGAATGGATTGAGGTGAACGGTGAATGTATGACTTTTAGCGGGTGTGCATTAATTGGGTGTTGAGTGGCTATGTGTGTATACTAGGTGTCGTGGTTTACGTATGTGTGATTTTTAATGGTGGTGCTTAGGGTGACTGTGGTTGGTTTGTGTGCGTGCGGCGGCGGGTATTTTAGTATGTGAGCCTGGACAGGTGTATAGGTGTGATTGTTGTTGGACGTGTATGGAGATATTGTGTGTACATGGTACGAGTTTGATATTGTTGTAGTTAACGGTTGTGGTTTAACGGTGGTGCTCTAGGTGACTGGACTGGGGTAACCGTAGTGGGGTGTATATGGCGGCGGGTGATAAAACTTAAGACCTTGTTGATAGATGAGGGAACCTTTTGGCCACAATAGTTGATGGGTGTGGCAATTATACTGGGATGGAATAGCTAGTGGAATGTGTGTGGCTGTGTGATTGTGGTATCTGGGTGGTTTGTGTGCGCACACCGATAGGTGTACGTGTTGCATGCGCTTAGGCAAGTGTGTATATTGTGTAGGTGTGGTTGCGGTTGAATGCGGCGTCTGAGTTGTTTGAGAAAATATTCGACAGGAATTCTGCATTTTCATCAATGATACCCTTCGGTTATAATGAAGTCGGGGCTATGGAGATGAAAGTAATGGCATTAACGATTTTATTGGTCAAAAGTAACAACCGGTGATCGGGCTAGATTTTGGATCGAGAAAATGTGTCAGCGACAAGTAAGTGATCCTTGATTCAACTAGTGTTTTTATATAATAAGTATATGTTTACCTGCTGTTAAAAAGTGAAGTTTAGCATTGACTGTTTTAATTATGTTTAATTGTTCTGGCTTGAATTGCTAAAAAGCTTTAGTAGTTTATTTGTCATGAAAAACCGGACCAACATGGATTGATTTTGTTTAGAAATTGAAATGGACCTCAGATTTGAAATGTTTGATAGAAATGAGATGTTTTGAAATTTGACGTTATTGTGAATATTGAACAACTTGAAAATTATCGAAAGGAGTGTGTGGATAGTTTGATGAGGGGTTATGTTTACGACGAACAGAAAGGTAGTTTTTGGTTTACTCGATTGCTGTGCCCTATATCCACGGGGGAAAGTTGGATTTCGGGCCCTAGTCAACGAGGCTTGTACGTTGATGCATAGTACTGTGGCTGGTGGTGCGCCCTTGCGTCCACATGACTATTTTATCCCGGGTGTAGGAGGGATTTCGGGCCCTAGTCAGGGGGGCTCGTACGCTGACCGCAGCATATCGTTTGAACTGATGTTGAGATGGAACTGTTTATCTTGAGGTTTTNTGCTATTGATTTTGTACCTCAGTTTTGTTTCATGTACTATATTTCATTTACCGGATGATTACTTTATTACTTCATATTCAAATGTTGCTATAATTTAAAGCGAATTATTTTCTGGCATGCTATGGTCCACCTAGTTGAATCATTGGTTACTTACTAAGCTTGTGGAAGCTCATCCCTTACTTATCATTTCAGGTTGAAAGTAAGGTGATGTTGAGGAGCATAAGAAGGACAATATGGCGCGGAGCTCCGGAGATTGCATAGAATAAGTCGCTAAGTTTTTAGATTTTTGGTTTAGTTTTAGTTATTGATATATCAGAGTTATGAAGAATTGTAGCATGAGTGTTGTATTCAAATAAAGATATGAAAATGTAATTAAGGTTTGTAGAAGTTTTAAATTCCGCTGCAGATTGTATGTTGTTTTAGTGAGTAAGGCCTAGCAGAGCCCTTGGTTGGAGTCCACTGGGGCTGCGGCCGGTCACGTGCCAACCCAGCGGGCCTACACGTGCGTTCGGGTTGTGACAACCCCAACTCTATTGTACCCCGCTTCCTTGCTCTCCTGAACGTTGTGTATGTTTTATGGTTAAATAATTGCTGATCAGTAATTATTTAACCCTAATGTGCATTGAGAAATATTTGCAGGATTGCGAATTTGTAATTATAGGTTTGGGTATTAAAAATTAATTTTAAAAAAAAATTACTTTGACTTTTAGCGACGGATTTTATTCCGTTGATAAAAGTCTTACTTACTCTGTGAATAAATGAGTTTTAGCGATAGAAATTCCAACACCAAAGTTTTAAACGACAGACTATTAGTGACGACGTATATTCCGTCGCTAAAAGTCATCAAATTTTGAATAATTTTTAGCGACTGATGTTCTGTCGCTAAACTTTTGGCGACAAATTGTTCTGTCGCTAAATATTTTACGTAATAACTTATTTTTTTTAAAATAAATTAAAATACAGAAAATATAATTAGCGACGGATATTCCGTCGCTAATTGTATTAATATGTCTGTCACTGAAAGTTGACTTTTAAGCGACGGATTTCAAAATTCAATCGCAAAACCTTTATCAACGGGGTTTTAGGTAACGGACTTTTAGCGACGGGGTGTCCGTCGCTAAAAGTATTTGGCGACAAATGTGGGGCTTTTAGCGACGGAAATATTCGTCGCTAAAAGTCTATTTTCTTGTAGTGTCGCACCTTAACAATACGCTATACAAGAAAAAATATAAAACATGGGAGGCGAAATTACATATTCAAATTAATATTGTAGCTCACAAGTCAAAGATTTTCTTTACTATACTTAGATAGTAAACTAACTTATTAGGACTTAATTATGACAATTATCACCTAAAGTATTTAACAACATAAGAGCCATAAAACTACAGCAAAAACAAAGTAAACGTAAATTTCATCCCAATCTATCACTATCGTGATAGACGGAATGAATAATCAGTAATACATAGTTTAGGGTTTAAGGTTTTTTCTTTTTCTTGTTGGAGTACTCCATAGTTTCCATGTTAGAGTTTAAAATTTTATTAATTTGAATAATTTCTTAGATAAACTGCTATGTTGATATTTTTAAGTATTTTTATGAATTAAGTCATTTTGGGTTTAGGGGTTTTTTTCTCGCATTTATTGGCGTATATATTGGTTATCACTTTAGAGTTTAAAGTTTATTAATTAGAATAATCTCTTGCATAAACTGCAATTTTGATATTCAATGTACTTTTATGCATTAAGTCATATTCGGTTTGTATATAGCTTACATAAAAAGGAAAGAAAATCTTTAATTTGTGCAATATTGATCTTTAATTTTCATACATGATTGTTTTTATCTTACATCTGTGTGACTTTATTTTTCTATTCAAAAGCAAACATGTACAATTGGTTTCCTACCTTTATAAGATTTATAATAATTGGACAAATTATACCTACGAATTTCTAATAATAACCAAAGTAAATATTAATAAGTAAGGGTAAAAAAGGAAAATGGGGTAAAAAGAAAACAACAATAATAAGAAAAGCATACTTTTTAATTTGTGAAGTTTTAGTATCTAATTTTGATACATGATTTTTGTAGTTTACATTTGCGTGATTTTATTTGTTTATTTTAAGTGCTTTAAAGGAGTTAAACATGTTTTTTTGTATTTAACTTTTGTGAGGCTTTATTTTGCTATTTGAAAGTGATTTTGAGGTGTTAATAGTCAAAGTTAAGGCTTAATATCTGTGTATATATATTAGATAGAGTGTTAGAAGCTGTAGAATCCGTTTCCTAATTTTAGAAGATTTACAAAAAAAATGGACAAATTATACCTACGATTTTTTAATAATAAATCATAGTAAATATCAACGAGTAGGGGTATAAAAATTAGAAAAGAGCACCAAAACAAATAAGACGATGGTTTGCGTAAGTACAAATGATAAAAAAAGAAAAAATCCACTAAGAAAAGCTTAGGTTTTAATTTGTAAAATGTTAATCTTTAAGCTTACATTGTATTTTGTTTATTTTAATTACTTTTAATGTGCTAATAGTTAAAATTGATGGCTAATATGTAAACATATTGATTATGTAGAGTTTTTGAAGATGTAGAATTGATGTCCTAGTTTTATAAGATTTAGAAAATCCGACAAATTATAATTACAAAATTTTCAATAATAGATCATAGTGAAAAGTTAGTGAGGGGGGGGGGGGGGGGTGTTGATTTGCATTTTGTACATTTGTAAGATTTTTTTTTGTTATTTTGAAGTGTTTTTGATGTGTTAATAATCTAAATTAAGGCCTAATATATAAGTATATTGATTACGTTGAGTTTTAAAATGTGCATAATTGGTTTTCTAATTTTTTAAAGTTTTACAAATAACGGGCAAATTATACCTACAGAACTTTATAACAAAAAATCATAGCAAAAAATTAATAAATAGGGGTAAAGAAAGAAAAGAATATTAAAACAAATATGATGACATCTCGCATAAGTCAAAAGGATAAAAAAGAAAAAAAGACGGTAAAAAAAACTTATGTGTTGCCTCCATAAACGAGTTTTTCTTGGCCTAAGATACGTTCACAGTTTCGTGATTCCGCCATAGACGACTTGAGGAACGCGTATGAGTGTCCGATTGGCGTGTCGCTATGTTCCTCCCTTAACAATAGGAAGAAACGCAGCAGCAAAGCTTGTCGCTGCCAAAGGTACATGAACATTTCCTAACCTACCCAACCGAGTAGAACTGGCCACAATTACAGAGAAAATGAAGTGCGTGTATGATGACTGTTTCTCATAGGCAGCGTATGAAAAATATACTGTTTATCAGCTAGAGGAAGACATTGACCTAGGAAGAGTGCTGGAAATTGCTTGAGCTTAATCAATGGCTTTTCATCAAGTGCCCAACCGAGTAGGTGGTCAAAGTCATAGAAAATCCGTACGTTTACGAAATTCGTTTTTGCTTTTAGCAACGATGATGAAAAAGATTTCTTTTTTGCGTACTTTTACCATTTTCTGTTTTTGTTTTGGATAAAATTATTCAAGTAGTAACAAAAAACTGAAAACACCTCAGCTCAAAGGTGTTTTTAGCTTTTTTCACTCAAACTTAACACAATATAAGAAAAAATAGCTAAATTTTTTTTGGTGAAAATGATAAAAGTACAGGAACGGATTTTCAAACTGAATATGAAAATCATGAAAATGAAAACAGAAAACAAATATCATAAGCGTATGTGCCTGAGGTTCTTGTTTGAGCTTTAACTATTCCTTTATGTAGCAATCAATAAGAAACTAAAGTAGGTTGAAGAAACTGTCTTTCTTTTAGGCCCCGTATGGACCACGGCTGCAAATGATAAATAGTGTCAAGGCCCTTTATATGACCCGTGGACGTTAAGGACCTCCTCAGTCATTCGGTGCTCTTTTGCTAAAACTCAAATCCCTACATTGGCAGATTAATAAGGTGCTCTTTCAACCGTTTGAGCTAACTTGGTATTTAAGGAAACATAAAAGGGCAGTTTCTAAATTCACCTCCATAATGGACCTCGACAGTAGAGAACTCAGACTCAGTTTCTCTAGTCAATTGAATAAAAATTGCAAGTCACACAGTACATTATAAAAAAAATCTATTTTTCGAGTTCAATTTTAAAACTCACGAGTAAAACCCTAGTTGTAAGATATATACTATAGTACTAATAACACGATACCCTAATGCCGACGGTCCAACAAACATGTAGTATGTTTTAAGAAGCATCTTTAGTAATCTAACCCTTATCATTAATTTGACATTTAATACTATGCTAACAAAGTGAAGGACTTATCTTCTTTTAGGAGCGTGTGGCCGTCGCACAGAACCCGCACACCGTCGCGATTACAGAGGAAACCCACATGGTTGCAATTGTACCCGGATATAATCCTCCTCACGATCGATTAAATGTGTAGTACACCCCCCCCCCCCCCCTAGGGTTAGGAAAATACCAAATTTATGACCTCTTGACTCCCTTATGCAAAATGTCAGGCAATTTTTCCTCCAAAACATATCCCTACAATATGACCAATTTGTCCTCAATAATTTGGGATAAACTTATGCGAACGCTAGTTTTCTCTAGTAAGTTGGATGTAAGGTAAACGTTTGCAAGACGTGTCATATGTTGATCTAAAAGAAATGCTATTTTGGTAGGTTTGAATGTTAACCTGCAAACGAGCCTACGTTGGACTCAAAGAAATGCTATTTTGGTAAGTCTCAATGCTGATATGCAAACGTGACATATGTTGGAATATATTAGGTCAATTAACCATTTAATCATTTTACTACCTATGCGATTGAACCAATGAATTGTATCTGGTCTGGTTATGGTACCTATGGTTGGAACCTAAGAAGCATGGTCTTGGGCACGACTGCACAAGTATGTATACGATGTGGGTATAGATACACAGTTACGTAGAATGTCATTGATACTTTGTTAACAGTAATATACGTCTATTAAACCATAAAAATTGCATACTAGACAAATGATTAATTTCAAAAACTTAACATCACCAAAGTTTTTGTGTAAGATGAATTAGGTCATCAAAAGAGTTAAAAGGCCCTACATCTACTGAATCAATGAAATTGCATACTAGACAAATTATTAAATTTAAAAACTTAACATCACCAATTTTTTTTAAAAATTTGGACCTCCTCCTATAAACTCTTTTGAAATTATAATTCGACACTTCAAGCTCTTGGTACGTATAAAAGATAAATAATTATCGTTAGTCAGTTAGTGTGCAGTCAAGGCCATTGAATTGATAATTAATCAATTCATGTACCTATCAGCCTTCCATTGAGGATGGAAGCTCTCTCTTGACAAACAATGGGACGATCGATCAAGTTTGAAATGTCAGGCTGTAACGCTGTTAGAGGATTGCCATGTTTACATTACATAAATTTAAATGACAGGGGTTTCGCTTGCTACTCAATACACGTCTCAAAGAATGATAACAGATGATTCAGATTCATCACAAATTCCAACAATTATGCAGTTTTAGTAGCAACAACCAATGTCACTTTTGTTGTCTTGTCAATAGGCATTGAATAAGCTGCGGTTCCTTCGCAGCATCGCTAGAAGTTATATCAGACCTGTGATAGATATGGAAATAAGGGTAATTTATATTTATATAATATATAATAAGTAAAGCGAAAATGACATTGATAACTTCTTTTCACGACACATCATTGCTTTTTTATATAACACATCATCAAATACTTATTTTAAGATTAATTAACTTCTATGTTAGTAAGTCTTATTTAATTTTAAAACTAATTCTAACCATTCTAAAATTTTACCTAATCAATATCTTTATCTATTAAGACTTCTTTTTGACAATTATGTCCTTAGAATTCAAAAACTAATTCTAATCATTCTAAAACTCAACCTTATCACAATACAAACTTATTAGGACTTAATATTGACTATTGTATTTTTAAAATCACTCTCTAATATGAATATAAAAACTCATATATATATATATATATATATATATATATATATTGAAAATTATACTTTCAATTTAGAAGAAAAGAAATAATTTAAAAACTAATTCTAATCATTCTAAAACTCTACCTAATCAATATACTAATTCATTAGGACTTTATTTTGACAATCATGTCCTTAAAAGTGTTTTTAATGTGAAAATTAAAATCCATAGACCCAAAAAATAACTTATGGGATTTAGAAAAAGAATGTGATATAATAATTAATTTAAATTTTGATAGGATCCTTATTTTTATATCTAATGAATTTTGCAAGTAATGAGGGTTTTCTGTAAGCTCTGTGTAATTCAAAAACTAATTCTAATCATTCTAAAACTCAACCTAATCATTATACTAACCTATTAGGACTTAATATTGAGTATTGTATCTTAAAAAACCACTCTCTAATATGAATATAAAAACCATTAATGTTACAATTAAGATTAAACAACTTACGAGACTTAGAAAAAAATGATCTAACAATTGATTTGGATTTTGATAGGTACCTTATTTTTAAATTTGATTAATTTTGCAAGAATAATGAGGGTTGTATAATTTAAAATTTAATTATAAACAATTTAGAACTCAACCTAATCAATACACTAACTTATTATGACTTAATTTTAACTATTGTATTCTTAAAATCACTCTTTAATGTAATATAAAAATTCATATGTCGAAAAACAAAAATAACATATTAGATTTAGAAGGAAAAAAATTACGTTCTAATTGAGTTAAATGTACTATCAATATATATATATATATATATATATATATATATATATATATATATATATATATATATATTACACACACACACTCACACACAAAAGATAGTCATCGTAAAAAATGAATAATGTGGTATATAAATTTAATAAATGAATTATAAGTCAGCATTTTTAAATCACGATCACCAAATTGGTTATATCCCATAATAAGGATTTAGAAAACAAATCAAACTTTTTACTACGATTTATTATTGAAAAATTCGTTGTATAATTGTCGCGATATTTGTAAACCTCATAAACATATAAAATCAATTGTACAACGTTTAAACTCTATGCTACAAACATATATTTACGTATTAGGCTTTGATTTTGACTATTAAAATCTTGATTAGATTGTCATGCAATTCTTGCGTAATATTTGCATACGCATATATGTTTGTTTTAATTCCTTTGAACTGTAAGTTGAAAGAACAATTAGTAGATTGTGTTACAATACCGTTTGACAATGTAAAAGAAAAGCTTAAAGAATGCAAAAATATAGTAACGACATTGTAACACAATCTACTCATTGTTCATTAAACTTACAGTTCAAATGAACTAAAGCAAACATATATACCTATGCAAATATTCCACAATAATTGCATGACCATCTAATTAAGACTGTAATTTTAAATGTGTATGAGACGAAGAAATATTCTATTGGATATTATGTTCGTATCTCAATAAAATGGTGATTTTTTGAAATAATGATTCATGAAGAAGATAATAATGAATTATGACATTTACAATTTCAAAGATAAAGAACTCTTAACCTAACTCGGTTAGCTAAGAAACTTGATTTTGAAAGGTTACAGGTTAGAACACTAAAAGAACTTAATACTAATATAATCTTGACAAGTTACTTGAAGTTATTACAAATAAAATATTAAAATTTTCTTAGCAACAATTATTCTTTTAGCAAAAGTAGATTTGTTTTTACCATCGGATGTTAATCTCTTTTCATTTCTTGAAATGTGGTATGCACTAATACACTTTTTGTAACTTTTTAAAATATTTTATTAACTTATTCGAGCTTGACTCGAGATCCTAAGCTATAATATCTAATAAATGTGGTGAGAAATACAATGATAGCTCATGACTCCTCATTGCATTGTGTTTCTAATATAATAAGAGTTATAGAAACCAATGTTAAACATACTAATGTTGCTAAAGATCTTTAAACATTATTTGAATGGGGTACTTAATTTTGCAATTAATTAAATCGGTAAATATAGTAAACATTTAAATAATAAGACTTATGCAACTCGAAAATCAATTCGAAACATTCAAAAATTTCTAACCAATATAGTAATCTATTATGACTTTATTTGAATATTGTGTATCGAAAAAGCTCTCTAACATGAAATATTAACTTGTAAAATAAAAGTTACTTGAGAGATTTAATAAGAAAAATTAGGTACTATTTCAAATTCATTTTTAATTTTTTGCAAATTCAAATATCAATCTAACTTGATAATTATGTGGTTAAAAATTTTGGTCAATAATTTCCTTACTCTAAGGATTTGTGCCATCTTAATTAGTCGCATTGGTTAAATATAAAAATACCATAATATGCAGATTCTATATGAGATATATTAAAAAAAAAAGTGTAAATTTAAAATCTTAATTACGTGAGTATTTCTTAAATTCAACTACCTTTATGTTAAAAAAGTTTTGAACCAATTTGTTTCTATGGTGTTTTTATTGTGAGTAATTAAACTCTTAAGTATTCTAAATTCTGCATTAGCAATATACCATTTATGATTTTATGTTAACTTTTATAATTTTGAATATAATTGCATATAAAATCTAAAGAGATATTAGTTATGCTGTGATGAATTTAGACTAAAACTTAGATTGAAAACCTTATCATCATATCTGAAGATAAATCTTACTTCGTAAGCATGTTTATTGTATACTTTGTGAAATATTAGTTAATTTTTTCTTCAACAATTTCCTTATTACAAAGTTTTGAGTTATCATATACAGTCATGTTGGTTAAACTTTTTAAATTTTATATAATTACCTCATGTACATATTACTATTTTTTCTCTATTCTTTGTTCGTGGATTACATTTGCTTCTAAAAATGCCACATCATCCTTACTTAATTACTCGTGATGGTTAACTTTTATAAGTCACATGCTATAAACAAATATATGGACGAAAATTTTCTAAAAGTAAATACTACTGATAAAAATATGCAAAAAATATATCGAGATCAATTTGCTATTGCACTAGATATTTTTTATTATTTTCTAAGTATCTTTTAAAAAATAATTTGTACCTTTGAATAGTTTGTCCATAACGTTAGTTTCAGATTATTTTAATTTTCTCTACTAATATGTAATTAACGTTATGGGCAACACATTCAAAGGTACAAATTATTTTTAAAAGATACTTAAAAAATAAAAAATAAAAAACTTATGCAGTAGTAAATTGATCTCGATATGTTCTCCGAATATTTTATTAGTAGAATTTTCTTTTTCTTTTTTGTGTACTAAATAAACTTTTAATTTTTGTTCATCTATATAGTTTTTTTTTACCAAATAAAAATGAGCCAATATGCACAAGGACATTATTTATTGATATTTTACCAGAAGGATTTTATTACAAGAAAGTTCAAGTAAAAAATTATAGTGACTATCTTTGATGAAATAAATATAAAATTATGAATTTGTGCAATATATTTTATTATACATTTCAAAACTATTAAAAGAAATTATTATCAATAAACTGTCCCGTGCTTGGCACGGAATTCTGGGCTAATACTTAACAAAGAAGGACTTGTCTTCTCACTGACACGTGCATGCTATTGTCTCCGACTACAATTTAAGCAGGGTGTCAATGTCCAGAGACTTGTCTTGTCACCAGAGATAGGCAGGCTATTGTGCCGCTATCACACCAATACAATGGACATGTGTGTGTGTGGGCTTATTTATATATGTTAGCCATGCTCATCGCATTAGATGTACCTAAGTTAAATGGCAGGAGTTCCTGGTAGTTCTAGTTATCGGGGACGTGAGACTGTGTGGTTGTTGTGTGAAAGGAACGACGACTACAAAGAAGTGAAGTACACGGATCCCAGAGAGTATTATGCAGGTTTACGAAGAGAATGGACATATCGAGTTAAGGAACCAGAAGCGCTACACCAAGATCTCACCACGCTGAGAGCACCTGTGCCGCAACGTCGTTCACTTACTCTGTCGAGGCGTAATGTTAAGCAGTGTAAGAAAGCTGTCCGCCGAATTCGTATGGAGAATAACCAGATGTTGCTGCGTAGAAAACAATTTTACACGCTTCAACTTGTGGAATAAATGGCCGAGGCTAGTGGGAGGCACCTCAATTCAGGAGAGAGAAATAATATTTTAACCAATGATCAGTACTTATCTGATGAGTATATGTCAAATGAAGAGTGATATATATATATCTCTTCCTACTGCATGTTAGGATTTCATTCCAACTAGCACTTATCCACATGTCATTCTAATTAGCGAACCCCGTCTTTCGATTTTTCAAGTGTTGGGAATTTCTGCTGCGCCGTCCGCTAGACATTGTAGCGGACGGCGATAATTCTGTTTCAATTATTTGGCGCCCGAAGACTTATTTTAGCGATGGAATCAACAATCTCAATATCGTTTGAACAATAAATAACGTACGATTCACAATCAACAATCTCAATATCGACAGAATCTCAAACGACACAACTAAGCGAGAAAAAATTTGGAAAAATAATGAACATCAACATAAATTTATTCATTCATAATAAACAGAATTTAGGGTTCAACATTGGGGGAAATAAATTTTTTCACAAGTGCTCCGATCAAATATCAAAACATGAAAATCCCACGCTCCAATGTGTTCAAACACTACAAAGTCCCCGAGTTGGAGGCCATGCTGCCGCACGAATTCGTTCCAACCCTCTGCGAAAGTAATTTGACCTTGGAGGCCGCGCTTCATCTTGATTCTTACATGCCATGACCCCTTGCGGCTAATTAATCTTGAATCGAAATAAATTGTGGTAACCCAATCGGAAAAGGCTACCGGTATGTCCTAACATATTCACAATACAAAAAATAGGTTAGTTTTTAACCAAAGATCAAACTTTTAACACACGAAAACACAGAGAAAGAGGGATGGCCTACAAGTTCATTCTCAAAACCAGGTACCATGACCTTGAAGAAGTGTCTGCCTGCAAGGTGCATGTTGCCAATAAATTCGCCGCTGCTGGCCGATCCAGAAGCCATCGAGGTATGGGAATGTCGCTGAAGGCGCCGCAGCGTTGAGGGGACGTGGGTGGTGTCGCCGAAGATGTGGGTTGCCGTAGATGGGGTAGCGGCGTGGGTTTGATGTTCGAGACAGAGAGAGAAACGGACGGACTGATAAAGATGATTGCCCAATCTGATTAATATATATAATAAGATAAAGTCATCCGCTACATTGTATACCGGACATAAAAGAACACCAAGAGTTTTGCTGCGATTCCGTCCGCTACATTGTATAGCGGACATCGAAGAAAACCAAAAGTTTTTTTGCTTGGACGTCTGCTACATTGTATAGCGGACATAAAAGAAAACGAAAAGTTTTTTTTGCGATTCCATCCGCTATATTGTGTAGCGGACACGAAGAACAAAACATGCATATCCGTCCGCTACATTGTATAGCGGACATAAATAGCCTAGCGGGGACATAAAAGGGGTATATCTGCAGACTCTGCAGATCCGTCCGCTACACTATGTAACGGTCGGGGCAAACAAAAATAAAAAAAAAAACTTAAGACTTAGATTTGATGGCCTCTCATAGGTCCATCAGAAGAAAAAAATTCCACTATTCGGTCGAAAAATTATTAGAAAAAAATTACAAAAAATTATTACAAATGTCAAACAGACTTTATGGCTTATACAAAAAATTAAAGGTCCACTGCAGCTTGTTCGTCCTCATCTTCGGCGTCATCTTCTTCCCCGTCTTGCAAACCCCCTGAACTTATCCCCAGTGCCTTGTAATGGTTCCGCTTGTCATGGTCGGTCATTTTGTTGCACAATGCACACCTTCGCAGCTTTTTAGGTTGAGTTGCCGTTTCAATAGAGCTTTTCATCCGCGTAGATCTCTTGCGGCCTTTCGTTTGCGATATAATTGGATCCAACGGCCGGATATCATTGTCGTCTTCCTCCCCCGGCTCGTCATCTTCTGATCCCGTCGTAGGCTCGGTGTCAACCGCATTGGTGACTGAAGCTGCTTCTAACTGGTCGACAATGGGCTCTTGCTGCTGAGCTACCTCGAGGAGATGTTTATAACCGACCATTGTAGCAGTAGCCTTTACGGACAAACGGGTGAACATCGTCTCTAGATGATTATACCGTAACGTCTCTGATTCTTCGAAGTCAGTATACGGGTGCTCCGGAAAGGCAATGGTACCGTGCAACCTGTTTGTACCTTTCGTCCACCGTGGCAAGACGTATTTATCGGGGATTGTCCTGATATTCTTCTGGGTGAAAAACCGCAGAATGTGTCTACACAGGATGCTATGGAACTCAAACTTATTGCAAACACATGTCATCGAGTCCGTCAATGTGTCGTGGCTCACCGTATAGATTCTGCGCAGCTTCTCAGGAACGAGTTCATTCACGAGCGAATAAACCTTGTACTCACGCGTAGACTTTTCTGCCACCTTGTTTATACAGTATCGTCCTGATTTCTGTAACTCTACTTGGTATAGCAAGAAGATCTCTTTCGTATAGACTTTGGCACCGTTCAGCTCCAGTGGGGTCTCAAGCAACCTTCTCCTCTGTTTGTACGTGGTTGCAAAGTCTGCAGCCCTTTGATTCACGAACAACGACGCAACCGCTTTCTGTGTGGATGTGACGAAACTCTTCAAATTGGTAGATGTACCCACGTAACTATCGAACGTGGCATTCATAGATTCACTTATGCCCATAGAAAAATGCCTCCTCGTGTAAACGCCAATCCATTGCTCTTTGAGCTCGTACAAGTGCTGGAGCCACCCGTTGTCTTGCAATGAGTAATCCTCAACAAGCTTTTCCCACCTCTCCTCAAATTCCTCAATCGTTAACGACTTGCTAATGCACGTGTCAAAATCCTGTTTAAAGTCTGGAAACTTTGCATACACGTGATGCAAACGTTCGGGGTATTTGTTGCTTATGTGTCAAGTGCACAAGTTATGTCGAGTATCTGGGAAGACGGTGGCAATAGCCTTCTTCATTGCCAAATCTTGATCAGTGATAATAACGTTGGGTGCTTTGAAGTTCATGGCTTCCAGCCACGCCCTAAACAACCATTCAAAAGAACTCTCGCTCTCGTCCCTTAACAAGGCGAACCCGAACAGGATGGAGTGATAATGATGATTGACCCCCGTGAAAAAGGCAAACGGCATCGAGTACTTGTTGGTACGGTATGTGGTGTCGAAAGTCACGACATCCCCAAAATGCTTATAAGCAAGCCTCGAACGATCGTCGACCCAAAAAATTGTGCTAACTCAATGCTCGTCGTCAAGTTTATAATCGAAGGTAAACTGCGGGTCCTCCATCTGCATCCGCTTGAATAGGCTCATTGTGGCTTGAGCATCATTGAGGTCATACGCGGCTCATCTATGGGTTCAGACCACGTTACGAACGTCTGTCGTGTTAAAGTTTAAATTTTGAATTCTCCCGGCCTGTTCAGCAAGAACATTAATCATGTCGGTAGGTCCTAGCCGCGCATCGCTCATTCTGTGAATTAGGCTCCTCGCGACCTTACACATCTTCTTGTGTTGATGCATCTGACTCACCTTAGAAGGGGTTACTAACGGGTGATTGTGTGCCAGTTCCAGGCTGGTAATAAGCCAATGATCTTGCTTGAGTTTATAGCTTACGAACATCTTGACCTGGCAATTCGTTCGCGCAAAGCAGTCCCATCTTCTGCGCGAATATCCTATTTCGTCATCACTGTCATCGTTGCCTACGCGTGTCTCATTTTTCACTGGGTTTCTGCCCTATGGCACTCATATAAGCGAGAGCATATCTTTTTCGTTATGTTGCTCGTTCTTGTAGTCTTTATTCTAATGCCAAATCCAACCCTCAGTGAATACGCTCGGAAACATTCTTCAGCTTCTTCCAATGTTTGAAAGGTTCATCCTAGATACAGATTACTAGCATATACGGGGGTGTTGGAGCTCGACACGAAATCAGACATTGTGAAACAAGACCTATGTAGAAATATAGACTACGCTTAACAAGCAAATGACATTTTCCACTGAAAATATTACCTAAAAATTATCTTGACGAATAGACCAATTTAGGATGCAAATATACCATATACATAATCTCAAAAGTCTCCCATTTTGCTAATTATATATTAATTGAACATAACAAATTAAAATTACTAAGATAAATAGACAAATTCATCATGCCAAAATACAACAAACGTATCTCAAAAAATCGAAATTTAAATAGAATACATGTGTCGAAGTTAGCGAACCTCAAAAAAATCAAAATTAACTACAATAAATTTGTTTAAATTCTACAAATTAATTTCTAGAACATCACAAGTTGATGAATAGAGTGACAAATTTCTAGAACATCATCAAAAATCTATACATTTTTGTCCAAAAAATATATATATACTATATCAGTCAATCCACCCAGAAAATATTTGAGATCCGAAACTTACCTTGCTTGACTGAAGATTGAAGCAAGTGTTACTCGAAGCTTGAGGGGAGCCGAAAATGGAAGCAAGTGAATCCGAAGGAGAATAAAAGTTTGCCAAAAGAGCTGACAATAAGGGAACTTTGGGGTATATGGGAAATAATGTCCGCGATACTGTATCGCGGAAATTATTCCCGACACTGACACGTGCAGAAATAAAGTCCCTGAAATAAAGTCCTGACAGGACCTGACAGGTATCAGCCTAGGGGACGTCCGCGACACTGTATAGCGGATACCTTTTTGATGTCCCGTGTCAGGACTTCAATATCGTCCGGGATACAGTATAGCGGACGGTGCAGAGGGGCAAAAAGGTAAAAAAGGCCGTCCGCTATACAGCATGGCGGACGACTGACAGCATTCGAAAAAGGCGCGATCTGGGCCGTCCATCTTTCAGGATGGACGGCCAGATCGCGCTAGCAAAATAGCCTATTTTGCTAGCGCTCTCAACGGATCAGCTCCATATATATATATATATATATATATATATATATATATGGTGAGGCTGGATTACATCCGCTTTGGTTGAATTCATACTTCTTTGTCATTGAAAGATGCATTAGTAAACTTTTAACCTTTAGCAACAAAATGCCTAAATTTAGTAAAAAATATTGTAGTTATATATATATATATATATCAAAAATGTTTTTGACTTCTACAAGTTGGAGGCTAAATTAGAGTATCTATTGGTAAATTTTAACAATTTGTCCTTGTTGACAAAATAGTACTTTATCCGTTCCACAAAAATTGTTCCATATTGACTTGGCAAGCATATAAAGAATTTAAGTCATATATTGTGTATCTTGCATTCTGCCCTTTAGAAAGAAAGGATGAAGCAAGTGGATTAGAAGAAAGAAACTGAGTTAGTAGAGTGTAAATGTGGAGAAAGAAATAGAATAAAATAAGATAAGAAAGTGGACTGGAGAGGGAAAAATGAACTTGGAGAGAGTTAAATGTGGAGAGAGAAAAAAAATACAAAAATAGTATAATAAGAGTAAATATGTAAAATTACCTACATAATATTTCTTAATTTGGAAAGTGAACAATTTTTGTGGGACGACCCACAAAGAAATTATGACCAATTTTTGTAAGATAGAGGGAGTATCAATGTAACTGAAACAAGGACGGATTTTATCTCACTGTATGAATTTGATCTTAGTCTACTCTGATCTTAAAAGAAAACCTAACATTAAACTTGTTTATATCAAATTAATAAAAAGAACATCTTAATTCCTTTTATTATGTAGAAAACTTGTCATAAGTCATGGTATTATCATGTTCCTTTTTAATATCATTTTTAGGTGCACCCGCTAATGCGCTACACTAATTTTTGCATACGGCTATAAACTTAAACTTACCTGTAGGACCGAGTCAGAATATATACATGTTCGACCGCGCCTTCTTTTTTTAACTTTTATTATAAAAATTTATGTGTTGTTTGTTCTTTGATAAAATATTTGGCCAAAATCTTATGTCATTGGTAATATCTTTCTTTTTTATTTTATTTTGACGATAATACTATTCTTGATAAACTTATGTGGAGTTTGTTTACATTACAAATATCGCAAGTATGTATATAGGGTGTAAAGGTGAAGTTTTGTGAACATTATTAAGATTACTTTGTTTATTATAATTTTTTTCACGTGTAATTCACACCATTAATTTTGTAGTATACGTTTCAAAATAACACGCACACTCTTCACATATATTGGGTTTTTAGATAGGTAAGTGTAATATTATAATAAATTAGGCTAAAAGTAAAAATTTTGTGGCAAATATATGCTAAGTTACATGCAAAATAATATCTATCTTGTACTACTAAGATCAACAAGGTCATGTTAGGTAAAAACAAAATAGAGCTTAACATTATATTATCAAGAGAGCTTTAAAGTACATTATGTTTGTAGGAATAAAAGAAGATAACACTAAGATTAAGCGTATGTTTAGACAAATTGTACTTGAAATTTGGAACTTAAGCTAGAAAATTTGAAAAAGGACTTGCAATGCACTTCAATTTTTAATAAGAGATACACAAATAGAACCAACAACAATTGTTAGTGGAAATTGCATTGGGCGAACTAATGATATCAGAAGTTCTAACTGATAATATTTTTAACTTAGTAGAGATACTTATAGGAAAAATGGTGAAAACTTAAAAGTGAACCATAGAAAATTTATTAGATTTGTTGCCCAAGCAAGTCAGATTTATATGTGCGTCATGCTAGATCTGCGATATTCTTCGAGCTACAAAATTTGAACTTTTGTTAACATCACTTAATAACTATTCCATAATTGAATTAAGTCATTTTTTATTTAGGTTTTTTTTTCTCGCATTTATTGGTGTAATTGGTTTCCACTTTAGAGTTTAAAGCAATGCTGATATTCAATGTACTTTTGTGCATTAAGTCATATTCGGTTTTTATATAGCTTACATAAAAAGAAAAGAAAATCTTTAATTTGTGCAATATTGATCTTTAATTTTCATAAATGATTGTTTTTATCTTACATCTGTGGATTTTATTTTTCTATTCAAAAGTGAACATGTAGAATTGGTTTCCTATCTTTATAAGGTTTATAATAATTGGACAAATTATACATATATATTCTAATACAAACCAAAGTAAATATTAATAAGTGAGGGTAAAAAAGGAAAAAAGGGGTAAAAAGAAAAAAATATAAGAAAAGCTTACTTTTTAATTTGTGACATATTAGTATCTAATTTTGATACATGAATTTTGTAGTTTACATTTGCGTGATATTATTTTGTTTATTTTAAGTACTTTTGAGGTGTTATACATGGTTTTTTGTATCTTACTTTTGTGAGGCTTTATTTTGTTATATGAAAGTGATTTTGAGGTATTAATGGTCAAAGTTAAGGCCTAATATGTGTGTGCGTGTGTGTGCGCGCGCGCGCTCGCGTGTGTGCGTGTGTGTGATAGAGTGTTAGAAGTTGTAGAATTGGTTTCTTAATTTTATAAGATTATCAAAAGATTGACAAATTATACCTACGAATTTTAATAACAAATCATATTAAATATCAATGAGTAGGGATATAAAATAAAAAAGGAGCAACCAAACAAGTAAGACGATTATTTGCATAAGTAAAAAGGATAAAAAAGAAAAATCCGCTTAGAAAAGCTTACAGTTTAATTGGTAAAATGTTAATCTTGAATATTAATACTACATTGTTTTTGTTTATTTTAATTACTTTTAAGGTGCTAATAGTTAAATTGAAGGCTAATATGCAAAGATATTGACTATGTAGAGCTTTTGAAGACGTCGAGTTGATGTCCTAGTTTTATAAGACTTAGAAAATCCGACAAAAAGTTTTGAATAATAGATCATAGCGAAAAGTTAGTGAGTGGGGGCTGACTTTCATTTTTTACATTTGTAAGATTTATTTTGAAATACTTTTGATGTGTTAATAGTCTAAAATTAAGGCCTAATAATATATAGTATATTGATTACGTGGAATTTTAAAAAGTGCATAAATGGTTTTCTAATTTTTAAAATTTTTACACATAACGGGCAAATTATACCTACAGAACTTTATAACAAAAAATAAATAAATAGGGGTAAACAAAAAAGAATATTAAAACAAATATGATAAGGTCTCGCATAAGTTAGAAGGGAAAAAAAAAAAGAAGAAGAAGAGATAATAAAAACTTGTGTGTTACCTCCATAAACTCGTCATTCCGCTGAAGACGACTTGAGGAACGCGTATGTGTGTATCCGATTGGCGTGTCGCTGTGATCCTTCCTTTAAAATAGGAAGAAACGCAGCAGCAAAGCTTGTCGCTGCCAAAGGGACATGAACTTTTTCTGACCTACCCAACCGACCCCGAGTAGGACCGGAGTCAATTACAGAGAAAATGAAGTGCGTGTATGACCGTTTCTCAAAGGCAGCGTATGGGTCACGGCTGCAAGTCAAAACTAATGTTAGTCCTTCACTGTAAGGAGTCAACCGAGTTTTCCAGCTAGAAGAAGACATTGACGTAGGAAGAGTGCTGGCAATTGCTTGACCTTCCTCAATGGCTTTTCCTCAAGTATCCAGCCGAGTAGAACTGGTCAAAGTCACAGAAAATTGGAAGTTCTTGTTTGAGCTTTAACTATTCTTCCTGTAGCAATCAGTAAGAATAACGTAGCCTGAGAATGAGTATTCGTTTTAGGCCCCGATGGACCACGGCTGCAAATGATAAATAGTCTCATATCCTTCTCTACGAACCATGGACGATAAGGACCTCCTCAGTCATTCGGTGCACATTGAGTTTCGGGAATGTTTAGCGCGATTTTAGGTAGGACAAATCCTTTTGCGGCCTTTTACTAAGACTCAAACCCGACAGGTTAACAAGATGTTCTTTCAACCACTTGAGCTAACTTGGCATTTAAGGAAACATAAAATCTGTAACAGGAGAGTTTCTAAATTCACCTCCATAATGGAACTCAATAGTAGATAATTCAGACTCAGTTTCTATAGTCAATTGAATAAAAATTGCAAGTCACACTTGGTTCAAAGTACATGGTAAAAGAAATTCTATTTTTTGAGTTTAATTTTTACACTCACAAGTAAAACCCTAGTTGTAAGATATAATACTAATAGTGAAATAGCCTGATGCTAAGGGTCCAACAATAATAAGTTTAAACAAGGATCTTTAATTAGTAATCTGCCCCTTATCATTAATTTGACATCCAATACTAGCGTAACAAAGTAAAGGAATTACCCCGTATTGTAGGAGATTGTGGCCATCGCGTAGAACCCCCAGTATCCTCAGATTACAAAGGAAACCCACAATTGTAGCTGGATGTAATCCTCCTCACAATCGGTTAAATATGTAGTACACTCCCCCCCCACCCCCCCCCACCCCACCCCACCAAGCAAATGGCATGTGCCATTTGTTGGACTAAAAGAAATTATCCGAAATTTCACCGGCGCTGGTCGAAAATTCACCGGCCTTCTGATTGTAATTTCTGGATAGTTCTTCAGCTTTATTCTTTCAATTCTCTACAATGATGTTAACGTCGGAGAGGGTTTCCTGGAGCTGCAGCGGTCTGAAGCACAATCTCTTGGTGTGGGCAGTGGGGGACGCAAGAGAGAGAGAGAGAGAAGAAGAAGAAGAAGAAGATGATGATGAATAGAGTGAGAAAGGGAAAATAGGGGTAGGGAAATGACAAATTTGTCCATGCCAAAATGGCATGTGCACCGCACATGCGGACTTCACGCCTGAAATTGAACGGCCATCCACTTTTGGAGCTGTTTGCAATGGTTTTGTCAACCTTAGGGGACACTATTGCAAAAGTTGTAAACACGGGGAGCAAAGTGCAAAAACGTGTAAACCTCAGGGGACAGTTTTGTAATATATATATATATATATATGTATATATACACACACACTATTGCCGAACCAGTGCTGGTACTTTGGCAAAAATGAAGCACCTGTGATACATGGGTTGTAACTTTCTGCATCTTCGACTTTTCCAACCCCTCTTTCTTGCCCCACATGCCGGTTCTCACTTTTTTGTCTTTTCAAATATCAAGAACAATGGTCATGATGGGAAGTTGGTGCAACTCCTGAGAATGGGTAAATTCACTCCAAATTACGATTGAAGTTGGGTTAGTAACAAGTGCCACTGTATTTATCAATTCCGGTACATATCAGCCTTCCCTTGACAATGGAAGTTCTTTCTTGAAAAATTGGAAGGAATGAGTTTGGAATGTCCCGTTGTAACGCTATTAGAGGATTGCCATGTTTACGTTACATAAAGTTAGACAGCAGGAGATCGGCTTGCTACTCAATACACGTCTTAAAGAATGACAAAAGGTGATTCAGATTCATCACAGGGCATTGAATAACCATTATCACTTCGATGTCTTGTCAATAGGCATTGAATAAGCTGCGCAAGGGCGGATCCAGAAAGTCTAATCGAGAGGTGCCAAAAAATCATAAAAAAAAACTGATTGCCAGAATAAAAGAATTCAAGGGGTTTTAGTTCACGTAAAACAGCAATAATCAAAAACACATTATAATTAACGTCAATGTTGAATCCGTTAAATAGAAAATAGATTACTCAATTTGACTATTAACGATATATTTTCAATATGCATAGTGATTTATTTAACTTGTTAAGTTTAGTCAACAATAAAGTTTTAATTTTGTATGAAAAAAATATTAACTCTTACTATATAAATATATTACTAATGTTATTATTAACTATATGAGTACATTAGTTACGCATAAATTAGCAAACTATATGAATTTAAACCAAAAAAAAAAAACAAACTTTAATCTATTTTTGTTTTTTTTAATGTGGAGATTTAGAATTTGAGATTTAGAAGAATGAAGATAGAGAAAGAAAATGACAAAGATAAAGACTATGATAGGACACAAAGAATAAAAGACACAACGAAATAAAATGCTAATAAATTAATGTCACAATAGAATGAATTTTTGTAAACATTTCAAATATTTAAATGTGTTTTTTCATTATCTAAGAAACTAAAATTTCACCTTGAAGACATTGACTTAGGAAGAG